>CACTHL010000116.1:0-265056 GCA_902712375.1 Dioscorea dumetorum | reverse complement strand
GGAAGAACTCTTCGAGGTGTCTTTTACCTCAATTGGCCCTTCGACAACCCAATTAGGCCTACTCGGTCCCCCGAGGAGGATTTGTCAAGTGAGTAACAAAAATGCACTACATAATTTAGCTATTAAACATTGTGGAAGAGTTTGTCCTTTTGCTATATTTTCTGATTATATGGTTTGCTTGTTTGTTTTTTGTAAATGGTTGGGTTCCTCATTCATGTTCATATCTGATTCTGCATGGACCAAGCATCAATTTAAACCTTTATTAAGCAATAAATTTACTTTTACATAACAGAAGACTAGTCAGGACTAGTTATATTTACATGCTTTCCATATATAAATATAGTGTGTGTCTGCACTATGGTTGGTGTCACAGCCCTAACCGATCAGCTTTGGCCGTGCGGCACCTGACATGCACCATAGCGACAGGTCAGCCTTTTCTTGCAAGAACAGTATGTTAATCCTGTTTACATTACAAAGTATAGCGGAAATAAGAAGAAGCGAGCAAATCCGGAATACACGTCGGTACGAGAAACACGACACAAAGAAACCCATTTTGAGAGAGAAAAACATAAAACTCTCTTAGATTGAGAAATGTTTACAACCATGGCCAAAACCAACACCAAGTGGCCTTGTCTTCTCCCAAAGACACATTTGACCCTATTACAAGAGCTACCCCAAATCCAAGGTTGATTGAGCCCCATGCCCAATACCGGCCTGGCGTGAATACCCTGACTTCACTTAGCTTGCGGTGTCCTCCGACTCGACCGTAGCTTTAACCAGCCACCCTTGGTCGAGGCGCGTAGCAAGACCCGGTCACGCGCGGTAATACCGCGTGCCATCCTCGCCCCTGGCTCGGCAACGCTCCCGGCCACGTGCCTACTTGCATACGCCTGTGCAAAACCTTGTCAGATCCGGAATCAGCTCTCGGTCAACCGGCCTGATCAAGTGTCCCGCCCCGCCTAGACTTGCTAGAGATCCAACACTCTACATGATGAAGTCCTGCGACACTTGACTCTTGGTAAGGGGCGCGCCTGCCCCACTCGCTCATCGGCCACGCGCACGCCCACGGTCCAGCGCGCGCGCGCGTCTCACGGTCTCAGCCCATTATCATGCGGGGTATTTCACCCGCCCTTGGTCCCGACACAACACAAGCGCCGCGCCACCTGCGCGCGCTACCAAATCCACGCAGCTGTGCGCCCTCGTGGCTTGGTCTATGTGATACTGTATGCCCGCTGACCAAGTGTAAGGTCATCAACCCTTACAGTTGGCTTGTTTTGTGCATTGGACATGTGTATGGGGTCAGGGGACCACCTAATTCTATCAAGAAATCAATAAAGAGGTGTTGTAGTTGATTGCATAAGAAAATGTTTTTCACAAACCATAATTCACCCCACCAACTGCTACCAAAGTCGTTTTGATAAATTACATTCAGATGGGGAAATAGAATACTTTTTTAATAAACTTTAACCTCAGTAGCTAATTCACCCCACCAATTGCCAACAAGGTTATTTTTTGGAAATGATTGTATTCACTATAGTTTTTATTGGTGAAGTTCTTGTTTGTGTCATGCAGGAACTTGTGGTTGTTTATAATTCACCCCAATGCTTTTGTGTGATGCCAACCCTTGTGTTTGCTCTTCTCAAGCTGTATGTATTTTGTCATGCTGAGTTTGTCCTTTTGCTATGTTTTCTGATTATATGGTTTGCTTGTTTGTTTTTTGTAAATGGTTGGGTTCCTGTTAGATTGTGTCTTTCATAGTGTAAACAAATTCTATCAAGAAATCAATAAAGGGGTGTTGTAGTTGATTGCATAAGATGATAATGTAAATTATAATTACTTGCTCATTGCCCTGTTAGATTGTGTCTTTCATAGTGTAAAAAAATTACACTAACATGGTTTGGCATAATGTCATGTACCTTTTAGGTTTATTTCAGTTGTTCCTCACAATTTATGAATTAATAGGTGGCTATAGTGATGGTTCAAATGAATTGTAGTAGGTTTTTATTAGTGAATGTCCTGGTGGTGGCTATAATTTACAATATCACATTATAGTTTGATAAAATTATTTCCTTCAATTGGAGTAGGTTTTTATTAGTCAATGTCCTGATGGAGATTTTTATGATTGGTCCTGCACATTGTCTTAATTAACTAATTGATTACAGTGATGGTTTACATTAATTGCAAACTTAGTGTGATCTTGATTTCCATACAGCACATAAATCATGGATGCTTCTGATGAGTGCACTATAAGATATCACCATAGAGGGTTTTTGATAAGGGAGACTCCAGTTAAATATGAGGATGGGCAGGTAGATGAATTTGCAGTAGATCCAGACAAAATTTGCTATTGGGATTTGTTAGGAGATGTGAAGGAGTTGGGCTATGATATCAAGAAGGCAATTGACTTGTTGTTCATGGATGATGGAGGTCAATTAAGGAGTGCAAATGATGATGTGGGAATTATTGGTTTGGCTGAATTCCTAAGAAAATATAAAACAGCTGATGTTTATGTGGTGTTGCTAGGTGTAAACACTAAACAAAATTTACCAGTAGGTTTGACGAATGAACCAAAAAGACCTCCACATATAGATGGTGCCAAAAATATTGACCTACCAATGAGTCAGGACATTGAAGGTGAGAGTAGCAGTGGCTCAGGCACAAAAGATGATGAAGACAGGATAGTTGATGTCCCACTTACAGATCACAATTCAGACTTTGATGAGGAAAGGGAGGAGGCTAGGGGGAAGCTCAAGAAATACATTTAACTGAAAAGGTCAATACAGAACACAGTGGGTGAAGATGAAAATGATAGTAGTGCTGACAATGAAGATGAAGATATGGCTGGTGACCGGAGTTACCAAGGTGCAGATGTTAGGTGTGCAATTGAAAATGTGAGGCAAGGAACAGACAGTGGAAAGGTTATTGGATATGAAAGTGAGTATATAGAATCATCAGACCCTGGAAGCTATGATGAAACAAGTGAGGATTCCGCTGCAGATGACTCAAAAAGGCACAGGTCGAGGAGGAAGATTTATGACCCTAACTCACCATTAGATGATTTCTCCTTGGGCCTTAGGTTTAAGGATTTGAAAATGTTCAAAAATGAACTCATTGAATTTTCTACAAGGAAAGGGTTCGAGTTTAAGTATATTAAAAATGATGCCTTGAGAGTGAGGGCAAAGTGCAGTGCAAAGAATGGATGCAAATGGTTGATTCTATGTAGCTGGTGTAGTGGTAAAAAAATGTTTGTGGTGAAGCATTATGTGGCAGGACACACATGTCTCCTTGGAGTTACAAAAAATAGAAGGGTCACAGCTCCAATGGTTGCAAAAAGATTTGGTGATGTAATTTCTGCAATGCCTTTCATTAGGCCTAGGCACTTAAGGACTATGGTGAGGAGGGAGTTGGGGGTCTTCATCACCAACAAAGTGTACAGAAATGCCAAGAACTTAGTTTTAAAAAAAATTGAACAACAGTTTAGGGATGATTTTGGAGTGATAAATAATTATGCATTGGAACTAAAAGCTACAAACAGAGACAGTTCTGTCCATGTTGTGTCTGAAAGGCTTAACCCATCTGAGCTTCCTGTATTCCAAAAGATCAACATATGTTTGACAGCTGCTAGAGAAGGATTCAAGGAAGGTTGCAAGAGGATCATAGGGGTAGATGGTTGTTTTTTGAAAGGCCTATTAAAAGGGCAGTTACTAGTGGCTGTAGGGAGAGATGGCAACAATCAGATTTTCCCAATTGCATGGGCAGTTGTGCAAAAGGAAACAAGTGAAACATGGACCTGGTTCA
This sequence comes from Dioscorea dumetorum, assembly GCA_902712375.1. Classification (NCBI taxonomy): domain Eukaryota; kingdom Viridiplantae; phylum Streptophyta; class Magnoliopsida; order Dioscoreales; family Dioscoreaceae; genus Dioscorea; species Dioscorea dumetorum. The sequence continues at coordinate 261,258 of CACTHL010000116.1, read as the reverse complement.
TTGATCAATTGAAGACTGATCTTGGTATTGAGGATGGGCTTGGATGGGCACTGATAAGTGACATGCAGAAGGTATGTGTATATCAATGAATATGTGATATATATCTTCTTCTAATTAATGTTTATGTTTTTCAATGCAGGGTATAATAAATGCTGTGAGCACTCTATTGCCAATGATTGAACATAGGATGTGTGCAAGACATATTTATACCATATGGGGGAAGAAGCATCATGGGAAGGAGCTTCAAATGCAGTTTTGGAATATTGCAAGATGCACTAACCAAGCTGAGTTGCAGAAATTATTGGAGCAAATGTCTAAGCTGCCAGGGGGAGATAAGGCTGTGGAGGAACTTCTTGAGAAATGGCCAATTGCAGGTTGGTGTTGTGCTTTTTTTAATGATGTAGTGAAATGTGAGTCAATAGAAAATAACATGTGTGAAACATTTAATGGTGTCATCCTTGAAGCTAGGAGTAAGCCAATTATTAGTATGTTAGAAGACATTAAGCAGTATGTCATGACCAGAATAGTTATTAAGAGAGATTATATTACAAATGGAGGTCTGAATGTGGGCCCAACATACTTGCTAAAGTTGAGAAAGAAAGAAAGAAAAGTGTCAAATGGCAAGTTGAATGGGATGGGGGAACTTCTCATGAGGTGTATTGGGATAATTTGGTGTTGCATGTAAGGGAAGGGTTTGTTGTAGTGATACCAAACCACATGTGCACATGTGGCAAATGGGATAAGTCTGGCATTCCTTGCCAGCATGCTATGGCTGCAATAGCATATGATGGTAAAGAACCACTTGACTATGTGTCTGAATGGTTCAAGAAGGCCACTTATTTAAAGGCATATCAGTTCACAGTGAAACCAGTAAGGGGGAGATTATTTTGGCCAGTAAGTGAACAGGGTCCTCTGCAACCTCCCATGGTTAGAAGAATGCCTGGTCGACCTGCGAAAAAGAGGAAAAGGGAGCCACTAGAATGCAAGGGCAATAATAAGACAAGGTTGACAAGAGATGGCAGACTCTTCAAATGCAGTATTTGTCGTGTTGAAGGACATAACAAGGTCAGTTGTCCTAAGAAAGGCAACACAAATGTGAGCTCCCTAACTGGCTTCATATTGCAAATTTGTTTACATCTCTAACACATTATTTTAATTTTAATACCTTCTCTTATACGTGACGAGCTGAAAATCCCGATAGCCAACATGAGACATCAATGACCACAGAGCATACTACTATCGATACTGATGGAAATGTGGTTCATGGAGGAGATGTTACTGCTGCAGACCCATCAAAGAAAAGAACCAATAATAAAAAACCTACATCTGTTGCAAGTAGAGGGAAGAAAAAGCTCCCTGCCACTAGACCATTTAAAATCTTAAGGGTAAAGTTCCTACTAATTTCAATGCTAACTTAGTAATACAAGTGTAATTTTTTCCATATGTTGTAGGGTGCACACACTGGTGGAATCATTATTGGCAGGGAGGATCCCAATGTAGCTTCAATTGGGACTACCACTAAACTACCTGTAAGCTATGATGTTTACAATTCTCATGCCATGGCAATCTATTGTTGTACTTAATTTGTTTTTTTTAATTCAGCTTAGAAGAGGTACCAAGGTCAATCTAGGGGAGAGACATAATGAAAGTGAAGATCAACTGCAACATACTACTACACCAAATAATGTTCCTGAGGTATTAACACGAGGAGTGTGACAGCATGCTTGCCGGTTCAAAGACTCCGCAGAAATTTGAAGCAAGCTACACAACAAAATGATTTTTGAAGTAGGCTTATCTAGGGCAAATATTTGACATGTATGTAAGAACCCAAAATTTTGAGGTTTCCTATTATGTACTGCAGCCTTTGGACAAAATGCTTTTGTAAACTGTTTTTTGTCAATGAAATAGAAGTTCTACTTCTACTCATGTTCATTGTGCACAATATACATCTGGAGTGCAATTAATTTGTTTAATTTTTACATATATTTGGAATTAGTTGGTTTGTTTAACAGGTGTTCATGTGTTATTCCCTTTTAAGTTATTTAATTGTACAACAATTTAACCTTTTCTTGTTCAGCAATATCCTAGTGAACACTTGGTGTTCAGGTCAGGCTACAAAGAGTTAAGTCCCTCACAATTTGGGATTTGGGACTGGTTAACAAAAAAAAAAAAAGTTTGAAAGAGGAGCATGTAAGATGAGCCGGAATCACGTTGTGTTGAGAGGATTTGGGATTTAGGTGGGCAAAAACCAGTAGGCAATCGATGGCTGAGAGGGTGCCCTCGGTGGCAGAAGCAAGGAAATGATAAAGCTATTCCTTTGAATCACCATGGCACTGGATGAATGAGCCAAGAGTGAGGTGGAGAAGAAGGGTGAAGAAGAGAGAAGAGTGGAGGTAAGTTATCGGATCTTTAAGAAACCCGGATCCGATTACTGGTGGTGGTTAGCTCCTGATACTGTTTGGTTAAGTTAGTTAAATGTTAAAATATGCCACGTGGACGGGCATTTGACGGGAAATGTAACACCGTCTGCGAGGGGGACCAACATTTCCCAATCTGAAAAATAAAGGAACTCCCAGCGGTCAAATTGAAATAGAGGGACTAAAAGGGCACCCGAACCTAACTAGAGGGACCAAATATAGATTTAAACCAAACATTTACACACCTTATGGCACAACTACTCATTGCCATTAGGTGTTGTAACCTTCAACTCAGAAATAGGCTCCAAAATACATCCTAATTGTTTAGCTACTTTGTTGTCCATGAAATTATGTGAACTCCATGAATCAATCAACATAAATAATGTTCTTGTGCCTACATTCCCTTGATTCTCATAGTCTGATAACTATGAGTGCCATTTAACGTTGTGGAGTCTTTGAACCCTTCAACACCATGATTTCTCCCTCATCTTCACAATCTTCCACCATATCACCCACATCATCATCCACTGTAAGCATGTAAAATTGCCTTTTCTTACACTTATGGCCAAGCACAAACTTCTCTTTATAGCCAAAACATAGACCTTTTTTCTTTCTTTCCTCCATCTCTCGACTAGATAGTCTTTTGAATTGCCTATGATTAGGATTGGAAGTATGATAGGGACTGTTATCACCTATGAAACGCAAGTGCGCGTGCCGATCAAGTAGTAAAGTGTGCGTAAAAGCAGGGTTATTGTATCCACGGGGAATGAGAGTACTAGTAATGACCTGAACCATTGTTATCTAACCTTAATGAAAAAGTGAATAAAATGAGAGGCAAGAAGACAAGAAGATATAACTCCATAATAAGAAGACAAGAGAAAATATCAATAGATATAAAAGGGTACTAGGCCAATGATCCTCCTTGGGCTATTCTATAAAGCACGGGAATTCAAACACATTTCTTAACCTAGCAACTTTGAGTTATGCGAAACCTAACATCCACTGACTCACTCCATGTCCATCAATGCCTATCTCACCAAAAGTGACAAACGGAGAATTCTCTCGACGCAATCTATATTAACAGGTGCTTTATGATCTAGGGTTTTCTTAATAATCAACTTGGGTTTGAATATAGGTTATTTCCTCTCTCGAGCAAAACTCCCCTTAATCCCATGCAACTGACTTAGCTCAACCTAAGATTACACGATTGCTAAGCACTTGCAGAAATATGAAGGTAGGATGATCTATATGAAGGGGAGAGAGGACACTCCTCTACCTACAGGCTTACTCTCTCTACCTTCTTCAATCTTAGGTGGTCTTACACTTTAGAGCCTGCCACTCACCTAAGCATAACCCAATCTCAATCACAATTGTCAAACACCATTGAAAAGAATACAAATAAGATTGAAACTCGTAAATTACTAGAATTAAGAAAAAAAAATAAGGATTTCAGCAATTCAATAATCCAATGATTCACATGCCCAAGTACCACAAAGGGTTTAGCTCCGCATGGAGCATAAAACATCCAAATACATTATAAAGGAATTGAAATGCATTCTAAGATAGAAATTAAACACTAAAACTCCCCTTTAAATCCGGAGAAGATGACACGTCCTAAGCTTTCCCTCAAATTGTTGAATGACGCTTATAAGGCGTCTTCGATGTGGAAAAAGGGGTGGAATCGATGAAGATCTTTGCCTCTTTACCTATCTTCTCTTTGGTTATCCTCTCTTGTGCCTTGGCTTCGCCTCTTTTCTTCTCCAAATTAGCCTCCCCAAATCTAGAAGCCTAAGTTCTTTTTATGCCCTAGCCTCTTACGGGTGGCTTACTAGCGTAAACCTTGGTCATAAGGCTCGGGTCTTATGTTGATCACTCCCTTACAGTCGGGCTTACTTCCTTAAGCATTGTCGATAAAGTCTTTTGTCTTTGTGTTACGGTTCCACATACGGTCGTAAGTGTAGGGCCCGTAAACTTCACTGTCCATCCTTGCGACCACTCCTTACGGGTGTGTGTTCCCCTTGTAAGCTCCATTGGATGGTCCTTACGGTCTTGGCTTACCGGCGTAAGTCGTGCCCGTAATCCCCACTGTCTTCTCCTTATACTCCACTTTACGGACATAAGCATACGGGCAAGAATCTCTGTATGTAACTTACAGTCGTAACAAAGCCGTAAGAAGCCCGTAAGCAGTTTTGCCTGGCCTATCTTTTAGGAACTAATGCCGAGAGAACTCCTTTTCTTCAGTTTTCACCTTAAAATGCTTCATTTGGATTTCTCTCATCTTTAACTTCATGTGCACCTGAATAGAGAAAAATACACCATGTTAAGCATCGTCTTCCGTGTTACAACTCTAAACAAGCCGAATAAGTACACAAAATAATATAAGAAAATGGTGTAATCAAGCACTTATCAAAGTACTAGTACCTAACAATGCTAACTATCTAGACTTAGGCACTCTAGAATTCATGAAAGTTCTAGCCACCACATCATGCTGCTCTTTTTTCATTTCTCGCTGAGGACCAACGGTAACATCCTTAGATGATCTCTTGGACCATAAATGCTCTTAAACTATTGCAAGAGTATATGCTACCATAAAGAGGTAGGATTAAACAACCTCACTGACGTTTCCAATTCCTTCTTTAAACCTCCTAGGAAATGACTATCAGCCTGTGTTTCACTCAACTCAGTCCTGCTCAACTTAAGATTAAACTCTTCCAAACAATGTTATCAGAACCAGACCGGACATTGAACTGGTCAAGGTGCATGGTCACAGGGTTATCGGTTCAACCACCGAGTTAATTGGGTCAATTTAAATATTTTAAATAATTTAATTTAATATATTACAACAAAAAAAAAATTAATACAACAAATAACGTATGCTTTTCTAAAGATGAAGCAACAAGGACCCATCACATAGTTTCACATTTTAACACACCAAAAATAAAGCAATAAAGATTCAATTTGGGAAACAAGCTAAGAAACAACAACAAGGTTTTCATTTCACATCCAATAAAATTCATATCTGTAGATCTCCAAGGATTAAGACTCAATTGGTGTGAACATTTGGTGCAGGTGAATTCTTGAAATTTGAAGGTTCATCACCAAGGATCATATCAGAGGCCATGTGTACAAAGCTTTCATTTCATTGTTTAAGATCACTAATATCCTCATCTTCATTAAGCACATCATCCAAATTCAAATCATCTTCAAAATTGCAAATTGTATGTATTAAGCTAAAAAATTATAAAAGAAATTAAATAATAATCATATCAAACCAAAATAAGATAATAACATACCAAACTCTTCATTGTTAAAATTGCAAGAAGCAAGTTCTTGACTAAATGCCTTCAACTCATTTGGTGATAAAGTAGGAGGTTCATCTTCAAGCACCCATTCTCCATTTTCCTCAAAATCTTGAAAGTCAATAGGATCACAATTGCGACCTTTAGTACGATTCCTACATAAATAGCAAGAATACTTAGTTCCCATTAACTAGAAATCAAGCAATTCATGAATATAATTAAATCATGTTTTTTTAATAAGTATCAAAAATTTAGATATGCATAAGTAATAGCTTTGTTGAAGTCTCCAATTATATGGACATAAACTAAATCAAACAACTTTAAATGTTCCAGTCTATTCCTTTTCTGCGGATGGATATGCTCAAAGATACTCCAATTTTGCTCACAACCAGAAGCACTACATGTTTGACTCAAAATACAAATTGCCATTTTCTGTAACATCCCCACCATTCATCTAGAAATAAAATATAACATGTTAGCAAAGAATATTTCTACAAGTGTACAAAGAAAAGAATTGAATATTATAAAATATATTCATACCATGCAGCATAACATTGCGATCAAATATGGCAGATATACGATCAAAATCCCCTTGAGCATTTTTAATTAACAATTTTCATTTCACTAGTTAACTTACTTCTCAGATTAGGATTCCCATGAGAATACTTCTCAATAACATCCAAAAGTCCAGATATTGTGTGCTTGTGCTTTGCCATTTCAGTGGTGCAATATTGGTACCTGGGATTTAACCAATAGCCAGCACATGGAGATTTTTGTGTAACTGTTTATCCCATCGAGTATCAATAATTTTCAAGTAAGGCTCAACCCTTTTTCTCCTCCTTTGAAATATTTTCAATATTTCCACTCTTGCTTTATGAATAGACTCATATAAATAACCCATTACAGGCCTATCATCCGAGTTTACAATACGCAAAACTCATACAAGAGGTTCTGTGAGTTTCACAATGATAGCACATTTTTTCCAAACGCTACAGTCTAAAACAAGATCAACAAAAATTTTCCAAGTCTATCTTTAGCACAAGCTGAAGTAGTCCATTCTTTTGAAGTCACCATTGCTCGAAGTGCATCTTTTTGTACCAAAACACTGTGCAAAGCAATGAAGTTTGTAGCAAATCGAGTTGGAGCAGGGCGTAGTATTTCATGTCCACCAGTAAACTTCATCATCATATGCAACGCATAACAATGATTATGTACAGACTTTGTAAGTTTAGAAGCATGAAGCTCAACATTACACACCTCATCCAACTTTCCAATATCCTGTAACATTAAGTTCAAGCAATGGGCTGCACAAGGAGACCAAGAAAGTGTAGGAAACTCCCTTTCCAATAGCTTTCCTGCTGCTACATAATTAGCTGCATTATCTGTAACAATGTGTGACATTCTAGGGGCCGACAAATAACACAATGTCTCTAAATAATTTGTACAAGAATTCTGTTGTCTTTGAAACATCTAAAGCATCGATAGACTTTAAAAACACCGTACCTCGAGGGCAATATACCAAAAAATTGATCAAGGTTCTTCTACATTGATCTGTCCACCCATCAGCCATTATTGTACAACCAGTTTCTGCGCACGTTGTATGATAACTCTCAACAAACTTCTTTATTTCTTGAACATTCTTTACCAGTAAATATCCACGAACAGAATGAAAGTTTGGGCCTTTATAACCAGCACCCATACTAGCCACATCATCAATCATAGGATGGAAATAAAATGAATTAACTGCATTGAAGGGTATTGAAGCATCAATCATTTATTTTGAAATGGCAAGGTCACACCTTTCAATTGCTTCCTTGCTTTGCAACACACTTTTGATAGTTGTTTTGAGCTCCCGGAGTAGTCCTTGCCATAAAATAATTCGAAATTTCTTTTCCTTTCTTCATTTCTGAGGAAGTGATCTTTCTTTGTGAAGTTCCTTCAACAAATTTTTTTTTCTCTAGACATAGGATTAGGAGGAGGCCTATCACTTGATTTTGATGGAATTTCTGCAAGGTCATCACCATGCATGTACATCTGCTCCTCATAATCATAGAAATTTTGTCTTTCATAAACATCTTGCACCTTTCTTTTTTTCTCGGCATAATTTTCAATGCTTTGTAGCATTTGGTAACGAATATCAGGAGGTACTTTTTTACATCCATCTACTTCACTTTTAACACCGGCTAAATGTTGTTTGAATCTATGTATTCCACAACCTGGAAATAATTTTTGGCAATACAAATATGAAATCTTTCCTCTTCCTGGCCCTGTCACTTCAAGCCTATTAAATGGCCCTAAGCTAGATCTGTTTTTTCCCTTGTACTTTTTTTTGGTGACCTTTAACTGGAATCTAAAGTGGGTGTAGCTTGTGAAGATTGTGTATTGCGACTTGATCTTGATGGATTGCTATGTGATTCCATAGTGATAATCTGAAATTTAATTAAAAAATATATATAGGGCATGCATGACAACTCTTATTCAATTATTTTCAATACGATATGCATGACAATTCTTAATTATTCAATCTGAAATTTCTTCTCTGTAGAACATAAGAAAGCCTTACACATTTCTTACAATAATCATTTCTTATAACAATTATTATGTGATCATGGAATGAGACTTTTAACTTTAAGTTTCAAAATCCATCATGGATGAAAATGTATTTGAGACGGGTTTACCGTAATGCTGGAACTATGGTGAATGCATCTATCGTCATTGATGCATAAATAAATATACCAATTAGTAGTGATTGAATTCCATCTATGGTTCCACATGAGAAACCAAATATAACCTACATGTCCAACCGAACTATGAGCTAGAGGCCTTTTGACTTTCGCTTGTGCCATGGTGTCCAGTGCTCCTAAAATCATTCTATATCAATCCTACAATATAGCTTTCATACGTTTTTCTTGATGAGCCTCATAATTCTATACACACCTATATACATAAAACTAAAAAGCTAATAATTACTTATAAGTGGTGTTGCATTTATACCTCAATATACTATATTGAAATTTATGATACATCATGGATATTTATGCAATTAGGAGACCACACGGTCTTCCGTGAAGTTGTAGACCCATCTTATACATATGCATAATTAAAAAAAATAGTTATTAGTTTTTAAGATTTATAAAACAAATGCAAAATGAATTATATACGTAATCCAGTCTTTTATTTGGACAGTATATTTTGGTCTTTTTTTTACAAATAGGTGAAAAGGGCCTCATTTGAACAGTATTTTATTTTTTATCATTTCACATGAAAAATAAAACGTAATCCTTTGGAATAATGTTAATATGTAAACAACACATCTAATTTCTGATATTGTGCATTTGAACATATTTTATATGAATAAAGAATCCATAGGAACCAACGATAGAAACACTAGACATATTTGTAAAAATAGAGATTTAGGCACAATAGAAAGGAATGCTGAACTATTAACTACTGATCATTTACAATACAAGGTACCTTGCAACTGTGATGAAGAAGTGTGCCGATCTCCAATTGAAGAGACTAGAGAGCCTTTTCGCTACTTCTTCCAAGTTTCTACTGCTTCAAAGCTTCAACTTCAAGCCTTAAATTGAATCAATTTCTCTTTGATTGGAACATTGGATGATTGGGTAAGCTAGCCAAACTCTAGGGTTTAGAAATTAGAATAGAAGAAAGAACTTTCCAAAGGGAACAAGAAGAGAAAATCGTGCAAGAGAGTGAGAAATAAACAATAGCATTAAAATTACATAAATGACCTTGAAATAATATGGCACAACACAAACTTATTGAGGGTATAATGGTCATGTTATATCTTTCAATAAAAACCAGTTGGTTCACCGGTTTAATTAAAAACTAGCCGGTTCACCGGTTTAATTAAAAAACCAACGGTTCACACCGGTTTTTACCGGTTCAATTACAAGTCCGATCCAACTAGAGAACTGGGCCGGTTCCAGCACCAGTTCACCGGTTCAACCGGTTGGACAACCGGTCCGGTCCGGTTCTGATAACATTGTTTCCAAATATTGTTGAATAGTTCTCACTTGTGTCAATTTCTTGATCTCTGCTAAGGGATCAACGAGCACATCCTCTCCAAATCTAGTTGTAAGGACTTTAAAAAAATTCCCTCCAAGAATTTAACCTTCCAACTCCATTAGTCTTCAAGAAAGATTTGTACCAATTCAAAGCTTTCCCCTCAAAATGTAAGGAAGCTATTTTGAACTTTAGATTCTTCCATTGTTGAATCTACTTCAAACAACTGTTCAGCTTTATAAAGCCAATTACTAAGCCCACCTCCAGTAATGCTAGAAACTTCAATTTAGTGTGATGATTAGAATTTAAAGAATTCATACTAGGACCAAGATTTCCCCTTCCATCACCTTAAACATGTTGTTGAACTTGCAGTACATTCTCTAACTTTTGCATCGCCAGTCTAGTGATCATGATCTTAAGCTCCTCCAAAGCCATATTAGTCTACTCCCTTTCTTCTTCAATAGCTTTTGCATCCCTTTCATTAGCTTCTTTGATTAAATTCTCAAGATCTTAAGATCTTGTTGCTTATTGTTGTTAGCTATGATTTTAGAGCCAAGATCGAAGGCTCTAATACCAATGATGTGAAGCTAAGAATAACTAAGGAAAAGAAAGCGAAATAAGAAGAAGAAAAGCATCAATAACAAAACCAAGTTTCATTCACTGAATTCTTTGATTCCTCATCTACATTATATTGTTTCCTTTTATTACAAAATGAATGACCTAGATTTGTTTTTAACATTGGGTCCCACAATGTAAAGGATTGAAAGGCTGAGATTGTCTTCTTTTAAGTATGCTTCCTTTTGCCACCACATGTACGCCATGTCACCCTAAAAAACTTGCAACTAGCCTAAAAACTGCTTTTATTCACTTAAAATCATGCATTTTCTCTATAATCCGAACTTACACATCACATGGGTTCAAAACACATCGAATGCAATGGTGTCAAATGGTCCTTGGTGTGGGAGCGGACTTGCAACATGATCCCAGTACTTTTGGGTGAGGGTGTATGTCTTGACGATCAATTGATGGCTATGTGCAAGACCCTAATTATATATGCGCTTGTCGTATTTGTCAAATATATATATATATATATTTGTTTTTTGTTCAATAAACCTATATACAAATGGGTGAAGAACATACCTTTTTTTTTTAATGACGAATATATATAATTGGATTTCATGTCTATGCCATTCTTAAATTTTTGAATGTAGCTAACAAGGTTTTATCTTAATTAGTAATTAACACTGCAAATAGGGGACACTTATAATTTGTTACGAACATTGAAAAGAACCTAATTAGTTATCCATGATATTAGCATATATATGAAATGTACAAGCATTAATGTTGTAAGAACCGAGTACGAGAATGATCCTTTCATCCTAGCTTTCCAAGGTCAACAAGTTTTCTATCTAAATGATACTAAATTGGGTAAAGATTGGCAAGTTGTTCAAAAATTTCAGCATCATCACATTTTTTATGTGAAAGAAGTGGAAGTGCAAAGGATGGACATTGATGAAAATGAGAACTCTAACAATATTGTTTACCAATAAAATGAGGCTCATGGAATTTGAGTACAAGCAACAAACATTGATGATCAATTTATGTCCTTCAACAGAGACGATGATGATCCTAACATTATGGATGAAAATGATGCATCTTACTATCTCCTCAATGACAGAAGCGGTGTTGGCAACAATGTGGATGTGTTTAATGATGAAGATGATTATGATGTTACATTACTTGAATATTGTAGTGATGATGATCATAATGACGATGATAAAAATGAAGACTGTGATGATTAGTTTACCTATTGGTAGAAGCTTTTTATTTGTGTAAGTTTTAATGTTGAAATTTGCCATGCATATTTTTTCTTGCACTTTTTACGTTGCTTACAGTTGCAAGACTACGTTTTAGCTATAATGATACTTTTATGAATATGTTATGATGAGACAAGCTTATTTTTATAATTATTTTAATGTGTTCACATTTTATATTTATTGTAAACATATTGCTCCAAGACGTCAGCATATTAAAGTTTCATGAGTTTCTCAATCAAATAGTTTGTAACAAGAGGAAAGAATTATTGATTCACAACAACATGTATCATTGCCTGTGGTTCCATCAGTCTCATCTACACAACCATCTTCCAATGCACCTCAAGCTGGTTCTTCTGGTAATTTTTTTTTTATTTTTTATATTTTTATTTTGACTTGGTGTGATTAGCAGATAATTTTGATGGCTTATTTAATGCTAATTTTATTTCTTTTTTGTATCTTAGTTTATTTCATAGCTTCTAGTATGATTAAGAAAAATTGTAGAGGTAAGACATGGGGTTGTAATTTGCAAAAATTGGTGAATTTGACAAAAAATAGGCTTCCAATTTATATAGACGTGGATCAAGGTAGACCATTGGATGTGGTGCAATCTGTAAAGCTATCAAATGAAATAGGTATTATTGCTCGGGCTTATTTACATTGTCCATGCTCAATCAAAAAACTTCACTGGAAGGAGCACATAAAACTAACATTTGATCGCCTTGGGTTATGGTTATATTAAGTAAGATATGTAGTTTATGTATTCTTGTATTAATAAATTTCTTTGTTTTTTGTAGATAAAATTGAATGTTATTGGCATTGAGACAAATCCAAGGATAGCTAATTGTATTGTTTGCATACTAAAAAGCAGAATTAGAGATCATCGTCAATCATTGAAGAAGCATTGTTTGAGCTTTTCAAGCTATGAAGATGCAAAAAGAAAGAAACCCAATAAGTTTATTACTCAGGAGAATTGGGAGGATTTATGTGATTATTGGAACAATGATAACTAAGGTAATTCTATCTTATTAATGATTACCAATAATGGTTTCTTTTTCTTATTTCAATAATCTATTGAAATTTTCTTTTCTAAAGAAAAAGGCTAAAAAAACAAAAGTGAGTAGATCATATATGAAAACACCTCACAATCAAAGATCCAAATCCTTCGTAGTTGTTCGTCATGAGCTTGTAAGATACGAACTTAATCTTTAACCTTATTTAATATGAAATTTATACATAGTCACTTCATATTTTTCTTTTATAAAATAGATGAAGAAAGAGGATGAAACCAAAGAACAATATGAATGTTATAGGATTGAATTGTACAAAAGCACACACTATGAAGACGGAAAATGATGGACTTCACCGGACGCAAATACTAATTATGTGAGTTTATTATCTTATTTGTCACGCCCCCTTCCGCGGGACCGACACGGGACAACTGCCACGACAACCCGAGGAGGGATACCCACACCACCCAATCCTCCAATCGCCGCAAGGCTTACAACAATCTAAGAACATAAGACGTTAACAGAGTTCACAAATTCAAAACATACAAAAAATAGTACCAAAAATGCGCAGAGGAAGCACAAAGATAGCGCAGAGGAATTTACCAAACCAAAAACCTGATTGTGGAAATCAAGGACACATGCTTGTCATGGTTACAACAAGGTTTTCAAGAAATTAGACAAGCATACAACCATGCATGAAGAGTGACAAATACACTAGTGGATCTTGTTCTTATATAATGCAATATGTTCAAAACAAAATATACAAAAAACAAAGATTAAGTAAGATAGATGAAGAATGCACAGCACCTTTGTTTGCCGCAACACCACTAGAAGCTAGAGCCTGAAAAGGAGGGAGAGGGTGAGTAACCAGAGCCACTCAGTGAATAGATCAGCATAAAACGACAAAAGCCAAGCTTTTGCGGAAATACAAAAAGATTAGAACACTGCAGTATACACACAAGCGCCCGCGCGCGCGCACGCACACACACACATGTGTGTATGAAGAAACAATATATAGCGTAGAAGGATCATTTTTCTTAATTGAGGATTAAATATTCAAAGTTCATGAATAGCATAATACGAGTTTTAAGAACATAAAACACGATGTTCAACGTCAAAACAATTTTTGCATTGCATATATACATATTTCCTCAAAATACGATGTTTTCAAATCATACCAAAGTATTTTCCAATGAATATATAAATGTTCGTGTCTCAAAGATTTGATTTGTAAAATGACATACTTTTCTCAAAATACGAACTTACATCTCTAAATTTAAGCCATGGCCACGGCTAAGTTCAGAGCCGTCAAGGTACTCATGTCCTTGACGTTGACCCACCAGGGCCGTGTGATGACCCCAGACTCCCAATAATTGTTCAGTCAGGACTCTACGCGCCACCTGAAGTGGACAGATCAGCCGAGTCCACAACGCCACCTCTAAAGACTGGCCCGTGGGGACCCCTATTACAGTAGGCGAGTTCCAACCCCATCACCAACAAAACTACAAGAAGTATATCATCAATGATATTCATGTAAATCATTTCATAGGGTTCTTGTCTATGATAATATTCACATATCGTGGATAACCATTATTACTATATAAATTAAAGCCATGATTATAACATGAGAATAAAGTTTCAAAATTCAATTCAATCCAATAGATTAACATAATCATAATCATTTCATCTAACATCAAAAGTTTTGCTTATAAATAGAAAGTATGGAAATTAATTTCAAACTAGTTAAATCATCAATTCATCAAAATTAATCCAAAGATTTCATTAAAATCAACTATAAATATATTTAGAGAGTGTTATACTAAAAATGTGCAATCATAACCCACTCACAAACTATGGAGATCGACTCTTTACTATGCTACTCCTCGGCTGAATCCTTGCCTTGGGCAGAGCTCTCACCACCTATACTGATACATGCCACAAGGGCTCAAAACCAAGAGAAAGACACAAAAAGAAAAGCAAGCATTAACTCCTTTAAGCCACAAGCCAAGAAACCCTAACAAGACTTGGGTATGGCCTGAACTTAAACCCTAAAAATTCCAAAAGACCTCTAAGGGGATAGACTCCCAACATAACGATGAAAACAAAAGTTTTGCAAAGGATTTCTCGGTGCTATATTAACATGCTACAGTAGCGCGATTTCAAGAATAAGAGAATCCATAGTTTCATCAAGGAGGAAGGGTAGATCTTCACATCCACTTTATGAATAAGAAAGCGTAAAGGAAACCAAGCAAATTGCTCAACAAATCATCATCCACAAGCCAAAATTCAAAATCTAAAAACCCACGGCTAACATGCTCAACCAAAACCAAAATAAAACAAGGAGAAAGATGGGGAAGAAAAAGAGCTCACCTTCAAAGGATTTTCAACCAAGAGGAGAGAGGGAGGTCAAGTAACGGCTTTTTATTCTGATCCAAAGCAATGGGAACAAAGGGAAGAAAAGGAAGAAGAAGAAGAAGAAGAGATTTAGGGCTCAAGTTCAGGACTTTAAATACCTCTGGAAGTGCACGGCCAAGAGCACAACCGTATAAATCCTAGCCTAGTTGTGTTTCCCCCTGAAAGGAGTAACAAACACTCATCCCAATGTAAGCACGAACATGCTAATGCCCGTGCATTTTACAAAAAAATCAGGGTAAGAAGAGCACGGCTTTCTACTGAAGCACAGGCAGGAAACACGGGCGTGCTTATACCTGTGCACTTTGCAGGAATTTCAGGAAAAGAAGAGCAC
Organism: Dioscorea dumetorum; assembly: GCA_902712375.1. Taxonomy (NCBI): domain Eukaryota; kingdom Viridiplantae; phylum Streptophyta; class Magnoliopsida; order Dioscoreales; family Dioscoreaceae; genus Dioscorea; species Dioscorea dumetorum. The sequence continues at coordinate 245,946 of CACTHL010000116.1, read as the reverse complement.
GGCTTCTTTGCCCTTAACACCATGTACTCTCGAAGCATGGCAGTAAGCGAGGGTGTGCTTATGCCCATGTACTTTACAGGTTAAGCTACACTCATATCGAGAATAGCACGGTCCCGAACACGGCTGTGTTTGATTTGGAAACTGCGTTTTAAGCCCAAAATGACCTAAAATGTACCAAAATTCAAAACACAACTATTCTAAGATATAACAGACAATAACGCACACGCAGAAAAGTAGAAACACCACATTATCAATGTGGATTTTTATTTACATTTTTGAAATTTGGACGTGCACTTTACAATTTCAGTATGTAATACAACAAAAGTTACAAAAGTCAATTAATGAAAATCAAGATGTTGATGTTAACAAAATTTGTGATGACTAGGCAATCGATCCGGTTATGTTAAGAAATTAGGTTATGGTCCAAAACCAAATGTTTCAAGATGTGGTCATGCTAAGTCCATTAAAGATCTTGAAGAAGAAAAAAACATATGTCGAAAGAAAGATATGAAGCTGAAGCTCATGAAAATCCAAAGAATCGAGTTCAGTTGGAAAAACATGGCATAATATTAAGGCAAATAATGGGAGCTAAACATGATGATTGTGATGAAAATAGTCAAAGGTATTATTATGCAATTACATTTATCATAACATGTTGTGACATGTAAGGTTTTTGACATTCATTTTTCATATTGTGTAGTGAAGATGAACAAAGAGATCGTTCATCTTGACTATCATATGGTTGTCTCCTTCTTTGAGGTTTATCGTATTTGATATTTATTAATTTATCAATTTATTTGACTTTAATGTTTCAATTATCTACTTAAATATCTAATATTTTTGGTAACTTTTTTATTTCCAATTTTGTTGCAGGAAGTTAGACGTTATTAATGAAGAAGTGGTTCACAAATAGGCATGGGTTATTCTCTTTTACGATGCAACTAATAGAGATCTAATTTGACATTGATACTTTGTTATTTTAGTACTTGGCATTAATGATTTTGCAAATGGTTTTTGTGAAGAATTGAGTTTTGCAGAGAAGTGTTTTGATTGATATTTTTCAATTAAATATTTGTAGACAGATGGTTAGATTAAACATTTACAATTGTGTATTCGTAGGCAAGTATATGGATTGGAACTTTTCGAAATGAATATTTATAGGTACACGTTTGGGTCCAATATTACTACAATTTCTGATATCACAGAGAAAAATAGAGAAAAGTTAAATCTTTTATTACACAAATAATCATGGCTAAAATGTTAAATTTCAAAAAAACAAGACAAATGTCACTATTCTCTAAGAAAATAAATGTAGCTAAATTCCATTCCTTAGCTACAATTTAATAATCTTAGGGAAATGAGCATTCATTACCTACGATTCAATAATTATGGCAGAAGCAATGATAATCACCTATAATTTTCTTGGTAGCTAAAATGTTTTTCCTCTACAATTTCTTCACTTCAACAATGAATTTTCTTGCCTTTCTCTACGTAAACAAACAATGAGAAAGTATTCATTTTTGCCTATGAAACACTATTATCAGAGAAAGTACTCATTATTGCCGGCAAAACACAAATTTGTAGAGAAAGATTTTTACCTACAGGGTGTTCTTTACTATTCAGTCTATGATTGATTTTCATATAAATTAAAATTTTCCTACTATTAAATTATATTTCTCTACAAATTGCTTTTGTAGATGTTGGTCATATTTCTTGTAGTATGTTTATAAATCAACATTATAGTGTACAGGAATCCCTTGACAATAATATCTTACTTCTATTATTCATTTCATTGGATTTGTAGTTGGGGTAAACAACTTTACTAGTTATGAGCCATAGAAAACAATTTGATTTTAAATCCTTTTTTTTATTTTTACAATAATGACAAGAGTCGCCCGATAAAAAAGGTTATCAAAGGGACAAATAAGTATGAAGGTACACCACTTATAGTGACTTAACGATCCCTTAGAGATTTACCATATGGAGTAGACTAACACAGTAGGTAATGATGGTTGTCATGTGCACCCAAAATGATATATCATAAACTATTATTTTATAATGGTAAATATTCTCTACCTTGCAACCATGGAGGGGTGGAGAATATAATTCCTCCCACAAGGAACTAGGTAAATATTGAGTGAACAGTACTATATTATATTATAGTATTATACAGTGCTGCTATAGAAATGATGGTGGAGGGTTGTCCCTTCGTCTCCCCACTCAAGCCCACGTGTCTTTCCCCTGTGTTAGGGAACATTTGGTGTCCTAATCTTTTATATATCAAATATCAACATATACAATATACCTTAGAGTTTATGAAAACAAAATGGACCATCTATTTATCCACCTTACTGAAAAAAAAAAAAAAGGACCTTCTAAGGCTAGTTATAATTGCAAGGAATCCATACTAAGGCTGTCTTTTCTCTTTTACTACTGTTTCCCAGAAAACCATCCAAATTTACTTTAGCATGTAGTTGCTTCAACATTTATCTTTCCTAATAAAAATAATACAATAATAATAGGAACTCTTCTCTACTCTTCCATATATATACATATATAGAGGTTATTACCACTCTCATGGATATGAATTAAATCCAAATATTTATTAAGTTGAACATGGTATTGCAAAAAATTTGAAAAATTGAAATCCATCAATGTCAGCAATGCTTCAAGTTATTTTTTCAATGTACCTTTTGGTATCTCTATCATATATGAGTTATTTGCCTTGAACACATCTGTCAAAGGGTGTGCATGCATGAGTTATTTCCTCGAACGCTCACTCACCTCGTGGGTGCACGTGAGTAGGTGGTGCAACGTCACCAGTGAGTTATGTTCTACAACGAAGATTCAAACCATCGCCACCCTGCGCGCATACGAGAGACTCATGTCAATGCTTCTAACCACTTGAACCAAGTGGCTTTGCCTAGATGTAATAACTAGTTCTCAATGAGAAGCCATACTTTAGTCCTCAATCTTCGTTAGGTTTTCATAGTACAAAATACACTCAGAGAAAATCCTTTGATCACAATGCAGACACCTCTTAAAATATAAATCTAATAACTTGAATTGATAGGATGAGAGATCTAGATTTATATATTCATACAATGTTTTTTAACATTTTTTTCAGCATTTTAAAGATTGTTGTTATGGTTATTTTCACAAAAAAGAGTGAGAAACTTGAAGGCTTGGGTTTGCTTATTTGTTTCATAAGTCTAGTTTTTTTCCATAATTTTCTTTGTGTGAAGTTCAATGGAGGTTTAAGTTGGATTTATTTATAAATGTTGATGATCTTTAGTGAATATTTAGCTTAGATTTGTCTACAACTTTTGATCAAGTTTGCAGAGCATGTCATTAACCTTTTGAATTGTTGGCACCTTTTGTTCCAAATCTTTTTCTTCCTATTTTGTGCCAACCTCTGTCTCTACTTTTTTTTGCATTGTTTGTATAGAATGTCTATACACACATCTTATAGTTGACCTATATTGTGTGTACTATGTATAATCTTTCTGCTTTTGTTTGTAAATTGTTTCTTACATATAATTCCTATGGGTAAGCTATTTTTTGTGCCAACTCATTGTATTCTTCTCTTATTAAGCTTTGAGCTATTGTTCCGGTAAATTTGGGTTTGTGTTGCACATAGAAGGAGACCCACAACCCCAAAAGATCGATTTATTATAATGGGACTATCTCTTATATATATATATATATATATATGCACATGAACTTTCTCTCAATTAAGCTATATATAACTAAACCGAGGTGACAACAATTTGCTCAGTGAATTGTTATTATATTGCATGAAGTATGTTCTTTTGTGTTAGCTACGATGTGTCAACTTTCACTAGAAGAAAATAATGTTTTCTCCCATAACTTATTTCATGACAGTTTTACATGAACAACTGTCATTTCACTTTGTGACGGCTTAAGTGGCATTTTTTTTTTTTTTTTTTTTTGCGGCAATTTTTATGAATAATGGTCACAATTATCATGAATCGATTGCAAATATATATGAACTACCATGAATCCATGTAGGTGGTTGTAGTTTTGTGGCAACTTTTAGTTTATTTGCACTACTTTCTCGATGGAAATTTTGATGTAGTTATTTATTTACGCTTTTGGTAGAAGAGAGAGACTTGTGAAGGATTAATTTTTAATATCATTTGCCAAACCAAATGTACTGATGCCAAGTACTTTAGATATGGAGTTTGAGGGTTTAAGGGTTTATGTGTTTATGTGATTCTTTCATTTTAGGTATAATGCTTTTACCGTATTTTACATGTAAATCAAGATGTTCACATAGCAATGTTTGAGAAACCTTCCTATTGGTTGAGTACATTTTAAGTGAAAAAAGTAACTTTTTTTTTTTTGGACACTTGTTTGTGTAAGAAACTTTTCTTGTAGAGTTGGCATTGGAGATGTCACATGAATGGCTCAATTTAGGTCTGAAAATTATAACCAGGCTATTCTTATTCTAAAATATTGTTTCTTTGGCATCAGTGTTTATACGTATGCTAGATGTAGCATACGTTTCCAATTAACACTGTTTATATTGTTTGTTTACAACTGACCCTAACCATTGTTGTACCAATGTTTCCCTTGGAACAACCTGATCCTGATGATAACTTATGTAGAATTTAATGCATTTATCTTTCTTTAATTTTTTTTTTTTTTTTCTTTCAATCTGACAATATTTTACCAAAGGAGATAAAGTGGCCATCATTTTTTAGGTAGGGAAATGCAAATAATACAAGCTACATTTTTTTAGTGGCTTTATTTTATCTATTGGTTCAGCTCCCTTTTTTTTTAATTCTTAATTAGATATTAAGAATCAGGAGAAAGATCCAGTGCTCTTGAAATCACTCTTTCAAGTGAGTTGCTGACTGCTTTTCTCTAATCAATATGATTTTCAAGCAGTGATGTTTCAATTGGAGGGCTTCAAGAGTTCCTATGGCATCTAAGCATTAGGGTTTAGGGTTGATATATTAATTAACATCGCATTGAAAATTCAATGTGATATTGTTTAACATGTTTAGCTAGATTTATCGCAGGTTGCTCATATATTAGCTTGGTAAAAATAAATCATATTATCTTATATTTTTAATAGGCGGCAACTGATTGTTTATCAAAAAAACAAAATATAAAAAACCCTGATACAAATACCAAGTATAATTAAAAACAATAATATACAATAACGTTATTATTTTTCTAAAATAGTCTCCTGGATGTTTAGTATATACAGACACACAGGGTACGGCCAACAAAACATCAAAACTCCACTTGAAACAAAAATAACTTCACGATTATAAACTTCATTTACTGCATTTTCAAGAGTCACTTAAAAGAAAATTAAATAAATCCAAAAAAATCAAAGAGAATATATAGATACATACACCTCTAAGATGGTGTTTGGTTGAATGTAATTCTAAATACAATACATTTCTAATTACAGTGTAACTGTTTTGATTAAATGTATATAAAAATACTATATTATAATATTTAACATTATTTTAATAATTTTAAGTGCATATTAATTACTTTAACTATTAAATTTAAATTCATCATAAATTTATTAAAATTTTGTTATATTTTAAATTTTTGAATTTAATTATTAACCTCTGCAATTTTAAGATTTTCATTTAATTTTAACAAGTTATTTAATATTTTTAATTATTAAATTTATTATTAAAATTTATAAGTTTTTTACTATTCATAAATGTTAAATAATATTTGTTTTTCTTTAGTTCATCACATATAAGTCACATGTGAGAGAGTAAAAAGATAAGTGATTTCCTTTTACGGCCAATTTGGACGTTAAACAAAATCCCTTATTGGATGTAATTCGCGTTATATGAGTTTTTAAAATCCTGTGAAACAAACACTGGATTTTCAAAAACCCAGTAACTCAAGTTACATGTAACTCCAAATCACTCCAAACAAACACTACCTAAATGAATTAAACAACAGCAACATTCAACTCTGTAATAATAGAAACCAGTAGGATTCAATTGCAATTAGTTCTAGCGTATGTCGATAAAATTCAAAGACATCAACGTCGTAGTTATACGATTTCCTCTAGCCAGATCTCATATTAATAGTTGAAAGATAATTAGGCTCATGGACAATAAAAAAGAACAATGGACAACTAGTAGTGGCTAATAATAAGAGAGGTCATATAAATGTCAAAGCCTCAGCAAAGGAAACATAACTAACAACCAAACATACTTAAAATACTCACTCCATTCCAAAAGCCAATGTTGCCAAAATACTAACCAAGTCTCATGCCAACAATTAATTGTTAACTAAAATCTGAAACAAGCTTGTCACCTTGCTTAACTATTGAAAAAAGAAAGAGAAGGGAAGTCCTTGCTATTTCCATGCTGGCAATCAGCTTTCCGTCTGTTCTCTCAGGCGGCGAATGGTGCTCCTCACAGTGACAGCGCTGGCAGTACTGTCAGGAACAAAGGGGAAGGGGAGGGGACAAGCAAATTATACAAAAGAATACATGTTCATGAATTCATCATCAAAAGTTGAGGAACAGCAACTTACTTCAAAGTATAAGCTCCTCCGGCCTTCACCTTCCCGCAGTCCTTGCATCCCCAAATCCCAACTGCTTTTCTTTTCACGGCATACTGCAAACCAACCACACAATCATATTCATAGAACAAAATCAAAGTATGCATCAGTGAAAGAATGAAGACAAAAAAGGATAGTCATCATCTGTACTTTATTTCTTTCTTTTGTACCACCATATCAAATGTGGAATATTAATTGTCAAATTTATGTCCATGATATTTTCAAAAATAACTACAAATAGACAAGATCAAATTAAAATTAGAACAGATTCAATTGAAGAAAAAAAAATGTGGTGATACCTTTCCACAGAACTCACAGAAATATTTTGCATGTTGAGAGACTTCCATTTTTTTAATCTGTTTCCGCAGGCTGGCACCATATCTTGTACCTGGATTACAGATGGCATTCAATCAGACAAGCCAGATGAAAAAAATTAAAAGCTAATTAGCCTGCGGAAATAATTTGTCCCAAAGAACAGGAGGTTTATGATTGCACTAACCATATTTTCCTACGATTCCAGCCTTCTTAGTTCTCTTCGTCTGCACAAAATTACAAGAAGGTACATCAAGAGAACTTCCTAATTGTGCACTTTTTCTTTGGCTCATTCCAATAACATATTTAAGTTTCGTTACAACAAAATTCCACAAGTTCTTGTTTCCGTGGTTAACTAAGAATAAGCATGCTAGAAAAGATGAGAAATTTTGTTAACTGAATGAATTCATTCAAATTGTTAACGGAGCAAAAAACAGCATCTTAACTAACAAGCCAAATGTTTTTACTAAATCAAGAAAGTTAATGCAAACGCTAATTTCAAGTATCGAAAGGAAAAAAAAACCCAAAATGAAAGAGAAAACAAGGTAAACCAAGGTTTAAAATAGATGCATTCTACAACAAACCAAATTCGTGCTTGCATTATCAGGAAACTCACGCAATATGTCCAATGAGAACAGAGAAATTAAAAGGTTTACTTTGATCTTTGGGAAATAAGATTTCAAATCCATAAACAACTAACATAATAGAAATTACAGAACAACAATGATACAAACAAGGCCTAATTAAAGGTTATAATAGTAAAATTTTACATGAAAAAAATTTCAAAAACAATGAAAAAACAATGAAAGAGGACTCATCAAACATCCTCTTTCAAACCAAAATGGTACTCATATTATCAGAAAACTCAAGCCTATATGTATAATTAAAAACAAAGCAATCAAAAAGTCCACTTTGATCGATTGATAACAAAAGTTCAAATCTTGATACTACTAACATGATGAAAATTACATAACAGCAAAAATCAAAACATCGTCCAAATCTAATGTCATCTTCCACTTAATTTTACATCAAAGAAATCAAAAACACTACACAAAAAACCATCAAACAAACAAAATCATTTAGACCATTCTATATTTTCCTAAAACCGAAAAATCAGAAAACAATGCATACCTTAAAACCGAACAACAAACACAAAATCTAAGGAACGAAAGTTACGAATAATCATCAATGAAGATCATACGCAATAACTTGAAAAATTTCAGAGAATCCGAATGCTTACCATCGTGACTCGGAAAACTCGATCGAGAAGCCGGAACGAAGGGGAAGACCAGGATGCCGGCGGCGCGGGGTGCTCTCTGTTTTAAGGACTAGGGTTAGGGTTTCGCCGATTTGACATTAACCGCACGATTGTAATCCGCGATGAGGAATTGTGAACCGTCCGATCATTACTGTGGAATGATCATATGAAGCATTCGTTGCAGCAAACATCATTACTAACCAATCTCTACATGCCACGTAATCTTTAAGCTAAAGGGCGAAGTAGGTCCCACCTCCTCGATTTCCCGCCAAATTGGTCCTATATTGGCGCCGTCTCCTCCATTTTCCCGCCAGTACACCAAAGAGGGCTCTTTGCGAGAGAGAGAGAGAGAGAGAGAAGGAGAGATCCAGGGTGCCAATGGAGTCCGGGAGCTTTTTCGTGGATGAGAAAGCGGTGATGGTGGAGAACATTTTCCTGGAATTCCTCAAGAGGTATGGCATTTCAATTCTGTAGGGTTTACTTTCAATTTCTCTGGTTTCTTATTGCAAGTTGTGTGATTTGTTGAGCTTGATCTATGAAAGGTTCAAGGCTAACCCCAATGCTGCGGAGCCGTACTATGAGGCGGAGGTCGACGCGATGCGCGACAAGGAATCCACCACAATGTATGTGGATTTCACGCATGTTATGAAATTTAACGAGTTGCTCCAGAAAGCAATCTCTGAGGAGTATCTCAGGTTCTGATCTTCAATTCCCATTTAGTTTTTCTGCTATGCAGATGAGAAGAATGTCAAGACTAACTTTTTCTTGGGGGTTGCCAGATTAGAGCCGAGTTTGAGGAATGCTTGCAAGAGGTTTGCAATGGAGCATAAATCAAGTGAGAATAGGCCTGCTTTGGTCTCTGATGATGGTTCATTTCGAGACATTAACGTTGCCTTCTATAACATTCCTTTATTGAAGAGGTTACCACTTGAAAGTTTGGATTTTATTTCTTTTTTGTTTGGTTTTTTTTCTTATGATTCATTATTATGAAGGGTGTAATAAATTGCAGATTGAGAGATTTGACCACATCGGAGATTGGTAAGCTGACGTCGGTTATGGGGGTTGTAACTAGGACAAGTGAGGTGCGGCCTGAGCTCTTGCTAGGGACGTTTAAATGCCTTGATTGCGGAGGAGTCATCAAGAATGTCGAACAGCAGTACAAATATACTGAGGTGGATCTAATTGTTGTTGATTTTATTGTACAACAAATTTCTTTCTATGCTTACTGTTTAATGACCTTCTGGCTGTGTCCTAGAAATCATGACAGATTTCATCGTACGACTATTTGTTTATGTTACCAATGACTTTTGTGATTGATGTTCATTATGCGGTTTTTCAGCCCATAATATGCTTGAATGCTACATGTTCAAACCGTACCAAATGGGCTTTGCTCCGGCAAGAGAGCAAGTTTACAGATTGGCAGAGAGTTCGGATGCAAGAAACATCCAAGGAGATACCTGCTGGTTCTCTTCCTCGGTCCTTGGATGTCATACTTCGACATGAGATTGTTGAGCATGCAAGGGCCGGAGACACGTTAGTTAGTTTTGGCTTGGATCATGTGTTTTGACAATGCGCTGTTTGGGTTCGCGTGTAATTTTGTTTATTTTGCTTTTATGTAGGGTCATCTTTACAGGGACTGTTGTTGCTGTGCCAGATGTAATGGCATTAACTTCTCCTGGTGAAAGAGCAGAGTGCCGGAGGGAAGCACCACAGCGTCAGAACCCATCTGGTGGTCATGGAGGTGTGACGGGTCTCCGGGCTTTGGGAGTCAGAGATCTCTCTTATCGCCTTGCTTTTATTGCTAACTCAGTCCAGGTCTGTGTTGTCCTGAAAGCTTAGTCTTGATTATATTACTACTGAACACTTTTCGGTTTGCATATTATTTTCTCTTTTCTCTTGAGTTATCAGGTGTCAGATGGTAGAAGAGATGGTGATTTTACTAGAGAGAGGAGAATGGATGGAGATGAATATGATAAACTAGAATTCACAGTAAGTTCTGGCTCTGGTTAAATTCTTTATTATATCCCTGGCACTCCAATTATGTGATCTTCAGTTGTCTATGCTGTAAAATTAGGTTGTGAAATGTGATATGGTTTTAATGCTTCCTAGATGCATAACAGTTGTAATCCAACATGGCTGTATTTTTATATTTTCATTCGTTATTTTCCTCTGATTCATTTCTAATTTGGTTGCTTATATGGGAATATAATCTGTTATTTCTCAGCCAACAAAATAAGATCAACTTACTTTGTGTATTTAATGAATTCTGAAGGAAGCATAGACTCTTGCCTATCATTTGCCACATATACTTGTCCCTTGCATCTTCTGCGTTTAGGCAAAATTGTAAAAGATTCTTTCACTTTTTTATGTTCTCTAGACTGCTTTTAAATGTGTTGATTGTTCCTATATGCCTTCTTCAGTAGTGTTCACCTTATATTTTATAAAGGCTACCAGAGTTGTTTGCTTGATGCATGAAATCCATTGTTTTTGTATCTTTTCTTGCACTTAATTATATGCCTTTCCTCACAAAATGTTGATCCAATTACTTTCTGTAATTTTCAGAAAGAAGAAGAGGAGGAGTTTAGAAGTTTGAAGAACATCCCTGATTTCTTTAACAAACTAGTCGATAGCATATGCCCTAGTGTATTTGGTCACCAAGAAATCAAGAGGGCTGTTCTTCTGATGCTTTTGGGAGGTGTTCACAAGGTAACTCATGAAGGAATCAACCTCAGAGGTGATATAAATGTGTGTATTGTCGGAGATCCCAGTTGTGCAAAGTCTCAATTTTTAAAGTGAGTATGCTGATATATTTTCGTCGCTGAAGTTGTTGTTTAATGTGAATGATGAAATTCATTTATCTCCCTTGATTTTGTCATTGCTGATTATTTATTCACCCTATCTGATGTGATGTACTAAATTTTTTTTTTATCTCCATGAATCTTCAATGTTAGCCACCCACTACATCAAGTCACCAGCATGATTGAAATCTTTGCTATTGTTGATCATAGGGCAGGACACCATCAGCTTGAATCATATAAGTTTATATCAAGTAAATTTAGCATCAAAGGATCAAAGGCTGCTTGCTGGCATGAGTTTAAGATGTTTAGTCCATGCAACCACTCCATAAATTTTTTTTAAAACACATTAAGAAAAGAATTTTACTCTATGCCTGATTAACTAAAGCTAGTTCAAGTTCCCTGTTCTCATAGAAGTATGGAATGAAACAGTGCCAATGAGGTTTGGCTGTTCTCTTTTCTCTCTTATAATATATGGACTAAATATTTGTAATCCACTTTGTTTGGCCTGCAGTACTAACTTCTTTTGATTTCCTTTAATCCTTTCTCAACCACCTGCTAAATCATGTTATCAACAGAATCGAAGACTTTGCTATTGTAGATCATAGCTGTGGGTGTCATCAATCAGAGGCATTGAATCAAGTTTTCATCAAGTTCAGCATAGCATCAAAGGACCAAAAGCTGATAGCTGTCAGTAGTTTAAGCTATGTAGTCCATATAACACATCCATAATTTGTTTCTCTGAAACATTAAGCAATAGAGTGAACTGCATTTGCGGGCAAACTAAAGCAAGCTTAATTTACCTGTACCCTGTAGTCAAGAAAGAAAGACTGACATTGAGGTTTGTCTGTAGCCGTCTTTTTCTTTAATGATTGTTGAACGTTTAGGCTCATTTTGTGATATATGAATTCAGCCTCTTTTTTTTTTGTTGTGTCTATTTCTATCTAAAATTTTAAATTGATGCACAAATAGAATGGAGTATTGATTATGGTGGGAAGACCATGAAAATAAATTACCCTTTTATTCTTACTTCACTGTTTCATAAGTGCTTGTTGCAATCATATGCTTGTTTGCAATTTGTGTTGGCGATCATTCTTAGTAATGATACTAATTAAACAGGTACACCGCTGGCCTGGTTCCCCGATCTGTTTACACATCTGGAAAGTCCTCATCAGCTGCTGGGTTGACAGCGACTGTAGCTAAAGAACCAGAGACTGGAGAGTTCTGTATTGAGGTAATGGTGTTGTTTGTCTATTATATATTCTTTAAAGTCCTCTTTAACTTGGCATAAATGCTTGTATGCTATAAATTGATACACTAGTTGCCACTGGAGCTTTTTTTTTTCAATTCCTGGGAAATATCATGATGGTTTTTACCAGCTGAAAGGAGTTCTTTTTTTTTTTTACCTTATTTCTAAGATAAGCTATTGTACATTTATAAATTGAAAATCTTACTCCAGTATCTAGTTTGTGGTATATTGATCTGTTCTTAAAATGTTTGACTAGCAAGCCTGCAAGAGTAATACACCGTTATAATAACCCAGTTGATTGAGTAGCACTAGTTTATAAATAGATGTAATCCGAATTATTCTTGAACTGCATCTAGGTTGAGTTTGGTTTGCCTCATCAACCAAGTTTTGTTGGATGGTGCTAATATTAGTATTAGTCTGTGATATGCTTGTTTTGACCTACCGGATTCTACAAAGATTTCATCCTTGCAGCTTTGAATTTGGAATAGAAGTGATACTTTATTGGATTTTAAGGAAAGTTATTCTGGTTGGCTCCTAAGTCAGAATTTAATTTCTTGATTCGGTTTATCTTTTGTAATTATGGAGTGCCCAGAACTTGAGAAAATATCCTTAATAAAAAATGTTGGTCTGATTGGATATCTCATTTATTCCTGCAGTTAGGGAATAATGTAATTGTATTTTGCAGGCTGGTGCACTAATGCTTGCCGATAATGGTATCTGTTGTATTGATGAGTTTGATAAAATGGATATACGGGATCAGGTACTCATTTTTTTAATCCTGATTCTGTCTGAGATTGTAATCTGAACCTCCTCATTGAACTTAAGGTCGCCATACATGAAGCTATGGAGCAGCAGACTATAAGCATCACAAAAGCAGGTATTCAAGCAACGTTAAATGCTAGAACTTCTATTTTGGCAGCAGCAAATCCTACTGGTGGACGCTATGACAAGTCCAAACCATTGAAGGTTAGCTTTTATGATCAAAACATGATGCCTTTGTACTCAGATCTAGATTACTCTTGGTACCATTCATTCCTTCAGATGTAGGTTTTCTAAAGATGCTATTTCTATGGCCTGCATTTTGACAATATCATAAACTTTTATCTTCACTTGATCATCTTTATTGATTCTCTATCAACTTATTCTGTGCAGTATAATGTGGCTCTGCCTCCTGCTATACTTTCCAGGTTTGATCTAGTGTATGTTATGATTGATGAGCCAGATGAGCATACTGATTATAACATCGCTCACCACATTGTGAGAGTTCATCAAAAACATGAAGGTGCACTTGCCCCAGAATTTACCACTGCACAATTGAAGCGTTATATTGCATTTGCAAAATCATTGAAACCTCAGGTTCAATAATTCTCTTTTGAGTTGTATCTTGATCGTTAAAAAGGATCAATATTCCATATTCTGTCTCTTATATGAGATGTGCCTTATACAGCTAAGTTCAGAAGCAAGGAAGGTGCTTGTGGAATCATATGTAGCCCTTCGCAGAGGTGATAGTACTCCCGGAAGCAGAGTTGCTTATAGAATGACTGTTAGGCAGCTGGAAGCATTGATTCGGCTATCTGAAGCCATTGCTCGAAGTCACTTGGATGAAGTGGTAATAGTGATTTTGGTCTATTTTTAGGAGATTTAATTGTATATTTTGGGGCATAATTGCCTCATAAATATTTTATTTAATTATAGTTAAGGAGAATATTTGTAAGGCAATTATACCCCAAAAATATACAATTAAATCTCCTAAAAATAGACCAAAATCATCTATAAGAATCTTTTGTAATGTCATTGCACTTGTGCCCTAAAGCTCCCTAAAGCTTCCCTTTAGCCTGCGTTTGATGCATATGTTATCATAAAAGCGCAGCATCATACAGTACATTCTAAAGCTTTAAACTCATTTTCGTTATTCATAATATAGGTGCTTCCTGCTCACGTTCGTATGGCAGTAAGGCTGCTTAAAACATCCATTATCAGGTAAGAATATGCTTAATTTCTGCAACTTCCTTTGTGTTCTGCTATGCCATTCATAACCTGTTGGAGATGCATTCCTTTTTGCAGTGTTGAATCAAGTGAGATAGATCTCTCTGATTTCCAAGACCAAGATGGAGATGGCAGTCAAGGACCTGATCAGGGCACAAAGCAACCAACTCCTGGAGATGGTGGGCATGAATCAGCAAGTGAAGGTAATCTTATAATCAACATGAGCATTAAGGTGTTTCTCATCTGAAAAGATAGATCATATAGTCCATGGACTTTGTAGCTGGTGGGCAGCAAAGTGAAGCTGAACACCAGACTGAAACACAACAAAAAAAGAAACTAGTTATCACCCAGGAGCATTTTCAGAGGGTTACCCAAGCTCTGGTTATGCGTCTGAGACAGCATGAAGAGTCGGTTACGCAAGATGGTATGAAATTCACCTTTGTTACATATTTGCCTTTTGTTTTCATAATGTTGCCATTTCATAGCTTTTTGAAGAGAATTAAATACTCTTAAAATGGTAGTTCTCCACTTCTACCTTGGTAGGATGAAATGTCATTGATATGATGATTGCAGTAGCGGCAAATGTTTTGTTATCTCAGGATTTTAATAATTCCTTCTTTCTATTAAGATTGTAGCTTTTGTATAAACTTATCATTTTTAGTCATCTTAGTCATCCACCACTGGCATCCTTTCAGAGGTTATTATTTTTTTATTCCAATGAATCTGCTGCTTATGCATGTTAGAGGGATATGCATTGGGAACCTGGAAATTAGCTAGATGAGATTTTTTATGGGTATTGGAAGTGCATACAATTAATATCCTGCAAGAAGGTGTTACTTGCCGCCACTTCTTTTCCTTTGCAACAGGTGATGCCTTGGCAGTACAGTAAGCTTGATACTTTATGTCAAATTCGTGTTATGCTCATCAGTCCTTTATTGGATAGAGTTTTATGCGTACGTCTACTAGATAGTGATGACAATGTATACAATACTGTTGGAAGTGCATAATCCTGATAAATAATATAGTTCTTGAGAAATGTATATAAATTTTTGCATAGTGGAAGCAACGTCCTGAGACGGTCATCCACATAGTACTTTCAAAGCTATATGATCCGAGGCTTGAGTAAGCAAGAATGACACATTATTCTACCTTATCTTCACAGACAGGCAGATATGCTGCCTGACAGCCCTAATTTAATTGTGCTATTGTGTTTCTTTTACTTTCAAACCAGCTCCAATCAGTAATCCCCGGACTGTTGTTAATGATGTTGTAATTTTCCTGCTTTGGTGATAATTATAATAGCAAAACCTTGTGCTTTGCGTGGTTTGTTGATTGTAATTGTATATCACATTTTACCTTCAACACAACTATACAAGTGGTCTTTCCATTTATATATTAAATTTCCTTTGCAGGAAGCGGTCTGGCTGGGATGAAGCAAGGAGATCTTATTGTTTGGTATATTGATCAGCAAAATGCCCAAGGAGCATATAGTTCAACAGAAGAGGTTGTAGAAGAAGTAACATGCATTAAAGCTATCATTGAGGTATGCATGTTTATTGCTCATTTAAATATAGACAAATGAATGTTCCATGAAAGGTTAAAATTCTTTCAAATATAGCTGATTGCCCATCTAGTTTTACGGATATGAGAAATGAAAACTGACTTAAATGCAGAGACTCATACAAAGGGAAGGACATCTAATAGTCATAGATGATGGAAGTACGGCAGAAACCTCAGACGGCACTAAAACTAAGAAATCCTCCAGTGAGAACAGGATTTTAGCAGTGGCGCCAAACTATGTTGTTGATTGAGGCATGCCAGAATCTAACCCGACATTTGAGGTTGTTTCTGGAATTCTGCATTTACCTAAGAATTTTTCATCTCATGGAATTGCAGTGCTCTATTGTTGTGTCTTGGCCTCTGATTACAAGTGATAAAGATAACAATAGTTTACAAATCAAGTACTCCTCAATATATATTGAAGATTATTTTTAAAATGGTTGTGTACAAGTGTAGTTTCTACTTGATTTCTCCAAAGGAAGCCAGGAGAAGGCATGTGGACTATAATTCCATTTTATGGTTTATCCCCATCTTTTCTATTTGTTCATGCTGCATGAGCACCTCTAATATAAATACTATCAATGCTTGTTATTTTAGCATTTTTAGCTCTTCAAATTAATGCTATTGCTTTTTGTTTGATGTTTTAGGTTTAATACTAGTCTTTACTCTTGTTGTTATGCCCTGAATCGCCGTATCTGAATGTTGAAGGGAAATTTCTTATGGAAGTGGAGTGAAATTTTAATTTTGAACCGGGTAATATAATTACAGCAAATGATAAAGTTCATTCTTGATGATATTTTGTTACCAAAACCTTTACTATAGTTATTATGAAACCCATTACCATGTTGGTGTAAAATTGGGACTTGATCAAGAGGAAAAATTAGTAATAAGAGAAAAAAAAAACCACATTGGCAAGTACCTCTCTGTCTACCAAAATTAACTCACTCCTATACCAATTTCTGAGAAAATAATGGGCTTGTTTGATGAACGGCTTAAAAATTCAATTGAAAAAATAAAAATAAATAAATAAAAAACCATCAAACATAATAAAAAGTCGGGTTCAAATTGGTTTCCAAATTTTGCAAATAAAGCTGATTCATAACTACTAGATTTTGTAATCTACCAAGGATTTCCAACTCCCTGGTTCACTCCGCACGGACACAATTACAACAATAGACTGACACTCGGAAAATAAAAATGGAGAAGAAAAAATAATCTCCATTTTTCACTTTTTTTTTTTCCGATGATTTGAACTAGCTCAGTTTACCCTGCACCCTCCTGCTTTACAAGCAACAAACATTTGGGAGCCACAGCAGGAAGGCCCAGTGGTAACAACTCTACAACAGACAACATCAAGAAGAACCAGTGGTCCACCATGCTCATTCTCAAGGGCTTCTCTTCAGGCCAACACCAAATCCTTAGAAAGGGGCAAAGTTACACAAAAACAGCAGAAAATAGAACCCAATAAACTGAAGAAATACAAATTAAAATCACTTGCCAGAACCTGCACCATCAACAACCTGCGGAACCACTGCCTAATGCCAGAAAGGAACCTCAATGTATCAGCCCAGTCATCGCTAAACACTGCTCATGGGGACAAAAAAGAGGCTTGCATCGTTCTGTTTCCTTGTAGCGCTCTTGAATGTTTTTTTTTTTACAAGAATGCTCTCAGCCAAACATTCAGACTGTCACCAGCAAATTTATGAAAGTTGTTTGTTCCCAAAATGCCCATCCCTTCCCAGTTTTGGGTCTTGTAGCGTTTCACATTTTTGTATTACTCCTTTCTAGTTACCTCTTCCTCGTTCTTAGTGGGTTCTAACTCATTCAGTGTAAGACTTGATACCGATAACTTTGTGTCACATGCCTTTTTCACTTGGATCACTTCATCAGTCTTTTGCTGTAGAAACAAGGTAACTTGTTGCCAATCAAATAATGTAGTATAAGCCAACATGTGTTCCAGAAATCTATTTCGTTCAGAAGTTATTGAGGGCTAATTGCCTCAAAAGCATAGATAACCAGAAGAATAGTCATTATGACATCTATAAGCAAGTATAATTCTATGTGACTAAGTGAGAACTGAAACAACACTTTAGATAGCTTACCGATAAACGTTCCAAATTTGGTGTAGGTTGTCGGATCTTCTTGTCTTGCATTGCTCTCTGTCTGTTTTCATAAAAATCGAAGTCATCCAATATGGAGGTTTTGGAAGTATAGCTCTTAAAGATGTTCAACATCTCAATCCCCTGAGAAAATTTCACCTGAAATACAAATGCATTTAAAATTTAATTAATGAAAAGGAAGATGAGTGCATACATTGTAACATAGATCATCTCAACAAAAAAAATTGAGGGAAAAAAACCATACAAATCTTCTAAGATAGTATAGAGAAGAAAATTCAAAACTTAAGCAAAATATGCCAACCAGAAACTGTGCCCAAAAAGATCACTAAGAATACCAAATGAATGTTATGAGACGTGGTACCTCTTGGGTATCTCTGCTGTTTGTAACAGGCTTGTTGTCATTGTTCTCCAAAATGATATGACGAAATTGTGGATTTGGGACATCCTTTATAATGTGCCACTTCACAGGGAAAAAACCACTCCACTTATCTTGTTGCCAAAATTCCATGTTCTTGCTGAAATCAACTCGCCCAATCATCTCAGCAACACCACAGAATTGACCACTGGCATTAACCTGAAAAGGGAAAAATTGTGAACAGATGTACCAATCTAAATGTCAGCCAAATTAACAGATTTCGTATTAAATTACATATAGATTAAAAACACCTCCTAACATTGTGAATCTCAAATAAAAAAACAGTATATTCACTTAAGTATACAGTTGAATAAGCTTGAAACCTTCAAATTCCACCATGAAAATATAACTAATTCATCTAAGAAGTTTCATTAAGTTAAAACAAAAGCAACCATAAACATTAGCCACTATAAGTGATCCAATCAATGAAAAACATGAGCAGTACTTTTCTCATTCCAGAACTAAATCAGGTCCCTTTTAT
This sequence comes from Dioscorea dumetorum, assembly GCA_902712375.1. Taxonomy (NCBI): domain Eukaryota; kingdom Viridiplantae; phylum Streptophyta; class Magnoliopsida; order Dioscoreales; family Dioscoreaceae; genus Dioscorea; species Dioscorea dumetorum. Next base: position 227,197 of record CACTHL010000116.1, on the reverse strand, counting down.
GTTTCACCAACTTCAATCCTAAACAATATACATATAGAGATAATCACCAAATGAGATAATACTATTTAGAAAATCACAACCGGTTTGAAACTTCTCAGTAGCTAATAGTTGTCTGTCTACAAGTTTCTTTATAGCACACACACACATACGAACATAAAAAAAAGACTCTTAGACAAAGGTGAAGAAATATTTAGATCTAATGCCTAATGTTGAATGGTGACAAAAACAGTCAACATATATTTGTAAAGTACCCACCAACAAATATCCAACTTCAGTAGAAAGTATAGATGCCACAACTGACAGTAATTCAAAATACTATAATAAGTGCCTTCAGGAGTTTGATAACTTACAGAGAAGAATAAGAAAACAGGACACTTGCTTCCTTTCTCTGACATTTTATCCTGTGCAATTTGATAAGCACTGTCTAGTCTCTTATTCCCATTAGGAGTGCTTGCCCAAACATTATATTTAATGCTTTTGTGAATATCATCTTCACTGTAGGATTTTATGACAAAAAAGAAAGAGTGATCATATTTGGTTGGAAAGTCTGAAAGGTTGTATTCATCCTTCTTCACAACAGGAAATGCCAGATTGCTTTTTTCATTTCCCTCGAAGCCAAAGACCCAAGTTGATCAACATCAGAGGTCAAGGAACTTTTATTTCCATTGGTTCTTGGACCTCGGTTCTGTTCATTCAGCGTGTCAAGGTCAACAGCACTAAATCTGTTCCGGGCCTTGACCTTATCAGTCCCAACCCAATTTCTTCCAGTTTCCTTGACATGCAAACCTTTTCCTTGATTCGGGTATGAAGAGAACTTGTTTATTGGCAGAAAACCTTTGGATAGAGCAGCTGCTGCCTAAGGAATAAGTTTTGATGGTAAAATGATTATATATTGAAGGCATGTTAAACTTCTTAGACGATACACATCCAAAAATCATATGGAAAATTCAGTTATTGTATACTTATAAATAGCAATACCTTATTCACAGAATTGACAGATTGACTATGAACTGCAGGTAGTTGTGATGCATCCAATGTTTGAGATCCTTTCATATCTGAAACAGCTGACTTTGCGGAGAGCGAAGCTTTTGGAGGAGGGAAGGTATGGCTAAATTTTGGTTTAGGAGCAGATGTTGCTGGATCTAATCCAAATCCAGTTCCAGTGATCCCATCCACATATAAGGAAGGATCCCAGTATGCAGGGATAAATTCAGGTCCATATGCAACAGATTGAGGAAAATACCCTGGAGAAACGAGGGTTTGGGGAAAAACAGGACTTGGATAATATGGCTGTTGACCAACAAATTGTCCATCAACACCAACCACAGCTCCTGGCAAGAATGAATATGGAGCATAGGTTGGTTGCGCACCAGGAATATAATATACAAATGATCCATTATCTGTTTGAATAGCCTGAAATGAAATATGAACATACAATTAGTCACTGACATCCACACAAAGATCATCTACAAGTAAAATTTCAACACCTGCATCCAAATCCCAATATGGATGGTGGATGTTGCTTACGTACACCCTTTCTTAGTTGAAGATAAGGCAGAAAAATTAACTTTCTTGCACATCACGATCTTGAAGTATTTGTCACACAGAATGAAGAAATTACTAAAAACTAGACCATCAAAGGAAACAATTATTGATATTTGGCTTATCTACTTCCTAAATATGTGAACATGGAATAGCAAATTAACGATCAGAGATCCTTAAGCTACTACAACCTCATAAACTTAATGCGTAACTGACAACTACTTCATAACTGAAAGTTGTGCCATCTGCCAAGGGCTGCACATACAAAAGTATAAGAATGAAGAGTACAGATTTTTAACCAACAGACATGAAAAGAAGAAATGTCTAATATTTGAAACTAAAACAACATATCAAGGCCTTCATCTCCAACATATGAAACTAAAACAAAACCAAAGACCAAGTGCTTAGCCAATTATCAAAATACCAAACTGATAGATTTGTGTCCAAGGTGCTTCATGAGCAACAGATAATGAAACAGGAGAAGATAACAAACAACTGGCTATAACAGCTAGTTACGCAATTTGCAGACATAACAACTTACAGGATGTAGAACTTCCGAACCATCAGCCCCAATAGCATAACTAGCAGTATCCCACTCCCCAACTGTATACCCTGTCATGAGTGTAATCATTAGCAGGGGCAATAATAAAAGTGCATTCGAAGAAATAATGGCCAGCCAGCAGCAACCCAAACCTGGATAGTAGTAACCATAGTAATCATTCACAGGATAATAGACACTCTCAGAAGCTTGAGAAACCTCTTGGTCCACCTCACTAGCTTTGATACTGCTTGTGGCATCCACAGAGGAGATGCATGATGTTGCATCCGATGGACTACCATCTTTTGGACCAAACTGGAAAAAATGATTATTGGCACATAGACAAAACCGGTGAGAAAAAGCAATCTAAAAGCATTAAGAAGAACATATCACACTACTTAAAACCAAGAAAATCCACATACCAAATTGGTGTCACTGCTTTTGGGACCTGAAATCATTTTCAGATTTTCCTCAACAGCTGGATTAAAAATAAAAGTTAAGGCAATCAGATCATTTTTTTAAGTACGAAAGTTAGCTTTATGCTTTAGCTATAATAACATTATGCTCAATTACAAATCAACAAGCAACTCTGAGTGCTCTGTTATCAAGCAAACAATATATTCCCTTGGATCGAAAAAAGCAATCTTCAAGCTTGATGCTCAAGCCACATCAAGCATGCTAACCAGATCACAGATCCGATCAATCTTTACACGACTAAGGGAGAAGTGGCTGCAAATCACAATGCCAAATTTCCACAAATAAACATACAGACCCAGAAATACATAAAGACACACAAAGAAAGTATCAAGTAAAAACTTTTGGCTGATTGTACCAAAAAGGGATTAAAAACAGCAATTATATTACAATATCATAGCAATCATGAAATTTCCAGATCAAAGAAAATACCCAAGGAATGTTCACAATATCAATCAAAGATTGCAAAAAATAATCAGTAACAAGATCCAAATATTCCTGAAGTAAGATCAACCATTTAAACTACAAATAGTTAACTTTAGATCCATTCAACACTACCAAACAGATTAAAATTAAAAAAGTTGATGAAAAAATGTAAAACTAATAACATGAAAGCATTTCGACTACCACCAGCTGAGGACTGCACAAATACCGAGGCAAACCCCTCAAATTTAACCCAAAAGCACACAATCAGCAAGCTCTCAGGCTTCCACAATCAAGATCCATCAAAGAACAAAACCAAACACTTCCAATCCGACCTCCAAATCACATCCAGATCCATCTAAAAACCACCAAAGAACCCAAAAAAACCATCGAAGATCAATCAGATCCCAAATTAAAAACTCAAATACATCGGTTAAACCACAAGAAATCAATGACAAAAACCACCCAAGATCATCGACCACAACCAAAACCAAAAAGTAAAAAGAATGAAAATAAAAATCAACGACTCCAGCTATAAGGATACGGATTTCAGCGGCCATGAAGTCACACCAAAGATCACCGCAAAAGAACCCTGCTCCTCTCTCCTCCAGCTCGAAAGAACAGGGAGACACAAAACCCGACCTGAAGCCCGTTCCTAATGACAACCAGCAAGATGATAAACAGCGTTTCTCGCCGGACACCGGCCGGAATTCCGACGACGACGAGGAGAACGTGCGAGAGAAAGAGAAAAAGAGGAATTTTTGGTGGGTGGGAATAACAATGGGGTTTTGTTGCGAGTTAAGAAGTCAATTGAGGTTCAAAAGAGGGAAAAGGAACGGATGATATATCGCCACGTCATCCGAAAAGTGGCCATCCAACGGTTCCATCTGCTTCGCGCTCCACAACAATGGCTCTTGTCCGTCCGATGATCCCGAAACGCCGTCCCCGGTGAACATCACTGTCTAAAATGTAGGAGTTTTAGGGTCTGTTGTCCTTTACAATCTACTTCTCTTATACTATATCACCAATGGAAAAGTGAAACGTAAGTGATATCATTCAGTTTTATTTTGTTTCCTATCTATGGTACAGGATAAGTATGAGTGTTTTTAGCTGCAAGTATCCACTGACCCCGGGTGAGATGACCGGGAGTATGATTTCCACGTGGCGACTGGTGATTGGTTGGAAAAGGGTGTGTTTTTTAAGGTTCACGTTTCTCTTGAGGTGAATTGAGTGGTTGGTGCTGCGGACCAAGCTAGCGGAGCTGGTTGAGCCAAGTTAGCATGAAAACTGAACCGCTTATTTGGGTCTAACCCTTCTTGAGTTTTGATGATATAAAAAAGGCCACGAATTTGGGCGAAATAAATAAATTTATTAAATATTTTTGTCATTTTTTAATCTATATTTTTTTTTATAAAGAAAATGATTTTTTGAATTATGTGACTTGGTTTGAGCTCAATCAATTACTCCCAAATTTTTATTTTGTAAATTTTGACCTTGTAATTTTAGATTTATTATACTTGAATTTAATTGGGGGAATTAGTTAAAAAATGTTATTAAACATATTGTCATGATTATATATGATTCAATTAATTAAGCCTAATTTACATGGTTTAATAGTTAATTTATTTTGTTGTTGTTATTATTTTATCTTATTTCACATCAAAATAATTTATATTGATTAGACTTGTTTGGTATCACTAAATTCCATAAAATTTAATATTATATAAGAATTTATAATATGGGTTATTTGAACATTTTTTTTACAATATAAAATTAGCATTGAATCATATAATTCTATAATAATTTTATGAAAAAGTGAAGACCAATTTTTTTTTCTTTTGTTTTTAGGCTGAGCATTTGGAAAAAGGAAAAAGCACTATGATTAGGGTAAATTACATATATTTCGTAGTAATTTCATGTGTATATTTCTAAATACTATTCTGTAAGAATTTTTTCTCTAGCAAATTTCATAGATTTCATTTTCAAATCCCATGCAATAAATTTTTTATAGAAAAATAAATTTTTATGAAAAAATTTAGGGAAAATTACTGTTCACCCCTCACGAATTTTCAAACTTCCTAAAACCCCCCTCCAACTTTTGCACACCCCGGACAGCCCCTCCGTTATAGTTTACTTCCCGTCTACCCCCTGCCAGTCACTTTAAATGTGTCTTTTGCATGAAATTCCATATTTGCCCTTTGAAATGGCGGGGGAAAAACCCGCCCGATCACATCACGTCATGTCCGCCCTTAATGCACACAATTGTGGGTTTTTTTCCCCTTCATGTTGGCTTTTTGTGAAATAGAGTTTAGAAGGCCAATTACATCTTCTTCTTCTTCTTCTTCTTCTTCTTCTTCTTCTCTTTCGCATTTGAGGTCCGGCCGTTCTCCCAGATTATGGAGAGTTTTTGTGCTATTGCTAGATACAACGGGGAGGGACGAGTGCTCATGTTCACGGCGCCGACTACTTGGGAGGTGGTGTTAGGCGAGATATGTCGGAGATGGGGTCTCGATACTTCCCGTGTGAGGGTGAAGTTTGTCACACCCGATGGACATAATACGGTTTGCCCGATAGAGAACGAGATCGACTTCCGACGCATGTGTCATGTTTTCTCCATCTTAAAAGGCGATGTAGTTGATCTTGTTGTCGAGACGGATGGCGCGTCATCGCATCCTACCGAAAACGAGATCCTCTCGTGGTAATGTGGTAGTGCCGGATAGTTATGTAGTTGTATATGTTAGGTATTGGTTAGTAATTCTCTTCGTTTAAGTTAGAGACGTTACCGTTTAATTTTGGGGTTCACCGTGTAAGTTCTCATGTTACTTGTTTAACTATTGACTATACCGTTTACATTATGGAGTCTCTGTTTAATGTTTGGCCGTAACGTTTACAATTTGATATTTACCATTTAACAAAATGATGTTTATGCTTAAATCCTAATCGTTTTCGTTTGAACCGAAGTGCTGGTAGGAATTCGGAATGCGGGAGCGCTTCGTTCCACCTCATAGCGACCCCGACGGTCTTGCATGCGTACCTTCCTCGTCGAAACAACCCGAAATGTTGTCGTTGGACGTCGGACAACGTTTTGAAAGCGTTGAACATTTCGTAGACGCACTTCGAAATTTTGCCATCAAACGGAACTTTGACTTCAAATTTGTAAAGAACGAAAAACACCGGGTCATTGTGAAATGCGCCGCCACCGGTTGTGAATGGCGCGTGCATGCATCAAAGGAATATAACGGAAATACATTCGGAATCAAGACAATGGACCAGTCACACACTTGCGGCGGTGGAATTGGCTCGGCGTCACACCCGAAAGCTTCCAAAAAATGGGTAAGCACACGAGTGATCCGTAAGCTCAAGGACAGGCCCTTGTACAAGGCCATCGACATTCGAAGGACATGTTGCGGGAGCATGGTGTCCACATTCCATACAAGCAGGCTTGGTTGGGAAAAGAACATGCCCGGGTGACCCTCGACGGCAGCCGATGTCTCCGGCTACGACTTGTTGCTTTGGTACGTCGATAAGGTGGTTGAGACGAACCCCGGCAAATCGCGTGTGTGGATAGGGACGGTGATCGGTTTAAGCGTGCGTTCTTCTCTTTCGGTGCGTGCATTTTGGGATTCAAGCGGGCATGCAGGCCGCGCTGCGTTTCTCGATGGTACCCACCTCCCGGGAAAGTACCGGGGTACTCTGTTGGGTGCCACAGGTAAAGATGGGAACAATGGCTTCTTTCATGTCGCCTTCGCTATTGTCGACAATGAGACCGACGCCAACCGGACGTGGTTCCTTTCCAAGTTAGGTGATGCTTTATACGACGAGGGCGATTACGAGGAGATAATTACATTCGTGTCGGACAGGTCGAGGGGCCTTGTCAACGCGATTGCTAGAGTCTTCCCTTCATCCCCACATGCGTACGCCTTCGACACTTGGAGGCCAATTTTATGAAAGCCAATGTCGACTTGGGAAGGCATTGAGGGAGGAGTGCTGGGTCTATATACTTTCGCATTGCGTGGGCATCGACGACTAAAGAATTCGATGACACCGTCAATGAACCGCAGCCGCATCACCCGAAGCCTATCGGTGGTTGATTCATAAGTCGGACATGGCACATTGGTCGAATTATCTGTTCAAAGGCGAACGCCGGGGGAGATGTATTCAAACGTCGCGGAGTCGTTCAATGCTTGGATCAAAGAAGCTCGTCATTTGCCGGTGACGAAAATGGTCGACGCGATAAGGTTTTTCGCTTATACCGCTTAACATTTTGCTTTATCATTTAACACACATTGTCCATATTTAAAATACCACATAAGTGTTTTAATATAATTGTCTTCGTCTAACTTTCGGGAGTAACGTTTAATTTTTGACAATACCGTTTAACGCTTTGGATTGCTGTTTAAGTATCAATATATTCACTTCAATTTATTCAAACTTTATGATCTTCGTTGTGCGGGTTCAAGTTGATGCGCATGTTATGCACTCGCCGTGAGCAAGCGAACAAATGGGAGACCTACTTATGCTCGGATATACATTCGAAGGTTGAGGCGCTTGTTGCGGACAGCCGAAGTCTTCACGTTGGTCGATGTGTCGATGACTATTACGAAGTTATTGACCGGTGCAAAGCAATTCAGTAAATCTTGCCACCCGAGTTTGCTCATGTCGCAGATGGCAAGTTTTTGGTATCCCGTGCAAACACGCTTGCGCTGCAATAATGCAGGACGGACACCAACGTCCATCGTTTTATAAGCGGCTACTTCACCGTCGACACTTACAAGCTAGCGTATAAGGAAGCCATATTCCCCATACCCGACAATGAGCGGTCTACGGACGAAAATCGCGATCTGCGTTTGCGTCCGCCCGTGACGAGAAGGCAGCTCGGGCGTCCTAGACGAAGGAGGATCGAGTCCCAAACATTTGAGGTCCGCGAGTTGCATTGCAGCCGTTGCCACGCGTCCGGGCACAATCGAAGATCCCGCAATGAAACCGTCGTCGACTAACACCATCGTGAAGGAATAATTTATGAAGGGAAAGACATTTGTCCGGTGTAAACTTTTACTATTTAAAGAGGGACGTATAGAGTTAAACGGATGCTTCGATGTTAAACGGTAAGTGTTGAGCTTAACTGCGGTAACATACATAATTACATAGAGAAACCGTAAATCAAACGGGATTCATATTTTTCAAACGGTGCCGGGAATATTTAAAAAGATAGTACTTTATTTTTCATATGATAACCGAAACTTAAACGATTATTTGAACATAGACCACTTCATTTTGGGATTCATTCATATTTCACCTTATTCGCGGAATGTGAAAATGGAAACATAGTCGTTTATCCGGACAGTGCTTCATAGGTATTACAAGTGACCCTTGTTTATAAACATGGAGAGCTTCATTATCTAGTTCGGTATGTTAATTACTATTTAATTAGCATAAGACTTATTTTATTACATGTTAATTACTATCTAATTTCTTTTTATTACTATTTAATTAGCATAAGACTTATTTTATTACGCGTAAGAAGTAGTCATCTCCATTAAAAAGTGTACGGTTTCGTTTTTAACCGAAGTGTTGGCGGCCATTCGGAAAGGTGTAATGAAATCGAGTAAGAATAATTCTTTAATGAGACAAATAAGTTTTGGCTGTTTTACTCAAGCCAAGAATGCGAAGTACAAAGCCCGGAAGACGATGAACGAGAAGATGGTATATTTACATTGCAAAGTCCCGGTACCTCGACGAGAACGCCGAGTTGAATACAAAACAAAAACTAGCAAACATCCGCACGTATTTCGCCTTTAACCCTTGTTAGGCATTATGTGGTTTTGTTGAAGCTTGGTCCTTCAACTTCGCTGGATGGACAAAGTCTGGTTTGTGTTCAAGCGTTGATAGTTAAGCAAAGACAGCGGAAGTTAAATCGAGACTAGCAGAATTGGATGTGGTCAACGTATGTTGGCCAGAAAAGGCGATTGTTAAACGGGTACGAGTAAGAGTTAAACAGATACGGCTGGCCTTAAACGGTAACTCTCGTGGTTAAACGGGAAACCTTATAATTCAAACGAAACAGTGAAAGGAAACTATAAGACAATATTTTGAAAGAATGAATTGCATTTGAAAGACTAGCGACAAATACTAAATTTACATTGATATGTCTTCCATATCGATGGCAAATAATAAATTGAATTTAAACAACAAAGACAAAACTGCTTTACATTTGTTAAAGAATGGCCGTGATAAAGATAAACAATTCTACTTCACCGAAGGTGGGTGCATCCCTTTTTGTTGGATGCCGGCCGCACGCCCTTCCTTAAGTATGAGGGCAGTGTACTTCAATCTCAGATAAGATAGGTTTTTACGCGTTATGTGTAGTTTCTCGCCCTGGAGTAATTGCTCTATAAACTCCATGACATACACGGAGCAGTCGACACTTCCTTTTTTTTGTCGCGGTGTTTCATTGTCGTGAACAAGCGGGTAGTGTTTGGTCACCGTCTCTCCATACTCCATTTCGAGACAGGTGTCAAATAGTTCCCGCTGTCAAGGTGTACAAGTTGAGGTTAGAATAACAACCATCTATGAAACTCTATGGATCGATACATTCAGTTCCCAAAGAACTTACCATTGCAACCGCGTCTTTGTCGTACTCTTCACTTTGGCATGAGGTGTAATGCCTGTACTCTTGGTTGTTATTGTCGAGCACCACGACATGAAAGTGGCCATTCATGATTATGGGAAGGATGGCAATGTCAACGTTATGAACGACTTTGGTGGCATCTCCGATCATAGCTAAAGTCGTCTCGTGTGCGTCTTCCCGCTTTGACATAAACAATGCCAAGTGGTCTTGTGATGGAGGCGCGCTTCTTGTAGGGATATGGTACTTTGGTCAGTGACTTTTGTTTTATGCACACGAAGGCGTCCATCACATCATCCGTCACCATCTCCTTCCCGTCGAGTAGGACGAAGAGGTTGGCCCGTGTGGTGCTGACATAGTCATTCCTCCATACGACGGCCCTGCGGTTGAACGGCAACAGGTGTAATTAAAACGGAACACTAAATCTTACGCGGTAACCGTATAATCTTAAACGGTAATGTATATAGTTAAACGCAAAAGCCAAAAAGTAAATGGGAACATCTGTATGTAAATAAAAACATACAAAATAACACACTTACGTGTCCATGGGGAAGTTGAGGAAGATCTTGATCAACTCCTTCTCGAATATGCTGAGGCGTGATTGACCAGCGTATTTTTCTTCTTCGGAACGAAGTCCTTTCGAACTTCTTCATATTGCTTGGTTGGCAAGGATCATAGCTTTCGTTTTGTTTTCGATGACGTTCCCTTGCCCCTCGTCAACAGCTTTGGGTTCATCCGTAGATGCTTTTTCTTGGTTGCGGGATCGCGCCTACATTGGATGCGGCACTGCGGGCCGCCTTGTTCCTCCGTGTGCGGGATTTCCTTCACAATAGAGGTAACGGTCTTCTCAACCGCGGCCAAGGCAACATCATCAAGGGGAGACACATCCTCGGCTGGTTCATCTTCTTCGGGGATTGTGACCACCACCCTCAATGCGCCACCGTCGGCCGCCGGCTCCACCGGGACGGGGATTTCGGAGGCATCCTCAAGCGCGGCGGTCGCAACGGCATCGACGATCTCCACCTCGGCGGTCTCCACCTCGGCGGCCACGTCAACATTGGCGACGGACACAACAACGAGCATCGGCCGCCGATGGTGCCGCCATTATTTCATCGTCGGCTAGTGGTGAACGAGAGAGGCTTTATTGCTTTCGCCTTTTCGCAAGCCTCTTCAAACGTTGCCGTCTTGGAATGGCCATCCCGATAAAGTCCTCGTCACCTAATCCGACGCCCCCTCCGCCTCGGACCCTTCCTTTATTTGGCCGGACGGTGCGGTCGATTGAAACCGTGCCTCTAATGCCTCAACCCGAGCGACAAGCCGGGGGAAAGCGTTCATCATCACCTCGACACGCCCGCAAAAACGCCGAAGTGATTTCGTCGCCTACTACCGTGGAGGGGACCGCCGGACGGGGGCCCGTGGCGATCGGGGAACCGACGTTGTCGCGGCCGGAGCGTGGGGTGTTGCCGTCGGGCGGGGTAGTGGAGGGCTTACCCGACGCCGATGATTGTGTGTTGGGCCGGAAGTGGGGGAACGGCGTCGTCGACCACGCACCGAAGAGGCCGCCCTCTCCTCTTGCCTTCGGGCAACCGGGTTCCGGCGCAATAGCATCCCTCCGCCGGGCGGCCCGAAGAAATATCTCCTCCTCGGCATTCGCAGGGACAAGCTCCGAAACTAACATACGTAAACAAAACAATCTCGGTCAAACCATTCAATTGAATCAAAAACAGGCGTATTTAAACATTTGACATGTTCACGTAAACGGTATAGCACATAGTTAAACGGAGACTAATAATATTAAACGCAGAAACCTAAAGTTAAACACAAATACACAGTTGTTAAATGGTAATGACTATAATTAAACATTAACTACTCATTCTACACACATTGTTCATTATTTAGTACCTATTTTCCTTCGAGAGCCGCCCAACCGGGTTTCTATCGTCGCATGCTTCCGGTAAGTACTTTCACCGTAGCACAAGACCCTTGGGGTCTTGCCGAAACGGACTTGCTTTCCGGTTCCGGTCACCTCGTAAAACCGGATGCACAACGCGATGGAGCAACCCTTAATGTACCCCGTGTTTACCTTCCCCCCGCGCATCCGGCTTGCACTCGAGTTGCGGCTTGTGGGACGTCCTCCATAAGCCATTTGTGCGTCGCTCGCGCCCATGCGTAACGCCCCATGCACGGTAGATCGTCGACATAATCGACGATCCAATTGGGCACCAAGGATGAGGTAGTCGGGAAGAGGACTGTCCCCATGAGGTACACCATCAAGAGCTTCGCGAAATCTTCCTCTTCCCCCTCTCGTCCCACAAGCCGCTAGAGAGTGGCCTTGGTGGACTCTCGGTGTCTCTCATAGCTTTTTGATAAATACCTTCCCTCGAATGCCGACTGTGTTTTCTTCTTCTTAAATTGGACCGCGTCTCCGTCGCAACGCACCCGTAATCGAGCCACATCCTCGGGCCGAAGCTCGCAAGCTCCCCCGATCCCGAATTTATTGGTGCGGCCATCGTACCTCTGCGAAAGCGAGTCCGTAACGGCCCTCTCTCGGAATACGGCTTCCACCTCGGTGAATGCTGCGAACGGTGTCCTTTGGATGATCTCCCAATGTCGAGATGTCATGTGGACTTTCAATTCGGCCAATGTCCCCACCACCGTGTCGGTAGCATCTCGCCGTTGACTAGGTTTACCGCCATAATCACAAAACCGCAACAATGACAACATTTGTTAAGCGGAGACATCAATTGTTAAACGAGATATATGATGTTAAGCGGAAAGCTCAATTATTACACGAGAGATATGAATCGTTAAACGAGAGACCTAAGGTTTTAAACAAGAACCCATTTCTTACACGGAAACTCATTTTACAAACCGCAACCGTATGAAATGAAAGGGGAAACGCACGTTGTCCACATTACACAAATAAAAACAACCTAAAACTCTTTCGGTGATCATGGACACAAATAAAATGTAAGACAAGCGAAAACCCTAGCCGGCAAATCTGCTGCGCAGACTAGAAAAACCCCAACCGAGAAATTCCCCCGCATACTTCAGTGTCTTCCGCTAAAAACAGAAACCACAAAACAAAACAGACGAATATCTCTGTGTAACATATTGGTTCAAATAAAACCCTTACTTAAAACACAACTTCTTCAATACCTTGAACTGCAAACTGATGAAAGTGCCGAATGCTTGCCACGAGTGATTCAGTGTTTTGAGAACTGAAGTTGCGGATGATGTCCACGCAGAGACAACTTCAGAAATGGAAAAGCCGAAGAGGCGCGTTCGAGAAGAAAAACGTATACGGACGTCTCTTGGGATCACCCTAAAGGAAACTGCCCCACTCGTCAAAAGTTCCAGTGTAACGACTTCCCATGCAAGAAAGGGTAATTTCGTCCATAAAATTCCAACATAACTCCGTTAACGCCCGTTGCAAACTTTGGGGGGTTGGCAAACATTAACTTTAAAAGGAAGGGGTTTTTCGGTATTGAGAAATTAACAGGGTGTTTTTGGCCATATCGCAAACTTATGGGGTTTTTTTTGGCAATTTCCACAAAAATTTATTATGCATTCAAACAGGATTAGTGTTTCTTAGAAATAAAATTCCAATTAACAATAATTAAAAAAAAGTTTAATATGTCCACAGGCACAAGACATCTAACTTTAGATGCAATAACGCTCACCGGGCCCTGTTCCCCCTTTCCATTATTTGACAATGAACCGCCCCCCAACACAATGAATGAGCTCATTATCACAATAATTAAATAACATGTTATACTTATTAATAAATATAAATATAAATATATTTATTAACTATTTATACTTATTGATTAGTAATTGGTAATGTACACGAGATATAATCTTTGAAACACATGATATATTTAACATGTGATGACGTCATCCCCTTCTCATGTTCCACTTCAAAAAATTATTTTAAAATTATCAATATTATTTAAAATATATTAATTATTTCCAGTTTAAAATTTTTAAAAATAATGATAAATATTAAAATTAATTTTATTATTATTAAAAAAATTAATTTTTTTTTCTTAAGTATTACTATAATTCTCATCCATCGACATTAGATCTCTTATTTAAGGTATTTATGTCGTTGTCCAACATAAGTTTAATCATAATTTAGGGAAAATCGTATGTACATTGAGCTATTAATACCGTATCAATACATATATCTCACTAGTTTTTCTTTTATTGTGTAAAAAAAAATTTATTCTCAAGTCAATTTACATAAAAAATGAATAATTTATAAAAATTAATAGAAATAATTAAATAAAGTGATTTATTAAGGTTATTTTTGAAAAGTGTCAGTGACTACATAAGAACGATTTGAGTTGTGCACCTGCATTTATTTATAATTGACAACTTGCTACATTTATTATTATTATTTTTTAATTTAAAATTTTAAATATCTCAACTTTTTTTTTAACATAAGACAATGTATTTTTGTAGTTCGAGCCCTTTAATTTATGGAGACTATTTTTCAAAAAAAGCATGATTAATATAAATAAATATAAACACGTATATAGATAGATGATAAGATTCCTTTTCTTGTGCTTTGGTGGCTTGCTTGGCCCCCAAGTTTCAAGGAAACGAGTCAGCTCAGACTCAGCGCAGCAGGGCACCAATATTCAAAAGGTATGCATGACAGCTGTTATTGTACATTCATTTTATTTATTTATTTATTTATTTCTCTATTTCCATATTTCTATTTATTATTTATTTATTTATTTATTTATTTGATTTTTTAAAGCTTGCTTGGTCCCCATGTTTCCAAGGTTTTCCTTAATTTTTTTGGGTTTTGGTTTGGTAATGTAATTGCTCAACTCAAAACCGGTGTTTAAATAATCTTATACCTAAATATTTGAAAAAATAATTTTAATTTCACAATTTGGGTTTGGCTGCAGGATTTTCTCGGAAAAAATATAGAAAATATTTTTTGAAAAAATGGATAGACCATGAAATATAGAAATTTTGATTTACCGTTTTGGAAGATAAAATTATAATTATTTTGATTACTTGGTTTTTTTGGTAATTAAATTAACGGAATGCCCAACTGGCTTATTTATTTTAATTTTTTCATTTGATAAATTTTTTTTCATATTTATCGTGGTATTTAGGCTTTTAAAGAAACAAATAATTTTATTTAGTTAAATAAATGTAAAAAAACAAATAATTTTAGAGGCCACAAATGATTTAGGCTTTTAAAAAAATCATGCATTTTCAAAATAAAAAAAGTTTTAAAAGTTTAGCCAAACCAAAACTTGGTTGCTTGCTAACATTATTATTATTATTATTATTATTATTATTATTACATCATGCAATGCAATGGAAATTTTCTCCTGCCATTTTGGTCATAAAATAATAAAATATGACATAATAAAAATTATGTAAAAAATACAAGTTATTATTATAAAAATTATAATATATTTTATTTTTATAGAATTAGTGTTTGTATAACAAAATAAAAAATTATTATATAAATATTCTACAAGTGAGAAAAAATAGCACAGTTTACAATATAAAAATATTCCATTTTTTTGAGTAAAATATTTTTTTTTTGTGTTATAACACTTATATTATGTAATAATTTTATAATATAAATTATCTATCCAAACAACTAATATGGCATATTATACTGATTATATCATAATTTTGGCTTATCCAAACAGAACTTTAATTTAATGGTGGATAAATATTTTGTTGCTGTACAAACATCACAAAAATTACTAATCAATTAAAAATGGCTATATTATTTTCTCATTTCTCCATGCTTTCTGTAAAATAACCATTAGAACCATTAGAAATATTATAAATTTTTAATCTTTTCTATTTTAAACCACTAAATAAATTTCAAGTTTTAATAATTTTAAATTATTTTAAAAATATACAAACGTAAATTATAAAAACACCAAAAAATATAGTAAGTAGGATAGTGGTTGTACGTTATAATATAACAAACCAAACTTTGATAAAATTAAAGTATTTAAAAAAATTTTAAAAACATGATAAAATTAAAGCATTTAAAAAAAATTAAAAAAAAAACACAAATTTTCCTACCCTAACCTAACGCGCAACAAATATTGTTAATTGAAGTAGGAATAGATTCCAATATCATAAAAATCCCTACTTGCGCATCATTCTCAAATAAAACTAAAACAAGGATTACATTAATAAAGGGAATAATAATTTGCATGTTCAAACTAATGTATCAAGTTGTTTTAGAATTGAGTTTTAAAATTAATCAAATCATATTCATGTCGGTTAAAAATAATAAAATGATAAAACGGCAATAATGTTTTGGTCTAGTAGCACTAAATTTCATGCACAAAACATTTGTACTATTGAGAAACTGTATTCGAACTACAGTTTACATAAGGAAAAATCACAAATGTTTTAAAAAGCTCAGCTACTAGCTCTTACCAATCTTTAAATGTTTTTGGTTTTTATCAGTAGGGGAAAAAAAACCAATAATCATGGACGAACAAAGGGAACTGAATCTATCCATTATTATTATTATTATTTTTTTTAAATTGATATAAATAGTTTTTAAAACAACATTGGATGTGTTCGTCACTTGAGAACTTGGCTCATTGATGAACTGTCTCTAAGTTGACAAGGCTTGCATTATCATTATAAAGATAATTAAAGAAAGGACCAAATGGATGGAATATTGCTTATTCCAAAGCAACATAACTTGTGAACCATGTTCATTTGCTTTAAACAAAGTATCTGATCCTTCTAATAAAAGTATAACAAATAATTAAACAAATTATTATAAAACTAATTCTTTATCAAGATGCTGAAAATTAACCCCTACAAATTCTTATCCTAAGTGGCTTGGCAAACCCACATATGCATAATATTAATTTTTTTATAAATAATTTAAATTTAATTTTTTTTTTTTGAGATAGGGCGACAAACGCAACTCTTAGGGGCGTACGCGTGGCGGGGGGATTGCCTATAACGTCCTCACCCTCTTGGAACGGGAGAGCGCGGTTCGGGGAGATTGAGCTCGCGTCTCCTCCTACGAGAGGACCCGAGGTACCGTTGGGCTACAAGCCCTTTGGTATTTAACTTCATAAAATAAATATTTAACTTCATTTCTGCCAATATCCGTTAAGATGCATGTTATTAAGAAAAATAGCAATAATTGATAGAGGTGCTAATGTGCATTATTCTTTGGTTTGTGATTAGAAATTTAGGTCCCACAAAGGGAACAAGAAATGTGCCTTTAAGGAACATATATGTCCACTGTTGTTGATCTAACCACTCGTCCAATATTGACATTCCATCACACATTTCTCATCACAGACATTTCATTTATTTGTTTATTTATCTTTTTCATTAATTTCACATATTACCCTTCCTATTTTAAGTTACTTCTAGTATATATATACACATATCACTTTCAACATCCTTTAGTTGGTATGTCTAAGTTCTACTTAATAATGAGGGCAATTTCCTTTTAGCCAACACTTTCATCTTTTAGTTAAGCCTGTTTTACTGACCTTGCCTTACCAAATATATATATATATATATATATATATATATATATATATATAATGTGTAATTTTTTAAATAGTCCCTAAAAAAAATGGTAAGATACCGGTAACATTTAAACTCTGGAATTTTAAATGGAGAGGAATATGAAATATTAACTATTTTATTGCAAGAGTAATTCATTTTATATATTTTATTAAATTAATATAAAACATTTTTTTCACTAATTAAAATATGATAATTTATAATTACATATAACTAAGCAAATTGGTCTGCAATTTGAATTGAGGATGGGTTTATGTTGGACAGTCTTTAACGGTAATATTAATTTATTATTTTGAATATTATTTTATTTTAAGGTGTAACTTGTATTATTATTATTATTATTATTATTATTATAATAGATAAACAATAACAAATAGTTGTGATCAAAATTAAAGGTGTCACCTCTTTCATATAAAAGTACAGGAGATAACTTATGATAATTTTGTTATATCAATAATTTTGGTAATATTGTGAGCATAATCTAGTGATGTATTTCTAATCATATTTTATTATTTTAAAGTATTATAATGGGCACATACTTTTCTTTAGGGAATATGGGTATAATAATGAGTTGAGATTCTCTGTGAGCTTCCTATAATGGTATTTTACACTTTGGAAGAATAAGAATCTTTTGTTGACCTAGATGGGAGATGGTGGCTTGCCACCTAGATGCTATTTCCTTCATCCCTCGTAATTAAGTTGAATTGGAGCACCTTGCCAAACATTCACACAGTGAAGGCCCACTAGTAGCCTCTGAACTGGGCCTGAATTATCATGGCCCACTATCATTGTCGAAGATTTGTCGAGGAATAAACTTTATGAGAAATTCATGACCAATATTGGTAAAAAAAAAAAATAATATTGTAAATAATTATACAAAATTTTTGTTCTGGTATATCACCTTATACCCAAAAGAATACTTTATTATAACATAACTTTTTTTTTTATTAAAGATGGATAAAGTATGAATTTATTAATAAAAGACGAATTCGTTATAATATAACTATTTTTGTAATTTTTTTTATTTTTAAAAATTAGTTACAAGATTGAAAGGGTTTTTTTTTGTGTGTTATAAAAGCTTGCAGAAAGTAGAATAAATTTACTCAAAAAAAATTGTAAATTAAGATAAAAAAAATCCTTCAATACAATTTTAGTTTTTATGTGAAATCTTTTACTTGAGAGAAACTTTGATATGAGGATCAATATTCCAATTTTGCCCACTTCCATTAAAAAAGTGGTTATGGACAGTATAATAGAAATTCAAAATTTATCATTTTTTAAAATAACTAGAGGTTTCTTTAATAAGAGACTATCAAGAAATTGCTTTCTAGAAATGTGAGCTACTTTAATAATAGAAATGTCAGCTACTTTAATGATAATGATTTTTTTTGCAAGAAGTATGAAATTTTTAATAGGTCCACTAAACCAAAACAAGGGTATGCACACGCATCGTTTGGACTTATGGGGTCCACACACATGTGGGCACTGAGATCACTCACAGTTCGTGTTCACAGTTTCCATACATACACCCTCACTCAGTGAATTCGAACCCTCGATAAAGTAGCTCACCTTTTGGTTTGATTGTATTTCTTATCATGCTTGTAAGTACTTGTGTTTTACAGGCATCTCTGTTTGCTTGACAAATTTTGCATTCTATTTTTACTTTACTAGTTGTAATGGTTCTTATTTTATAGTTTTTTTTGCTTAGTAAAAGGCTTTTGTATTGAAAGTGAACATATAAGAGCAATTATAAATGCCCCTGAAAGTGCTCTGGTTTAATTCTTATGAACCAAACCATGATGTAATTGAAGGTGAAGCTGGTAGCATTGTAAGGTCTATAAGCGGCATATAGGAGCAATGTATCGCAGTTGCAAATATTTCTTTAATATGTTTCTTTATTACACTTTTATTTTGTATGTTCAGTGTCCTACTCACATATAAATTTGCAAGATTTTTGATAGTACAATTTGCAAGATTTTTGTAAATCTGTATCTATAATCAAGGACCAGTTTGTTGGATATGTGGTTGGGCTTAGGGGCTAAGGCCCAAGCCCAACCCAAATAAACACCCAACACTGTTCAAACATTGTGTTTATACAAACTTTAGTACCACATTGGAAATGGAGAGGAAATTTTCATGGCTTCACTAGTTTATAAGGGGCAACCATTCATTTATTCAAAATACATTTTTTTTTTCTTCCTTCTCCTTCTCTCAAACTTGATCTACTTGAAACCTTGGGTGGTGAACACTTGTGCACTGCCGGAATTGAACATGCTAAGTTGCTGGTGAACGACTCCTGGGTTAGTGTACCTAACACTTGGAGAAGAGCCGCCTGCACCTGCACAAAGGGGGAGGCTATTTCAGTGTTAAGGCAGCAGCGCGTACGCGTGCCTAATCCCAGGCCAGTCGTTTTTTTTTGTGTTTTAAATTATCTAATAATCTTCTGTATTTGTATGCTTATAGAGTATTTTTCCTTCAATCTAACACTGAAATAACTCTATCTGCATACTGTTATCCTGCTGTGTGTTCAATACTTGCAAGCATTTTGAAAATTTTGCAAGTATATTTTGTTGCAGTGTATTTCCATATGTATAGTACTGTGTACGGTATTTTGAACGTATATTGCTGCATACTGTATCTTCAGTACTGTATTCCTGAAATTTATTTCTTCAAAATCTGAAAACCTGCTTATGTCACATTAGTAACCCCTGAACCTGGTTA
Source organism: Dioscorea dumetorum (assembly GCA_902712375.1). NCBI lineage: Eukaryota > Viridiplantae > Streptophyta > Magnoliopsida > Dioscoreales > Dioscoreaceae > Dioscorea > Dioscorea dumetorum. The sequence goes on along the minus strand of CACTHL010000116.1, from coordinate 207,311 downwards.
GCGTACACTTTACACACATGGATACACAATTAGATACTTCTTGTAGACTAATCAAATTTGACGGTAAGGTGAACTTTAGGAGGTGGGAAAACTAGGTCGAATTTTGGTTGTACACCTTAAGACTATCTTCAGTCCTTTCCCTAACCTCTGATTTTGACTATTATGTTCTTGGTCCTAATGGACTTCGCCGATTATCCATCTCGACTTTAGACCAAACTACTAGTTCCTCAACTCCTAGTAGAACTTTTGATGAGATCAATTTCCACTATCGCTATAAAATCCTTAGCATTCTTTCTGATTGACTTTATGACAAATGTTTTGATTATAAAACTCCTAAAGATATATGGCATGCCCTAGCAAAGGAATATGGCCCTAACAATGCTATTAGGATCAACCACCTAAGTTGCTGGTGAACGACTCCTGGGTTAGTGTACCTAACACTTGGAGAAGAGCCGCCCGCACTCCGCACAAAGGGGGAGGCTATTTCAGTGTTAAGGCAAAGAGCGCGTACGCGTGCCTAATCCCAGGCCGGTCGTTTTTTTTTGTGTTTTAAATTATCTAATAATCTTCTGTATTTGTATGCTTATAGAGTATTTTTCCTTCAATCTAACACTGAAATAACTCTATCTGCATACTGTTATCCTGCTGTGTGTTCAATACTTGCAAGCATTTTGAAAATTTTGCAAGTATATTTTGTTGCAGTGTATTTCCATATGTATAGTACTGTGTACGGTATTTTGAACGTATATTGCTGCATACTGTATCTTCAGTACTGTATTCCTGAAATTTATTTCTTCAAAATCTGAAAACCTGCTTATGTCACATTAGTAACCCCTGAACCTGGTTAGCGTACACTTTACACACATGGATACACAATTAGATACTTCTTGTAGACTAATCAAATTTGACGGTAAGGTGAACTTTAGGAGGTGGGAAAACTAGGTCGAATTTTGGTTGTACACCTTAAGACTATCTTCAGTCCTTTCCCTAACCTCTGATTTTGACTATTATGTTCTTGGTCCTAATGGACTTCGCCGATTATCCATCTCGACTTTAGACCAAACTACTAGTTCCTCAACTCCTAGTAGAACTTTTGATGAGATCAATTTCCACTATCGCTATAAAATCCTTAGCATTCTTTCTGATTGACTTTATGACAAATGTTTTGATTATAAAACTCCTAAAGATATATGGCATGCCCTAGCAAAGGAATATGGCCCTAACAATGCTATTAGGATCAACCACCTAAGTTGCTGGTGAACGACTCCTGGGTTAGTGTACCTAACACTTGGAGAAGAGCCGCCTGCACCTGCACAAAGGGGGAGGCTATTTCAGTGTTAAGGCAGCAGCGCGTACGCGTGCCTAATCCCAGGCCAGTCGTTTTTTTTTGTGTTTTAAATTATCTAATAATCTTCTGTATTTGTATGCTTATAGAGTATTTTTCCTTCAATCTAACACTGAAATAACTCTATCTGCATACTGTTATCCTGCTGTGTGTTCAATACTTGCAAGCATTTTGAAAATTTTGCAAGTATATTTTGTTGCAGTGTATTTCCATATGTACAGTACTGTGTACGGTATTTTGAACGTATATTGCTGCATACTGTATCTTCAGTACTGTATTCCTGAAATTTATTTCTTCAAAATCTGAAAACCTGCTTATGTCACATTAGTAACCCCTGAACCTGGTTAGCGTACACTTTACACACATGGATACACAATTAGATACTTCTTGTAGACTAATCAAATTTGACGGTAAGGTGAACTTTAGGAGGTGGGAAAACTAGGTCGAATTTTGGTTGTACACCTTAAGACTATCTTCAGTCCTTTCCCTAACCTCTGATTTTGACTATTATGTTCTTGGTCCTAATGGACTTCGCCGATTATCCATCTCGACTTTAGACCAAACTACTAGTTCCTCAACTCCTAGTAGAACTTTTGATGAGATGAATTTCCACTATCGCTATAAAATCCTTAGCATTCTTTCTAATTGACTTTATGACAAATGTTTTGATTATAAAACTCCTAAAGATATATGGCATGCCCTAGCAAAGGAATATGGCCCTAACAATGCTATTAGGATCAGCCACCTAAGCATAGAGTTTGAGAACTACAAGATGGTAGATGGGGTAGATATGGGAGAACAGGTTCATACCTTTTCAGGACTACCTCAGTACCATAGAGAAATGTGGTACCATATATAATGAGAGCCACATAGTGTTCATTCTCGTGAACAAGCTACCACCTTCTTGGTCAGGATTTGCAAATGGATTTAGACTCAAGATTGATTCTTTGGACCTTATAGGAGTTTATAACATCATTAGAATTAAGGAAGCCAACCGAATCTTCTCTAAGGATGTAAATTCTCATAAGGGTCGAGTGTACCTAGCTGAGTATAGTAGTAGCTCAAATAGTTCTAAGAGCTCTAGGAGTTCCCACTCTTCTGATAGAGGTCGCCAGTTTTCCCCTAAAGGAAAACTCTTTAAGGCCAAGGGCAAGCCAACCCACTCATGTCCTCAAAACTCTCAGCAACCCAAATTTTCTGCTCCTAAACATTATGAGAAATATCCTAAACGCTGTTTTATTTGTGGTAAGACAAACCATGTTGCTAGTGACTGCTTGTTCTGCAAGACTGAACCTATAAAAAAAATTCTGTTCCACCTAAACCGCAAGTAAATGTGCTTGAGATGGGTGAACTCTCCTCTAGGACTTTCTTTAGGTCAGTTTTTTTAATTCATTATGTAAATTTGACTTATAAAAACCTAGGGTGGTTTCTTGATTCTGGTGCTAATGTCCATGTTTGTGTTGAATGTTTTTGGTTCTCCACTTATCAGGTCTCAAGTGGAGGATGTGTGACTCTTGGAAATGGATCAGTAGGACATATGCTAGGGAGAGGACAAATTAATTTGAAGATGACTTCTAGAAAGGGTCTCACCTTGGTAGACGTCCAGCACGCACCCGATATTAGGAAAAATCTGATCAGTGGTTCCCTGTTGATTCATTCTGATTACAAGATTGTACTTTAGTCAAATCGCCTTGTAATATCTAGAAATAATCTTTTTGTTGGTAAAGGTTTTATATCTAGTGGTTTGTTCAAACTTAATGCATGTGAACCTTCCGATTTATCTTTTAATGAAAGTTTTGATTATCCTTCTTCTTTATATGTTATTTTGAATGTTAAGTCTTGTGACATTTGGCATGGAAGATTGGGTCATGTGAACTTTGAAACTATTAGAAGGTTGACGATCCTTGAACTGATTCCTAAATCCAAGATTGATCAAGGTTCTAAATGTCAGATTTGTGTCCAAGCCAAATTACCCAAGAAACTTTTCCAACATATCATCAGAAATTATGATCTTCTTGATTTGATCCACAGTGATATCTGTGATTCTTGTAGACCTCTTACCAGAGTTGGAAACCGTTACTTCATTACTTTTATTGATGATCATTCTATGTTCTGTTATACATACCTGATCAAATCCAAAGATGAAGCTCTTAGCAAATTCATGATTTTCAAAGCCGAAGCTGAGATCCAGCTAGGCAAGACCATTAAGGTTCTTAGATTTGATCGAAGTGGAGAGTATACTTCAAATGCTATGACTTCATTCTGTGAACAGAATGGGATTGTGCATGAGTTTACTACTCCTTACACTCCTGAGTCCAATGGGGTTGCTGAAAGGAAAATCAGGACATTAATGGACATGGTGAATGCCATGCTATTAGGTTCTAGTGTACCCGAGAACTTGTGGGGGGAGGCTTTGCTCTCAGCTTGCTTTATCCTGAATAGGATTCCGTTTAAGAATCCCAGCATGACACCCTATGAACTTTGGAAAGGAAGAGCTCCACAGCTCAACTACTTCAAAGTGTGGGGGTGTCTTGCTAAGGTAAAAATTTCTGATCTTAGAACCAGGAAGATAGGTCCCAAAACCTTAGATGCAGTGTTTATAGGGTATATCCTAGATAGCATTGTTGGGATATTTCTAGTCATTAACTCAGAGGTGAGTGGAATAGCTAGAAACACCATCATTGAAGCTAGAGATGCCGCCCTTTTTTAGAATATCTTCCCTCTAAGATCAGCCTTCAGTCCCACTCGTTCTGTACCTTTAATCTCCAGCTTCACTTCTGGGTCAGTTCCTATTCCATTACAACAACCTAGATGAAGCAAGAGAGGATGAGTGGAAAGGAACCTAGATTATGATTTTGTTAGCTTCATGATTGAAGATACTCCTACTACTTATCAGGAAGCTATGGCTTCTGCTGATTCAGTATTCTGGAAAGAAGCTATAGATGATGAGTATTAGTCAATCATGAGTAACCATAACTGGATACTTACTTCTTTACCTCCTGGAGTAAACCTTTGGGCTATAAATGGGTTTTCAAGAAGAAATTGTGACGTAATGGATCCATTAAAAAGTTTAAAGCCAGGTTAGTTGCAAAAGGGTTCAAATAGAAAGATTGACTTGATTACGTTGACACCTATTCACTAGTAGCTCGCACAACCATCATTAGGATTCTTATAGCACTTGCCTCTTTTTTCAGTCTTAAGATCCATCAGATAAATGTAAAGGCTGTCTTCCTAAATGGTGATTTAGAGGAAAAAATTTACATGGGGCAGCCTGAAGGCTTTGTTGTCCTCGGATAAGAGCATAAGGTCTACAAACTTGTAAAATCTCTTTATGGACTGAAGCAAGACCCTAAACAGTGGCATGCTAAGTTTGACTATACAATCATATATTATGGATTTGTTGTAAACAACTATGATAGGTGTGTTTATAGTAAATTGGTAGATGGCAAATATATTATTGTGTGCTTGTATGTTGATGATCTGCTTATATTTGCTTCTGATCTTGATCTTGTCTGTGATGTCAAGAATTTTCTGAGTAGTGAGTTTGATATGAAAGATCTAGGAGAATCTAATGTTATCCTAGGAATTAAGCTTATTAGATCAGTATATGGCATTACATTATTCTAATCTCATTACACTGAGAAAGTGTTAGAGAAATACGGATATCTGGGTTGCAAACCTGTTGCTACAAATTTTGATCCCAGTGTACACTTAAGAAAAATAAAGGTGAATCTGTGAATCAGGATCTCTAAGCTCAGATCATAGGATCACTGATGTATTTGTCGAACAGAACCAGACCTGACATTGTGTACTCTGTTTTTAGACTGAGTAGATATACCAGTAACCCTAATCAAGAATACTGGACTGCTCTTGAGAGGGTTCTCAGATTCCTAAAAGGCACTATGTCTTTGGGTTTGAGGTATACTGGATTCCCTAGTGTGATAGAGAGATATACAGATGCCAATTAGATATTTGACTCAGTGGATCTTAAATCAACTTCAGGCCAAGTATTCCTACTTTGAAGAGGAGCTATCCAATGGAAATCTGCTAAGCAGAAGCTCAATGCTAGGAGCACCATGGAAGCTGAATTGATTGCGTTTGATTCTACAGGTACAGAGGCTGAATGGATTAGAAATTTACTTTTTGAAATTCCGGTTATGTCTTCTCCTATGCCTCCTATTGCTATACATTGTAATTCTAAATCTACTATTGAATTATGCAAGCGTGAAAGTACTAACGATAAAATGAGCAGGCACATGCGGATCTGCCACAAGTTAGATTAGAGACATTTGAAACACAACTTTGTGAGCATTGATTACGTAAATTCAGAGCTAAATCTAGCTGATTGCCTGACTAAAGGGTTATCGAGACAAATGATAGCCGAGGCGTCGAGGGGAATGGGGCTTAGCCCATAAAGGTCAATAACAATAGTGACCCTACTTCTTTGAATGGAGATCCCAGGATAGAAGTTCAAGGGGAAGCTATTGATTGGTTGACTAAGAGAGCACCATATGCATATTTGAGATATGTACTTCATTACCCCATTCCTGTGACGTGTGCTCTCATGTAGTGGTTTAAGGTTGAACTATACTCTTAATTAGATCAAAGGCTGGTAAAGTGAGATATTACACTACAGCACCTATGTGGAAATAGCTGGCAGACGGCAACTATGAGAGTCAATGGGCTAACTCTCTAACAATCTCTATGAAATGGTATCGAGCGCACGACCAATAATGCGCCAACCTTGATTAGCTCAAGTGTCACATAAGATCTTCAACAAAATTGACTTCTGATTCAAAGGGTTGTCATTCAAGACCTAGTTCACTACTTTCCCCATCAGTTGAAAACTTTGTTGAAAAGTTCAAGTTCAAGTCTGGTATAAACACTTCAACTTGATCTTATGAAAACCCAAGGTTCTCTTTGTATCTACTTGTGTTACTCTCCTTGACATTTTTTTTAGTTTTTCCCTCTACTTCTTGATTCTCTTTGATTTGCTTAGGCTATTGGTGTTGTGGGGGATTTTTGGATATGGGTCGGGCTAAGGCCCAAGCCCAACCCAAATGAACACCCAACTCTGTTCAAACCTTGTGTTTATACAAACTTTAGTACCACATTGGAAATGGAGAGAAACTTTTCATGGCTTCACTTGTTTATAAGGGGCAACCATCCATCTATTCAAAACACATTTTTTTTCTCTTCCTTCTCCTTCTCTCAAACTTGATCTCCTTGAAACCTTGGATGGTGAACACTTGTGCACTGCCGGAATTGAACGTGCTAAGTTGCGGTGAACGGGGGAGACTATTTCAGTGTTAGGGCAGCGCATACGCTTACAAAATCCCAAGCCAGCCGTTCTTTTTTCTGTATTTTAAATTATATAATAATCTTCTGTATTTGCATTCTTATAGAGTATTTTCCTTAACAGTTATCATTACTGGGTCCAATAAGATTTTTGAGAATTTGAATTTTTCATACCAATGTTTTTTTAGGATCAATACCATTAGGTTATAAAACCTTTATTATAAAACTACTATTTAAAAATTGACATGTATGAAATCATTAATTTTTTTTCAATACTAAATATATATTTCATAATATAAGTAGGATTTTCAAAAAAGTATATAACAAAAACAATAAAAAAAATAATCATAAACTTATTGGTGCAACACTAATAATAGATAATAAAAATGAAAGAAACTCCCGTACATAAAATATAATTCAAAATAGAGAATAAAAGAAAGTGAAGGTATAAAATTAAATTATTTGACATAAGACCCCAGAATAAAATAAAAAAAATGAATTTTATTTTTCATTTCAACCTCATTTTTTTTCATTTATTTATATTTTAGATTTAAGTCTCCACAAAAACCTACTATTTAATTTATTCATCTATTTCACAAAAACTATTAAATTCAAAAATTGAAAAGAAAATGTGACTTTTATAATTATTTTTCTCGCAAATTAATTCTACACTTTTGTTATTTTGAGAGAGAATTGATTAGTAGAACTAAACTGAGAAGATTTCAAAGTAGAATACCACATAATACTTGGTCTTAATTCATAGAAGAGCTCTTCAAAGAAGGAAGTCTCACTTACTCTTTTATTTTGATTTTGGCTCGAAAGTTAAAAGGAAAAAAAACATCATTCTATTTTATGATGTTATCTTAACTATATTTAACAAAAATTAAATTTAAATTAATTAAGTGAACCAGAATAATAAAATCAGTACAATAAACAAAAAAATTAATCTATTGAATAAAATAAATTCATTGTGGAGTGGAAACCCTCAGAGAAAAAAGTATCTCTAAAAAATTACTACACTTTCACCAGCTAAACAAACTCTTAAAAATAAAAAAAATTATTGTAACAAATTTGAATGGTTTTAAATAATTATATTTCTTGTCCTTAAAAAAGTTTCATATTTGAAGTGTATAAAATCACTCATAACCGCAGTTGCACAAACAAACAAAACGTACATAAAAAGTAGGCCCAATAAATCCATTTATTGGGCCTTTTATTGGGCCGGAGCCAGTTAGACCACCCCCATTCGACCCCTCACCATGCGTTTCGGCGTGGCAACCAAACCAATCCAGCGAAGCCATGTGGGCGGGTCGAGGGTTATCCGGCTGTACCTGGCCCACCCGAAGCTATCGCCAGCTGTCTTCTCCCCTTCTTTTTCTTCAATCTCCTCCTCTTTCCCCTTTATTTACGCCAATGCCATCAAACCTAAGCAAGCCTGGTTATTCTAGTTAAGGCTCACTTTTCTTAGAAAAACTCAGGTATTCATCATTAGCAATGACATTCCATTAATTAATTATTTTAAATATTTTTTAATTAATAAAATTATAGACTAAGGAGTAGAGGTTTGAGTTACATAAGCAAAATGTTTCAAGTTTGAATTTTTATATAGAAAAAAAAACACTCAACATTTATCCAGCTCATGTCTTTCGTTTGATCACGGATGCCTTCAATGAAGACAATTTCTTTTGTTTTTTTTGAGGTCATAGTCCTGTACCTTTCTTTATGTGCTATTTCAATTTCTATTAAGCGTTTTAGTTTTCGTCTATTCACCTAAATGTATTTGTTTTTTTTTAGTGTCAGTACCTCAATATTTGTAGCATTTGTTAGTTGTTGTTTTTATTTTAGTATGCCAGCGATTTCTTTGGTCGGTTGATAATAGGTATTTTGCGTTTATTGAGGAAACGAGCTCGAATACGATGAGAGCATACATGAATGGCATATTAATTAATTTTTTATTTGTACATGTCTTTTACATGATTTATTGATATTCAGAAAAAAAATTAAAAATTCCATTTTCTCACCTCCATTGATTTAAAGTCCGTGACGCTTGAGAAATTGGTGGATTAATAATAATAATAATAATAATAATAATAATAATAATAATAATAATAATAATTAGGGGACACTAAATCCATTAGGTACACCAAGACATGATAATAATGTAGGCACTCCACAAACTTGGTTGTTCTTGTAATTTCATGTGAAACCCAGGGTGTTCTTATGAGTTGATGTCCTAGTTGTATAATCTATATTTCCCACCCTGTCTTGCCTCCCAAGGCCCCCCTGTCCATTTGTTTCCATCACACATTGTTGCCAACCTCAAACCCTAGCCAGCTCTTCCATCCCCCTCCAAAAGGAAAAAAAAAACACCCCATAAGAACTTGTGGACACACTCCCAACCAAAGAAGCAAATCAACAAATCTTTCCATGTGTGTATCTCTTCATCTTTCTCGATCCCCTCCATCTTCATCTTCTTTATCATCTCTTCTTGATTTGTTTGTTCACTTTGCTGCAGATATATTCATAAAAACAGAGTTAAAGCCATGGGTTATTGGAAATCCAAAGTGCTTCCTAAGATCAAGAAGGTGTTTGGATCCAAGAAGGCTGCGGTGACGGAGCCAGAAGCTCCGGCAGAGGAGACAGTGAGCAAAGAGGTGGCGGTCGAGACCGAAGAGAAGAAAGAAGAAGAAACAACTCCACCTCCACCTCCACCTCCACCTCCACCTCCAGCAGAAGAGACACCTGCAGCTCCGGCAGCTCCGGCAACCACTGAAGAAGTTACCCCGGCTGCCGAGCCACCGGCACTGGCTCCGGAACAAGTTAAGCCTGCTGAGACCTCTGGGGAACCTCCTAAAGCTTGAAAATATGTTCATGCAAACCAAAACCTCCATGATTGTGTGCATGCATGCATGCATGCAAACTTTTTAAGTCTACATGATTTGATTATTTGTTATTCTTTCCTCTCAGTCTAGCTCTCCCTTTTTATCTCTTCTTCACTTTCATCCTTTGTATCTAAACTTTGGTTGTTTGCTTGCTTCCTTGTGTATTATTATTATTATTAATTATTTGTGAGTCCATCCATTGAATATATATATATATATATAGTATGTGTATATGTTTTTGTAGTTTGTTTCAGTGTTGTAATGTTTATCAAAAACAGAAATTAAAAAGAGAGGTTGTGTTTCATGATGTTGTTCTTGTTTATTTTTCTTTATTATTATTTTCTTATATTTTTGGGAAGTTCATGCACATGCATCGTTTGATCATATCTTGATGAGAATGTGAGAGAAGAGGAGGCTGTGGATAAACATGAAAGAGAGGAGAAGCTTCAGCAGAAACACAAGATGGAAAGGGACTTGGAGTTATCTTTTCTAAGGTTACGGTCACAAGAGCATTTCTACACGCATTGGCAAAACACTTGGTGGTGGAGTCTTGGTGTTGTTTTCTCTTATTAATTACTTTATTTTTTTTATAAATTGTTTTGAGAAAGATACATATAATATAAATTATTATAATTAATTAGATGTGTGGAATAAGATATCGTTTTGTGGGTTGATTAGTAGGGAAATGAGTGGCTCATGGGGGTTGGTATGAAATATGAATGATTCAATGGAGTGGGGCCTAGAAAATGAGAGGATGGTGTGAAATCAAATCAAGAAGATGTCAATCAGCTTCCATTGAGCTGTTGTGATTTTTATAGAGTTATAATGATCAAATGGGGGTTAGACATTCTCTTGTGTTTCATTAGCCATGCAGCACAAGTGGAGGTGGCTGTGCAACTAATCAATATTGCATGGGCTACATGGTGTTTAATTAAAAAATAAAATAAAATAAATATGTAATTATTTATGCATTGTATATGTTTCATTTTATAATATGGTATATGTGATCAGAATAGTGAGAAAACAGTGAGAAAATAATAATAATAAAATAGTTAGTAAATCTATTGAGTTACACTATTCTTCACATGTAGACATATCTGTTACTAACATAGGATATTTTACTTTAATAGTAGCATTACTAAGTATTGAAAATATTCTAAATAATAATATCATTAAATAGTGTATATATATAACATCATAAATAATAATTTCTTTAACACATACATATTGAATATATTCAGTTTAGTATTAAATCTTTGCAATTTATCTAATGTGTATTAGAGATGAAGAGTAAGTAATAATCTCGCACTGATGTATTCGGTATAAAAGAATTTTATTACGTAAGATTTATTAAACTTAAATGATGCGTTCACTTGTAGCTAAGAAGTAATAGAAATCGATCTATGTTTGTGGATTGTTATAGTTTGGCGTACTGTTGTTACATTATGTATGAGATTTAATTACCATATAAAATAAGCTTTAAGTTAAAATGATATATATATATATATATATATACACTTAATTTGGTTTTTGTTTATTATGGTATAATTTATATTTTTGAAATTGGAACTGATACCATGGCCAATGTCGATATTATATGAATTGCTGTCACAACCAATATCAATATTGGAACTGCTGTCACGACCAATATCGATACTGGATGTGCATGATATGCGATTTAGAGGAGGTAATTGCATCCAATGAGTTTGCAATTTCTAAAAACATTATATGATTACTTCATTGTCAATAATTGCAAAAATCTCCTTCTCAATATATACAACTGTCAACCCCATTAAGTGGGGTCTTTCCAATAAGTGGGGCCCACATCCACAGTAAAATAAAAAAAAATGAAACTATGTCATTACGAAGGAATCACTCTTGAGTTTAGAGAGTAAGCGAGAGGAAAGTGAAAAATTCATCAGAAAGAGCAAGAAGAAGAGGAAGAAGAGAAGAAGGATAAGGGTTTTGATTTCTTGAGAAGATTGAAGCCATTTTTGCGTACATTTCGGGGAAGAGCATCTTTGGAAGAAGATCCACAAAATTGTCGGTATGATTTCTTCCAATTCTCTTTGAAATAATTGTGTTCCATCTTTGTATGATAATGATGTTGGTTGAGTTATTTTCTTCCTGAAATCTCTTGCAATTGTATGCCTCTAGTTAGCTAGAGAGAAACTTGATGTTATCTCTTTTGTTGACATAGTGGAAAACAATTCTAAGTGGCTCTAAGGAGTCCCGTGGTTCTTCCCTCGATTTGTAAGGTTTTCCACGCTAAATTGTGCGTCTTGTTTGTTGTCGTTTGACATTTATATTGTGTAATATAGATCCCAACAATTTGTACTCAAAATAGGGAGGTTTGAGCATCAAAATTCAGAAAAACAGACGTTGCACGACCGTCCTTAGTTTTACACCCCCGTGTTTCTGGCCGTATAGTTTTACACACCCATGTTTCTGGCCGTGTAGTTTTACACGCCCGTGTTTCTGCTCGTGTAGTTTGCAGTTTTTGCTACAGTATCTATGGTACATGAATCTTGCTATAGTAGCGGACGAACATGAAATTTACACGCCGAGGGCTTCGCCCATGTTTCTGCCCGTATAAATTACAGGTCGCTGATTTTTTTGGTGCTATAGTGCAAAACACTATAGTGCTGCTACAGTATTTTGGGGGAAAATTATAGTTTGATTCCCGGTTCCTCCCCAACAACAACCAAACTATCACTCATCCACTCGTCTCCCATTTTGTTGCAGAAATCACTTTTCACAACATTTGTTGCCGAAAATACCCTCTTAACATTAGTGATAGTTTGATTCTAAATTGATGATAATGCATAAACGGTGGATAGTGAGAAGTCTTTAGGATAAAGCTTTGCAAGACGGGGTAGCTTTGTGAGTGTTGAATTTGGTGAATAAATCCCTTGAATCAAAGCAACTCAATACTAGCTCTGGGAAATGGTTTTGAATTACTTGTGCAATCTTATCAATAACCTATCATTACAACAATGATTAAATCAATAACAAATATTACTAAATAACTAAACTAAATGTACTTATAAAAATATAATGAATATAAAAAACAATAACCTTGCATCAAATTTTGACTCGATAATGATGACAATGGGTAATGACTTATCTCTCCCTCTTAAAACAACCACGTATTCTCATATTATCCTCCATATTAGACATTTAAATCAAGTTGCTCTCCTAAAAAAAGGCAAATCTTCTCCCAAAATTCCTCCCATCCTGTCTACTTGAAGTCTTGAAGCCAAGCTTTCATAGCTTTAATTTAATGCATAGCTTGAATAATATTATGATTTTTTTTTTGTAAGCAAGTGATAATTGATCATTTGTTATCCCGACAAAGTGCCTTATCAAATACATCACAAATACAAACTCATAACGCTACATTTTTCTATCAAATTTACCACAATATCTCTACTATTATTAGAATCAAACAAATGTTGTGAAAAGTGACACGAAGAGGAGTGGATCAGTGATAGTTTGGTTGTATACACTGGGAGATTTTTGTAATTATTGGACAATGAAGAGATGATATAATGTTTTTAGAAATGCAATTATTGACAATACCCTCTTAAGTATAATCAAACATTGAATCAATGAAAGATTAGCATGTTCAAAATGTGATTACAAATTTCAAATTTACAATGGAATGGGGCTTGTTCCATGTAGCCACGTGAACATGTCGGACATTGGTGGCGTGCGTTTCAAATAATGCAATCTTGCCCTCTCCTTTCTCTATAAAAATTTACCCTCCTCTCTTTTTTATTATTTTTCAAATTTGCGGGCGTTTGTAATTTACGTTTGTTATATATATATATAAAATGTTGATTTACTTTTTAAGTCCTAAACACATATTTATTATTATTAATTAATTTTTATCGTATATGAAAAAAAAATTCATTTTTTTTAATTTTTTTAAAATTAAATACTTTAACTGTTACTGTAGCCCATGTTTCATATATACATATATTCACCTTGATATTTAATAATTTTGAAAACCATGAGTACATAATTATATTACCATCGGAAGGACACATCAGCGGTACACTAAAGTTAATTTTATTAGCAATAAAATATAAGTACCACAATAAATTAGGTTTAATTACCAATATACTCCTTTTACTTTTCTCTCTCTTTTTTTTTTTTGTCTCTCAATTGAAAAAACATCTAATGGGGTCCCTCCACTTTATCGATTGAGCACATCAGATCCATTTCCGTTTAATCGCAAACGGATCCGTTACTCGTGGGTGACATGGCTTAAAAAAATATTAATAAATTAAAAAAAATCAAAAATCAATTAAAAAAATCAATTGATTGCCGGATCCGAAATGTCACCGAGACAGACCCTAACCCCCACCCCCTTTCCCAATTCCAAGCTCTAATTTTCATCACCATCATCGACCCTCTTCCCCGGCCGGCGATCCGACGAAACCTCTGGAGTTCTTGAAGGCCCCCTCATACGCTGCAGACCTCCTTATGCGCAGTGAAAGCTTGGTCCTGTCACCCATCTTCAGCGCCCAACTTCAACCACAGTGGTAGCTCACCATCGACCACTGTCGTCTTCCATCGGTTGTCGATGCAACATCATCTATGTCCGTTCAAGACCATTATGGCTTTTCCATTTCTATGGTTCAGAATTCATAAATTTTTTATGTATAATTTAAGAGTGATGTGATTCTTCATTTATAATGTATGAAATGAAATATTTATTGTATGCTTACTATTGGAATAAAATGAAATAGTGAGGAAGGAATGAATTTGGTTGACATAGCAGTTTTTATGTTCTTTGAGTTTGTTTAAATCTTGCAAATTAATTTTCAAATTATAGTACTGTTAGTTTGGTTATGTTTGTATTGTCCATCTATCACCAGGTTTCGTATTGTTCATCTATCACCAGGTTTCAATACTTTTTTGGTGTCTTGAATATCCAATTAATAGATCCCTGCAAATGCAATCCTGTATAAGTGTCCAATTTAGACATAGTTTCATTTTGGTTATATAATTAATAGAATCCTGTAAATGCAATCATGTAAAAGTGTCCAACGTAGACATAGTTTCATTTGGATATCCAATTTTATATAATCCTGCAAATGCAATCCTCCATAAGTGTCTAATTTACACATAGTTTGATTAATAGGATCCTGCAGAATAGCTATACAACCTTGCAGAAATATGTTTTAGGGAAAATGAAGACTGAAATCTATAACCAACACACATTTACACAAATATAGTACTATTTATAGCTCCAAAATGGAGGTGACATACATAACAAGGTTGACACAATCATATTAACCACAATGCACCAGTTTGAAATGGACAATATAAACTTATAAGATGGTATTATATAACACTAGCAAAATTTTTCAGAAATATATTTGAAATTGGATACAAAGAGAGAGTTATAGACACAAGGGGAAAAACACTGAATATACATCATAACCAGGCACTACTTGTCCTGACCATGCACATAACATTAGCAAAAATCCATATTCACTGTAGAAGATGGACACCAACAACTCTTCTTAACCAATCATGCTAGCATCAGAAATATTTGATTCAGATATGGCATCTATTCTGCTTTATTGAGTTGGAAATTTTGGTATTTCTGGAGTAGTATAGGGACATTGAGTTACTTCTCTACTTTGTGTTTCCATTCTTGCACACCTTTGGTTTCTTTGCTCCTAACAAATAAGAAGCATTAAAATTAATCCTACATAAGCTGACAACCACAAAAAAAATCAGGACTAGAATGGGAATAGACATTACAATTAATCCAGTACTAGTAATGGAAGAAGACAGTGGTCGATGGCCGGGACAGGACCAAGCTTTCACTGTGCTTGAGGAGGTCGGCAGCGGATGAGGGGGCCTTCAAGAACTCCAGAGGTTTCGTCGGATAGCCGGCCGGGGAAGAGGGTCGATGATGCTGATGAAAATTAGGGCTTGGAATTGGGAAAGGGTTTGGGGGTTTGGGTTTGTCTGGGTGACATTTCGGATCTGGGTGGGCACCCGGATCCGACAATCAATTAATTTTTTTAATTGATTTTTGATTTTTTTTTAATTTATTAATATTTTTTTAAGCCACGTCACCCACGAGTAACGGATCCGTCTACGATTAAACGGAAATGGATCTGATGTGCTTAATCGATAAAGTAGAGGGACCCCATTAGATGTTTTTTCAGTTGAGGGACCAAAAAAGAAGAGAGAGAAAATTAAAAGAAATATATTGGTGATTAAACCCAATAAATTATAAGCTGCACGTAGCACATGAACGAATAGTCCGTTTATGCCTTTTATAATACCTCTTCATATTTTTCCAAGTTATTTATGCTAAAATAAATAATATACACATACGAAAAAATTTTGCACAGGTACATAGTAATTTCATGTTTTCAGGAGGATATTAATTTAAAAAGAAACCAATATTTGTGATGAAATATTTGCCATAACATTAATTGAAGGGCTAAAATCTATTGATGAAATATATTTAAAAATATAGGCTAATAAAGAAGAAGAAGCATGAAACATGATTAGATTCCAAATGACAAAACCGGAAAGAAGCTAAGCACATGTCCTCATTTGCTTGCTGCCTAGTTTTATATTAAAGTAGTACAATGGTTGTTCACATGATGAACAACTTAATTGATGTAAGTTCCCAAGCATTTGTTTTGGAAGTGTTCTTACTGTTTACTCGTGATAAGATGTTTTTCAGGATTAGTTGCTTTTATAAATATTATACATATATTTGTAGAAATATGGATAAACCAGTCTATAGTAAACATGACTCAAACTTTTAATTTGGAGTAAAATGTTACATAACATCTCTAGTACATATGGAGATGGATCAACCAGTACTCGATTTGTTTTTTATACAATTGAATTATAACATAATAGGATCATCCATCTCAACTAATGTTATAAAAAAAATTTTATCTTTCAAACCTACATTTGATAAAAGAAAGCTTTTTTTTTCTTTTATGAATAAAATTTAATTTATTATTTTCCATCCGGCATCTGCTATTATTATTATTATTATTATTATTATTATTATTATTATTTCTATTATTATCACCATTACTGTTTTTATTGTTGGTGTGATTGTGAATTCAGGTTTGGATAAGCCAGCTTGACTGGATGAATCACTGGTCAAATCTTGTGCCCAGAAACATGACTCACAAGATATCAACTTTGGTTAAAGAGTAAGGCCATCTTACTGCTATTCTGAGCTTTATGGAGAAGTGCTCACGTTATGCTGTTTTTATGTTAGTTGCTTTTATTAAGGTTAAAGTAAGTTGTCTTTATATTATCTCTTGGTGTATGTGTTGGTAGAAGAGATGGGATGTACTCTGATATATATGTATGACTTCATCTGTTTGAATGAAGTAGTGAAGAACAGAGAGTGTTTTATGTGTCTTAACTCTTAAAGCTTGAGGTCATTGTGAATACATTCAACTTCCTTTCACTACTCTGATTCTATAACTCACTCATATCTCTTCTACATATATAATCACCACCGTTCAGTGGTATCAGAGCCACCAGGACTGCTCTCTCTCGGCAAGAACACATCTCCATTGCCATGGCTCACAACAGCAACCCCCCACTGCCGCAGTTTGATGGAACTGAATACGATCACTGGTGTGTGATGATGCGGACTCTGTTTAGGTCCCAAGACCTCTGGGATCTAGTAGAACATGGTATTCCCGAGCATGAAGATGTAGATCGGTTGAAGGAGTACCGGAAGAGGGACGCTCAAGCACTTTACCTTATTCAGCATTCCATGAAACGCACGCTCTTCTCCAGGATTTCCACAGCCGAGACTGCACATGAAGCTTAGATGAAACTCAAGAAGCAGTATCAAGGTACCAATAAGGTCATGGCTGTGAAACTGCAGCATCTCCGACAGTCCTTTGAATGTCTGAGGATCAAGGGAGGAGAAGATGTTCAGGAGTATGTCACGAGGGTGTTGGAACTTGTCAATCAAATGAGGGCCTTAGGAGATACCATCTCCGAGGCAATGGTAGTCGGAAAAGTTTGAGGAGTATGGGAGCCAAGTACAATCACGTCGTCACGGCCATAGAAGAGTCAAGGGATATTACAGAGCTCTCTCTGGATGAGCTCACAGGTTCACTCCAAGCTCATGAAGCACGTTTACTTAGCCAAGCCGAGCAAGGAGAAGAACAGGCCCTTCATGTTAAAGCTGAAACCCTCCACATAAGAGATGATAATGTAACTCCAAAGGAGCACGAGTACAACCAGAATCCTTTCAGAGGTCGTGGGCGAGGATATTTCAGAGGTGCCGGGCGTGGGAGAAGTCGAGGTAGGGGAGCAAAACAGATTGGACAGCCCAGTGGACCGAGAACTTACACGAATGGCATTCAGTGTCATATCTGCAAACGTTTCGGCCATGTTAAAGCTCAATGCTGGTTTAAGGAGAAAGCAGCGGGCAGAGGAAGTACATTTGTTGCGGAAGTAAAAGAAGAAGAGCCAAGTAACTTGTTTATGGTACGATGCCAAGAAGAGAAATCCTCACAACTGTTAATGATGAAGCATGATGGAGGCTTGAGTAAAACCTTGGTATGGATCATAGATAGTGGTTGTTCAAACCACATGACTGGTGATAGAGAACTATTCGAATCACTAGATGAATCACAGAAGCGAAGTGTTAAGTTAGGTGACAACAAAGAGATGATGATCATGGGGCAAGGCACAGTTATACTGAAAGGAGATAATGGAGAAGTGAAGAGGCTGAGGAACGTACAGTTTGTTCCCGGTTTAGCGCACAACCTTCTCAGTGTGGGACAGCTGCTAAGCAGAGGCTTTGATGTCAGGTTCGAAGGTAATACATGTGCAGTAATCGACCGGAGCTCCGGTGAGACAGTAGTGAGAGTCACAAGAACAACAAATAATATGTTTCCGTTGAATATTTCAACGGTCTGCCAAGCTGATGTGGCAGCTCATGTGGCAGTGAGTGACTCTAGTGATTGTATGGTCTGGCATAAAAGATTGGGACACGTGGGATCCAAGGCGCTGAAGACAATGAAAAACAAAGGTATGGTGACGGGGCTCCCATGCATTGGGGACGTTAAAGATTGTGATGATTGTCTTGCCGGGAAGCAGACTCGATTGCCATTCGTCCATGAAGCCGGGAAGGAGAGGAGAACCACCGAGAAGCTGCAACGTGTCCACGTTGACTTATGTGGTCCAATGAGTGTAGAATCTATGGGAAGGAACAGGTACTTCATTCTCTTCGTTGATGACTTCACACGCATGACATGGATTTTGTTTCTCAAAACGAAGGATGAAGCCTTTGAAAAATTTCGGATTTTCCAAGCAATGGCTGAACGAGACTCAGAGAAGAGGATCAAGGTCCTTCGCTCAGATAGAGGAGGAGAATTTACTTCTCAAGCCTTCACTGAGTATTGTGAGACAATGGGAATTAAACGGGAGCTGACGCCTCCCTACACCCCACAGCACAACGGCACGGTAGAAAGGAGAAACAGGACCGTCATGGAAAAAGTACGGTGTCTACTGAAGTGCGGGGGAGTTCCCTCAACCTTCTGGGCGGAGGCTGCATCCACTGCAGTATATTTAATGAATCTCATTCCAACGGAAGCCCTGCCGGAATCAACTCCATATGAATTATGGACAGGTATAAAACCTAACATTTCTCACCTGAAGGTCTTTGGATGTATAGCTATGATGCAGGTTCCATCTCAGAGGAGGCAAAAACTAGACTACAAGTCAGAGAGGTGCATCTTTCTAGGTTATTGCAGCGGAACAAAGACTTACAAACTATATAACCCTGAAACAGAGAAGGTGAAGTATAGCCGCGATGTATACTTCAAAGAGGATGAACGTTGGGACTGGGGACTTGCTGAAAAGAGTCAGACTCTCACTTCACGGAATGATGCATTTGGAGGAGCGCAGAACACTGAAGCGCAAACACTCAATGAAGGTTCACAGGGTGTGGAAACAACTACTGCAGAACCAGTAAATCAAATCTTATCAGAAGACAGTGATGCTTCCCCACCGAGACGCACACGACAAATTGCTGACATCTATAACAGTTGCTCTCTTGTATTGAATGTGGCTGATCCAATCACATATGAAGATGCTGTCAAAAATCACGGTTGGCAGGAAGCTATGCAAGATGAGATTGAATCCATACACCAAAATGATACTTGGGAGCTGGTTGACAGACCTAATGGAAGCAAGGTGATCGGTTTGAAATGGGTATTCAAAACCAAATTCAAGGCTAGACTAGTAGCCAAAGGTTACACGCAGCAGCTGGGAATTGATGTAGATGAAGTTTTCGCCCCTGTGGCACGTATGGAGACTATCAGGCTCTTGTTTGCTCTGGCAGCACACAGAAGTTGGAGGCTGTTCCATCTAGACATAAAGTCAGCATTTTTGAACGGTGAACTGCAAGAAGATGTCTATGTAGAACAACCAATTGGATTCAGGGTGGAGGATAAGCCTCATCATGTTTATAAATTAAAGAAAGCTCTTTACGGGTTGAAACAAGCCCCTCGGGCTTGGTACAACAAGATTGACTCATATCTCTCCGAGCAAGGCTTTAATCGCAGTGAAACTGAACACACTCTCTACGAAAGGATTGATAACAGTGGTGCTGTCTTGATAGTCTGCATTTATGTGGATGATATCCTGTATCTAGGATCATCGCAAACACTGGTTCAAGAGTTCAAGAATAACATGCAAAAGCAATTCAGCATGACCGATCTTGGAGTGCTCTCATATTTTTTGGGGCTGGAAGTTGTGCAGGAGGAGATGGGAGTATTTGTGAGTCAAAAGAAATACACCCATGATTTGTTGAAGTGCTTTAATATGCTGAGTTGCAAACCAATTCCTACTCCCATAGGAGTGAATGAAAAACTGCAAGCTGATGATGGGTCTGGTGAAGCTGATATACAACGTTACAGGAGTCTAGTTGGGAAATTAATCTATTTGACTCACACCAGACCCGACTTGGCATTTGTTGTGGGAATGTTGTCCTGATTCATGAGTACTCCAACACAAATTCATGCAGGAGCTGGAAAGAAGGTACTAAGGTATCTAGCTGGGATTGCTGAGTATGGCTTGTGGTTTGGAAGCAATACTGGTGTTGAATTGGAGGCATTTTCAGACAGTGATTGGGCTGGTTGCATTGAAGACCGGAAAAGCACAACAGGAGTTGTTTTCAAACTAGGTTCCTCCACTGTGACCTGGATTTCGAAAAAACAGGAAGTAATTGCTCTCTCAACATCTGAGGCAGAGTACATAGCAGCCTCAGCAGCTGCATGTAAAATTCTGTGGCTGAAGAAATTGATGGAAGATTGTGGAATTCAATCCATTACAACAACCAGGCTGTGGTGTGATAATCGATCTGCAATTGCCATTGCTAAAGACCCAATACACCATGGACGAACCAAGCATATTGACATTAAATATCACTTCATTCGTAAGCTTGTGAAAGATGAAACAATCAGGATGAGCTACTGTAACTCTGAAGATCAACTAGCTGATATACTTACCAAACCTTTGGGTGTTCAAAAGTTCATGAAGTTTAGGGAATTGCTGGGAGTGTGTGATTCACAATCAAGGGGAGGATATGTTGGTGTGATTGTGAATTCAGGTTTGGATAAGCCAGCTTGACTGGATGAATCACTGGTCAAATCTTGTGCCCAGAAACATGGCTCACAAGATATCAACTTTGGTTAAAGAGTAAGGCCATCTTACTGCTATTCTGAGCTTTATGGAGAAGTGCTCACGTTATGCTGTTTTTATGTTAGTTGCTTTTATTAAGGTTAAAGTAAGTTGTCTTTATATTATCTCTTGGTGTATGTGTTGGTAGAAGAGATGGGATGTACTCTGATATATATGTATGACTTCCTCTGTTTGAATGAAGTAGTGAAGAACAGAGAGTGTTTTATGTGTCTTAACTCTTAAAGCTTGAGGTCATTGTGAATACATTCAACTTCCTTTCACTACTCTGATTCTATAACTCACTCATATCTCTTCTACATATATAATCACCACCGTTCATTTATTGGTGTTGTTGAACAAAAACCATAAAAAATCCAATTAAATAAGACACACCAAACAAAAACAATCACATAATTCAATCTTGCAAACACATGGGAATTACTTGCATGGTTTGACAATTTGCTTATTTCACTTACTTTGTTTATTCTTCTAATGTAGAGGAAGAAGCACTTGCTGGCGTCTCGAGCAACAAGGTGAGTGGCCAAAAGAACAATGGCATCGCTGGCGCCAAGTTTACTGACTTTTTGGTGGGTTAGCGGTGCTTGAGCTAGGGTAGAGTATCAATATTTTGATAATTAAATGATTAGTGATGTGATAATGTAATTAAGGGGGCATGGTTGTTAAGCAATCAATTATAGGATTAAAAAATATGATTGCACATGATGTTTGTTGCAATGCTAGTGTGGCAATCAGTTACAATGGTTGTAATGCTCAGTATATGAGAGTGCAATGCAATTATAAATGACCAAGGATATTTGCCAAATCTCTTCTCCTTCTTTTCTCCTCTCCACTTCCTATGTTCTTTTTTCCTCTATTCCTCTATTCTCCCTTTCTCTTCAAGAACTCCACTCCCCTGCATCAATTTGGTGTTTTCATTGACTTCATGACAGATGGCATGATGACCAATGCGCAAGCAGTGGAGGAGCAACTCTTCATGATGGATGACCAACTTGTTTATCATGACGCCACCCTCACTAAGTTTGACTCGCTTTGTTCTACTGTGCAACATCATTCGGACTCCTTCGACCTCCTCTGTAAAACTCAATCGAAGTCCTTTGACACTCTGCGAAGCTCACTAGCTTCACAACAAGCTGTCACGGCTAAGATGATAGTGAAGTTACAACACCTTGACAAAGCTTCGCCCGCAACCCTACAACCTCCGTTACTTCCATTGCCTTCCTCACCCACAGTTACTCACCTCCACTAGCAACTTCTCTTAGCCCCTTAATCATTTTACTCAGCTTTCTTTGCCCCTAATGCTCGCTTGCCAAAGTTGGCCATCCCTTGTTTTTTTCAGCGAAAACTTGTTGAGCTGGTTATTTCTGATCAATCACTTCTTCGTCTTCAACCGAATCTCCGATGACTAACACCTCGTTGTCGCAATGGTCTATAAGGTGGTGCTAGCTTCATTCCATCTCTCAACTATCCACTTGGGATGAATTTGTCAGACAAATCAAATAGGTTCGGTCCATCCTCCTTCATCAATCATGAAGCCAAGTTATTCAAAACTTAAGCATACATCCACCGTGGATGCGTATCTACATGATTTCGAGTGCCTCTCCACCCGCATCACTAGCCCGAGTCACCAAAGCCTCCTCAAACTATTTTTTCTCCGGGCTCTGAGATGAGATTCAAGACGAACTTTATTTGTTGAAACCGAACTCTCTTCGACGATGCAATGGGAATAGCAAAATTAGTAGAAGATAACTGCAACGCAAGGTGATCCTTCATGAACCGAGCTCCTTTTCCCCAGCCAGTGACACTCGCCACAGTTTCAGTGGTTTAGAGCCTTGCACCACTATCCATTAAATGGCTCACACCTGCGGAAATGGCTGGCAGACGTGAGAAAGGGCTCTGCTTTAATTGTGATTCCAAATTTGTCCGGTTAAACCAATAAGCAGATAAACAATTGAAGCAACTGGTGGATCCGGGTCGTCCAGTTCAACCATTAAGCACATAAACAATTGAAGCAGCGGTGATAACAACGGAGAATAGGAACCCCGACACCCCCAATATCTCATTCCATGCATTAATGGGCCCAGTCGTCCTTTCCACTTTGAAGCTTGCCGGATCGATCAAAGGGCAAGAAGTTGTGGTCCTCATCGATGGGGGATCCACAAACAACTTTATTTAATCCCATTTGGCTTCTCATCTACCCCTGACCATCCAACCATCATCTCATACGTTGGTCACCCTCAGCAACAGCGTGCCCTGTTTTGCGGGGGAGAATACTTAGGAGTTGCACTGAAGATTGGGGACACGACATTCACCATTGATCTACTCCTGTTGCCGATCAACGGCTCATATCTCATCCTGGCCATCCAATTGATGCTGAGATTAGGCCCGGTGTTATTTGATTATGAAAATCTTTGGATGGAGTTTAATTATCAAGGTACCCGAATTTGATTGCATGGGCTCACAGAGGCTCAATTAAACCTGATTCTACCCGCGTCATTACGATAATTGGGCACGGATGGGATGCAGATGTATCAGTTGATAGTTGAGTCGATTGACTTGAACCCAATGCTGAAAATCTGATCTGGCTCACACGCCATCTTCACCACTCGCATGCAATCTCTTCTCCATGACTTTGGGGCAATATCCAACACCCCGACAAGGTTACCTCTGGTGAGAGAGGTTGACCACCATATTCCACTAGCCCTTTTTCTTTGTTGGTGCTCTTGGTGAAAAAGAAGGACGGGACATGGTGATTTTTCGTCGACTATCGAGCCCTCAACTCTGTGATGGTGAAAGATCGTTTTCCCCATCCCAACGTGGAGGATTTGCTAGATGAGATCACCGGCTTGTGCATCTTTTCCAAGCTAGACCTACTCGTTGATTATCATCAAGTCTGCATCCAACCCAGTGATGTGGAGAAGACAATGTTTCAAACTCATGAAGGACACTATGAGTTCCTCGTTATGCCTTTTGGCTTGATGAAAGCGCCGTCGACGTTCTAGTCCCTCATGAAATCAATATTCTGGCAAGTGCTTTGCAAATTTATCTTAATCTTTTTTTATGATATACTCGTTTACAACCCAGACTAGAACTCACATTTGGAACATTTACACGAGGTGCTTGAATGACTGCACACTCATCGGTTATTCCCCAAGCTCTCCAAGTGCGAGTTTGGTTGCACCTTGATCGGATACTTAGGTGGCGTTTGGTAGAATATAATTCTAAATGCAGTGGATTTCTAATTACAGTGTAACTGGAAGTACTTGGATTTTGAAATTCAGTGAAATCAAATCTAGTGTTTGGTTAGATGTATATGAAAATATTATATTATAAGATTTAAAATTATTTTAATAATTTTAAGTGCATATTAATTACTTTAACTATTAAATTCAAAATTTATTAGTAAATTTATTAAAATTATATTATATTTTAAACTTTTGAATTTAATTATTAACATGAAAAGAGTGCATTTCCAGGATTTTTATCTAATTTTAACAAGTTATTTAATATTTTTAATTATTAAACAAATTATTAAATTTATTATTAAAATTTATAAGTTTTTTACTATTTATAAATGTTTAATAATATTTGTTTTTCTTAGTTGGTCACATATAAGTCACATGTGAGAGAGCAAAAAGATAAATGATTTGGTTTTACGACCAAATTGGCCTTAAAACCAAATCCCTTATTGGATGTAATTCGAGTTACATGCGTTTTTAAAATCCAGTAAAACAAACACTAGATTTTCAAAACCCAGTAACTCAAGTTACATGTAATTCCAAAACCCTCCAAACAAACACTACTTTAGGGCATATTATCTCCGGAGAGGGCGATGTTGTGGATCCTGACAATATCTAGACTATTAGGGAGTGGTCATTGTAAGAATCGGTGAAACTTTGCGAGGATTTCTTGACCTCTGTTGGTGTTATAGGTGATTCATTGCCCACTACGCATCTCTAGCAACGCCGTAGATGGAGATCTTGAGGAAGAAGACCTTTCTCTGGACCCCTACTATTACCCAAGCTTTTTAGCGGCTTAAGGAGGCGTTGACACAAACTCTGGAGTTACAGTTGCTAGTTTTCAACACTCTGTTTGCAGTTCAAACGGACTAGTCCGGTATCAGAGTTGGAGCAATCTTGATGTAAAATGGTTACCCATTTACCTATTTCAGTAAGTAGCTCATGTCACGGCTTCAGGCGGCTTCAACCTACGCTAGAGAAATGTTTGCTATAATAGAGAACATGAAGTAGTGGTGCTAGTACCTTCTCGGTCGGCATTTCTGATAAGTGTCAATTTACACTATATTTTATATATCAATTTGCATACTTATTGAGTCGTTATTAGAGTGATTATAGAAAAAGCGATGCTAAATCAGATGTAATTTATCTCTACAGGTACCAAATGGAGCTTAAGGACAAGAGAGAGCAAAAAAAAGCAATTAGGAGTCAAAGTGCAGAAGATGGAACTCTTCCGACATAGGTACCTGAAAGTCAAAACCTCTTACGGGTTGCTTATGGCCCAGGTTACCGCCGTAACTTCAGACAGAAGCCCTTGTGGGCATACTTATGCCCATAAGGAGAATGAGAGTCAATTAGAGGGCGTTACGGGTATGACTTACGCCTGTAAGCCCGATCGTAAGAGTTGTCCAGAGGAGTTTACAGATGGAACTAACACCCGTAAGGAATGATCGCATAGCTGGCAAGACAAATTTATTGTCCCACACTTACGGCCGTAAGTGTAGCAGTAACAGGTAGACAGAAGACCTTACTGGTAGAGCTTACGACCGTAAGGCACACAATCAATAGAAACCCCACTTTTTACGGCATGGGTTTACGACCGTAAGCCGCCCGTAAGCGTGAGGGTATAAAAGATATTGGGGATTTTCTAATGGGGAGAACTGAGATTTGGGAGAGGTTGCTTGGGGGGGGGAGGGCTAAAGAGAAAAGATTCGTGGCGGTTGTGACGTCAGAGGCAACATTAATCTATTCAAGATAGGGAAGATCTTGCCAATGCTTCGGATAATTTCTTAGGGCATCAATGCGGTCAAGAATAATCACTTTGCCAACTTCGAGGGGAACTTCGAGTTGATCCGTTCGCCATTGATTCTTGAGGGAGTGTGGTTTATTTTTGTGCTTATGGATATGATCTTGTTTTCTTTTTTGATTTTCTCTTGCCCCATGAGGAGCTAAACCTTCATTTAGGGGCTTGGATATGAAACCCTAGGGATATTTTGTATTGGATTCTAGATTTACTTTTTTTTTTTCTATAATAGTATGTTGAGTTT
Organism: Dioscorea dumetorum; assembly: GCA_902712375.1. Lineage (NCBI taxonomy): Eukaryota > Viridiplantae > Streptophyta > Magnoliopsida > Dioscoreales > Dioscoreaceae > Dioscorea > Dioscorea dumetorum. The sequence goes on along the minus strand of CACTHL010000116.1, from coordinate 180,769 downwards.
TGATTCTAAAATGCTTTTGTTCAATTTGAATCCTTGAATTATTTATGTTGCTTAATTGTTTGATAGCTAATGTGCGGTGAAAACGCGTTAGTGTGTCATTTTTATGAATAAAAAAAGGTTGAAAGAGTGATCCTTTAAGTTGAAGAATGTCCTCTTTTCCCTCTACTTAGGTCATCCTACCTTAGTGTTTCCTTGAGATTGAGCGATCGTGTAACTCTTTAGTTGAGAGAATTCTCCTTTAGGGAGTTCATGGGATTAGGGGCTATCGAGAGAGTGAGTAGTCTAAATTAGGTAGCCAAAGTTGACATACATTAGGAACCCTAGAGCGAAGAATAACCGTGTAGAGCCTAGTATCGAGAGAATTCTTAACCGACACCCTATGCTGGCTTAACCCTTGTCTGCCGTGAGAGTGGGGTCTTGGAACTGTTGTGGTGTTTCAGTTTTTTCAAGCGTGTTTTGTTGTCTAAATTGTTTAGACAACAGTTGTGTCTTGAATCTCGGTGCGTTTTTAATCATTCTGGACTTAAAAAGCAGTTCGTAGGGCAAGCACGTCAGTGCTTGTGACTGTGTTCTTGACCGTGTATTTCACACGATATTTTAAACTTTTGTTCTCAGCAACCTGTAAATTGCATTGGGTTAAGCATGCTCGTGCTTACGGCCGTGCTTGGGTGTGTACGGTTACAGTCGTGCTAGGAGCAGAAAAGCCGTACTTTCTTGCCCCCGAGTTTCCTGTAAATTGCATGGGATTAAGCATGCCCATGTTTACGGCTGTGCTTATGTCGAGATATCTCTTTTCTGGGTAAAGCACGGTCAAATAGGGTTCTGCAAGCCCGTGTTGGCCTAATTGTATGTAAGTCCTGAACTCTGAACCCTAATTCCTTCAATTTTTCTTCTTCTTCCTCCTCTTCCTTTGATTCCCATTGCTTTGATTGAGAAGAAGGAACCATTCATAGACCTTTTCTTCTCTTTTTGGATGAAGATATTTGAAGGTAAGCTTTTCTTCTTCCTCTTTTTGCTTTTGTTTCATTTTATTTGGATGAGTATGCTAGCCCTAGATTTAGATCTTGAATCTTGGTCTTTTATTGATGAAATTGTTTAATCATTTATGTTGTTTTCTTTCATTCATCTTTGTATCTTGAGATTGACGTAGAGATCCATACTTTCTATTTTGTTGAACCCTTTTTCTCTGTTCTTGAAATTGGAGTTACTGTAGCACCGAGAGATTCAATGCTAAACCTTTGCATTCTAAGTTGCTTGGAGAGTTAATATTTTTTAAAGTTCTTTGGAACCCTTAGGGGTAAGTTCAGGCCATACCCAGCGCTGTTAGAGTGTTCTTGGTTTGTAGCATGAAGAGGTTCATGCTTGTCTTTCTTTTGTGTTTTCTGTTATTTTGAGCTTTTGTGGCTTGTGTTGATGTAGGTGGTGAAAGCTCGGCCAAAGACAAGAAGCAGGCAGAGGAGTAGCGTCGTTGAAGAGTCGTTCTCCTGAGTTTGTGAGTGGGTTTGATTGTACAATTAGAAGTTACTTCTCTCGAAATATATGCATAACTTGGTTTGATGAAAACCTGGAATTTATTATGATGAGTTGATTATTTAAATTGGTTTGAAATGAATTTCCATGCTTTGTATATTATAAACAAAATTCTTGACATTTGAAGTTAATGATCAATGCTATATTGCTATATCGGGTTAATTTGAATTGTGGAAGTTCTTGCATATGTTATACTCTTTGATTTAGCTTATTCAAATGTGATATCTATCATCGAGATATAAATATTTGTCCTAGATAAGGACCCTGTGAAATAATTTACATGTTTACTGTTGAAACATTTCGTGATGTTTTGTTGGTGATGGGGTTGGAACCCATCTGCTACAGTGGGAGGGTCCTCATGCTCCAACCTTTAAAGGTGGTGTGGTGGACCGTTTGATCTGTCCATATTAGGTGGTGTGCAAAGCCCTGACTGGATGAACATCGGGACTATGGAGCCACCACACAACCCCAATAAGTCAACGCCAAGGATATGAGTGCCTTGGCGGCTCTGAATCTATCCGCGACCACAACTAGAGTTTAAAGGGATTTCTAGACCACTTATCGATTGCTCGAATTAGAAACCTCATACTTTGGAAAAATGAGTTTTCTTATACTTAACAAAAAGGTTTGGATGATGTAAATTGTGTATATGGAGTTTAAAGAATTTGTAACTTGCTATTCATGGGTTGTCTACTAAAACTACATTTGGGCAAATTAGTTTTATAAAGCTAAACATGGTTTTCGCAGGCATTATATATATATAAGTTGTTTTATTTATATATATATACACAGAAATGTTTTATAGTACATGTATTATTCATGCACGTTGTTTCTTGAACATGCTGCATTGTATAAGGATATGGACCCACTAGTGCAATTGTTATCCTCAGTGCTTGGCTTGCATGTTTATCTACCTTTTTGAAACCTTTGTTGTATACTTTATTATGTGTTTGTCAAGGTTGTGGTAAGCCTTGCGGTGACTCAAGTGTTGAGTGGCGGGGGTGTACTTCCACGGGTTGTCGTGGCGGTTGGCGATTACCTGTCTTGCAAGACGGGATGTGACAATTGTAGTGGTATCAGAGCTATTGGTTTAGACTGATAGTTATTCCCTGTTCTTGCTTTTAATTGCTTTCTTAAGTAACTAGTGGATCCAGTTAGAATCGAGCATGTAGCATTTGTGCATGTAGGGCCTTTCTCTAAAGCTTGTTTTGGTGTTATTTTCAGTCAGTATACCAACACAACGTTCGTGTACACGCCGTGGTGCAGTTGCTTCCAGTGATGAGTCTACTCCTGCTTTGTTACAGGATGTAGGGCTTGAAGTGCCATCTCCACCCTCATCCTCTTCACCACCTAGGTAGGGAGCCACGTCGAGACATAATCCTGCGGTAGTAGCTTCAGTGCCCACTCTAGGTGCATCTGAGTCAGCACCCTAAGCCCCAGTGCCTGAGTTAGTCCCGTCCTTTGAGACACTGCAAACTTTTAAGGCTTACTGGAACAGTAAAGGGAGGCAACCATCCTATTAGGAGTATAGGGACTTCTTGGGCTATTAGAACCTGTTTAGAGGACAGGTGCCGCCAACGCCGTAGCCGATTCCAGTACTACCACCGATGCAATCAGTTCCCGGAGCTTCAGCGGAGAACAGTAAACCCAGTCTGAGAAATAATAATGCAGAGGAAATTGCTGCACAAGCATCAAAGGGTAAGAAGGTGGAGCTGTTTCAAGAAGGGAAAAGCAAGCAACTAGTGCTTCAAAGGGGAAAAACAAACAATTACTACTTCAAAAACAAAAGAACAGGTGGCTACTACGACAAAGGAGAAAGAAAATATAATTGCTACTACTCATGGCTTAGTTGGAGTATTGAGAGTAAGAAATAATTTCCATAATTGTGTGACAAGGATAAATAATTTTGTTGTCTTCATGGAGTTTGATGAATATTGTAAGTTACATTTTTCTTGTCCAATGTAGGGTGTTCATACTGGTGGATTCGTTGTTGGAAGGGAAATATCACACGGTACTTCATTATCACTGCAAGTGAACTAATGGTAAGATTGTTCCCATTTTAGATGTTATGGCTTGCAATAGCATTACCTTATTTTAAGTTAGTAATATATCTTCCTTTGCCAAATGGTGGATAGGCATACAAAAATAGTAGACTTGATGAATTGGCAAAACATATTGAATGAGCAAGAGGACAAGCATAATGAACAATTTAGGTTCCAGACTTCTCAACACAACAAGACAAAGCATAAAAATCTTTCACTCTGGAGCAAGTAAATAGCCCATTAGAGACAATTTTTGGTAGTTGTTTTTGTGTTGCTACTTTTACTTAACATTGGTGATATAAAGAAGTAATTATATTAAGGAAACATTTTTCAATATTGTGCCCAAAATGAAGAGTAGGATTGCTATTCGCTAATATACGATGTTAACTATGGCCTATTTACCAGTCAAAAAAAATAAAAAAACATATTTCCATTGAATGGAATACAGTAATTTACATCGTTTTTACTACTTTTGCTCAAATGTCAGTATGGTGGTGTTGTTGTGAAGAGTTAGTAGAGGGAGAGGGGGCAAGAATTAGTTTTGTTAGTTAATAGAGAGCTAGTTTTATAGGTTAATGATTGTATGAGTTGGCTTTTGTGTGAGCATGTTAGTTGAGTTCGTTAAGTTGGGTGCTAAGTTGGTGATTGGTTATGTGAAGCTAGTGTTTAAGTAGATGTAATTGTAACCCTTGGATATATGAAATAAATGGGACCCATGTATGACTTGTAATCAAGGCTGTGTGTCTTTTATATAAAGTCAATGGTTCATATATGAGTACAAGATTACAATGAGCTTTTTTCTTGTTTCTTCTTCTTCTTCTTTTTCTTCTTTTGGATTTCTACATTCTCCCTATCACTTTTGGAACACTTTCATTTCAACTCTTGCAATAGCACATACCTTTTCGTAGCATAAACTAGTTTAAAAGAATGATAACAGAGATTATAAAAATGAGATAGAGTTGAGTGTAAGAGTTAGAGAGAAGGCCATCGATTGGGCTTATGACGGCAAAACATAATGAATATCTTAGGGGGCGGCTGCGGATGCCTTGAGGGGGGGGGCATGGCCAAGCAGGGGGCACAGAGGGGGAGGATAACCTAAGGATTTATCACTCTCCAATCACTAGAGCTTCACCATTGAAGCATTGATGGGGGAGGTGGATGATTTCATTCTAAGGTTTGGATCTGCTATAACTGTCCAGATCCGAATTCGTTTAAAGTTTTTGTATTTTGTATTACTTTTTATTTTTCAATCATTTTTAAAATAATATTTTAAATTCAAACAAAGCTACATCAAAGTAATTTAACCAAAAATCTAACTTCCGTTAGACCGAGGGCTTGAATGTACCAAAATTGAAAAGAGAACAAAAAAACTCAAATTATATTAGAGGGACTAAAATGGCTGATTAATAAAAATAAAGGGACTATTTTGGTGATTTTAACAAGAATGTCATCCAAATGTTTGTCATCATTATTCAAAATAGCAAAAGTTATTTTGACAATAATAACATTTTTAGCATGCTTAAGGTTGAGAAAACCTAACGCTATCAGCACTATTGCTCCAAATATATTATGGCTATTACTTCAATTGCTATTTTGAGATTAAAAGAACTTTATAAGTACCTTTACTTTATTTATTAAATTTTGAAATTGAAACCCTTTATATGGCCATGCTTTATCAATTGTTAGGGTAAGGGACATCTGTCATGCCCGACCCACAATTAGGCACGTGGCAACCGCCGCAACGACTTAGGAAGGGGCAACTATCACCTATACCCAAGTCACCGCAAAGCCTAAGCAAACCTAGATTTACAGATAATGAGCACATAACCCAATAAATTCACTTTGAACTTAGAAACAAAGATACAAACATGCAATCTGTATTATATGTAATTGATCAGATATAACCCAACGGATCCAATCTATACAATGAGTCTTACTTCTATTAGATTCAATTTACAGACCTATACAACAAAACACTGGATGAGCTGTACAACAAAAGATTCGTAGCATACACTACTCAACATGAGGAAAAAGACAGAGAAATAGAGTGATGAGTAATATGATTACTTAGTGAGTGAGCAAGGCACACAGTTCAATAAGGACAGATATGAAACCTAAAAGAACATTTAAATTTATAAAACATATCCCGCACATAATTCGCATATAAACTATAGGTTTCTAAAATCATCCTGTAAAACCCATGAAAACTCTTAGGCTTGCTGCAAAGAGTGTTCCCCCTTGTTGTCGTCACAACTAAGGTTAGGAACCCGCCAAGGTTATTTTATTATGTATAATCAAAATAGGTAGCCCTCCTTAGTGTTGTCCTCTGGGAGTCTCGTGTGGTGACTTCGAGGGCCGCAGTCAAGTTTGGTCCCATTCAAGTTCTCTATGTGCCTCCTGATATGTGTAATATAATGGTCAGCCATGCTGCCTCTACAGACTAGCCGTGGGGACCTCCACTACAGTGAATCGCACATAACATGTCACAATCAAAGCACATGGAAAAGATCATAAATCATTGATATCTCAACCATGTAGCATAAACTTTCACATATAGAACATAGTGTTTTCCATTTCATAATTCAGTGCTATCACTGATATACCATAGATTCCACATATGGGAATAGTATACCATCACAAAATCCAGTAAGTATCCACATATTTTGGGAATCTAAATCTCACAAGCTCCATTGAACCAAGATATATATATATACTAAGTGAATGGTTTAAACTTGGCAAGGATTGCATATATGTCACCATAGGTGTAAAATACATGAAATGGAACTGAAATCGAGTTGGAGACATAACTTATAGCATAAAACATTCCCAGCCAACTATGTTCTTCGTCAAAGCCAAGACATAACAAGAGATAGATATATGTATTTTTAGGAAAGCATGCATATTAATAATACCCGAGTTCACTTACAAAAATGGAGAGCAAAAGGTAGTTAAGCTTTCTCCACGGCCTTGCCTTTGCTCGAGGGCTCCCCGCCTAACAAATATGATAGCCAAGGATACGAAAAACATGAGAAGAATACCACAAAATACATAGCATTATAGAAATGAGAAATGAATGCAATTCGAAGCCCTAGATATGGAAGTTCGTCATGCCAATATACTAGAGAGAAGATCACATGATTAGGGAGAAGGTCCAACCTCAAGAGCATCGAAAGAAAAGATGTCAACTCTCGGTGCTACAGTAAAATAGCCATTGTCACAATACCCAAGTCAAAACTCATCAACACTCCAAGGGAAATACACCAAGTTTTCACCACTATACAATGACCAACTAAAAGAAACATTAATTAACAAAACTTGGGCATCATTTTGAGCTCTTAAACGCCCTTATTTTCCCCACCAAGACTTTAGATATATCTCTCATTCAAAGGAATTCACAAAAGATACTCAATACATGGGGCAATGATGGAATACAAGGATGAACAACTCAAACAAGCTTCAAATAACCAACCATTACAAAGGTTTTGAAAACAAACTTCAAAGGAATGGCATGAGGGGTAAAGAACAATTTCGAGAGCTAAAAACACATTCAAACAAAAGGAAATGTGTGCTGCAACAAAGTTAGTGAAAGAAATGGGAACTTACCTTCTAAATTCAAACCAAATAAATTTGGGCAAAGAGGAGGAGAGGGTTAGCCATTAGAGTGAAGAAGAAAGTTTAGGGGCCGTTTGGTTCGGAAGTGAATTACCTAAGTGGTGGAAGTCTGGAAGTGGCACTTCTGTGGAAGTGAACAGTTCAGCTATAACTATCCACTTCAGTGTTTTTGGTTCAAGCTGAAAACTGGACTTCAGATACCACTTTCTGTGTTTAGATGGTTGAAGTAAGTTACCCCTTCATACTTTTTACACTTGTTTAATTATATAATATGATTTAATTAAATGATTTAATTACTTTATTACGATGGTAATAAATAATTTATTTATTAAATTAAAAACTTTGCACACCACATAATTAATTTAATACCATGCTATTAAATTAAATTAAATTAGTAAATATATTATGTTTAATTATTAATTAGTGAGAGTAGTGATTTAATTATTTCATTACCATGGTAACAATTATTTTATTTATCATTGAAAAATATTGCAAAGTGGCCTGAAGTGGGAGGCTGAAGTCGTGACTTCGGGATTTTTCTAGCTGAAGTCAGACACCGAAGTGGCCGAACTCAGAAGTTGTCACATCATCACTTCCCGGTCCAAATAAGTGAAACAAACACATTGAGTGGGCTGGAAGTGGCCACTTCGGTGCCCACTTCGGTGAAACAAACGGCCCCTTAGCCTCCAAGGAAAAATGGGTTCAAGTGAAGGATAAGGTTTTAAGGGGAAATGACCCTTTTGCCCCTATGACTTCAACATATTAACTAGAATGCCATGGACTTCATGAAATGACTAAGTTACCCTCATGCATTTGAAACAAAGGACTAGAATGAATAAGAATTTAGCAAAAGACAACATTGTCCTTTTACATTCAAGAAAAAGACAAAGGTGAGTAGACTCGAGTGATAATTACTCAAATGACCCCAACTAACCCAATAAATGCCATGAAAACTATATACCCTCATCACTACCAAAGAAGCCTAACTGGGAAGGAGAGTGAGGGGGTAAGGTATCACAACATCCAACCAAAAGGTTACAGATACCCCAATGCTTTAGAACAACAAATAACTAGACCTTAGCACATGTTAGTAAACCGAGCAAGTTGGTTCAACTTGTAATTGGAGACTTAGAGAGATTCTTAAGAGACTTATTATTCTAGCTGATCCTGTGGGTTTGTTTTATATCTTGCTATACTATTATTTGAAATATCATTTTATAATTAAATTAAATTAAAAGTGGATGAGTGTAATAGGCAAGAATTGAACCAAGGCAACCAAAAAATCAAGTTGAAGACTTCCTTAGGATTTTGATTTTAAAAAATATAAATAAAAGAAAACCACAAACTAAAAATAATCTCAAAAATTAAAAAATAATAACTAATAAATTAAAAGAATTTGTGATGATTGATAATAATTTAGGAATAACTTTAAAAACGATGATAAGCTTTCACTTGGTTCGTTTCCCCATCGAATTAAGTTGCCTACATATTTATTTAGTGAGAGATTAAAACTCATGTTGCAATTTTAAGTTGCTATATAGTTTTTTTCAGTTGCAATTTTCTCATTTTGAATTAGAATTGCCATCCATTTATTTATTTATCATCATTAGGGTCTCTCTAAGCCTTAGCTTCAGTCATAAACTCTCGGATGTTGTTGTTATACTTATTACATTATTAATAAAAAAGAAGAACTCACTAATTTTAGAGCTTCTCATTTTTATTTTTTTATTATTGAACTTAAGCACGCTTCTAAAAAAAAAAAACTTATATTTCAATTCTTAGGGGGTGCAATTGGATTGTCACGTGCATTAAATATATGCTCACACACTATTGCACATATAGGCCACGCAAAAATATTTTTACAGCTAATTAAAAATGTGATATATGTTTTCCACCATTGGCATCGAGGTTTATCTATGTTGATGTTATGAGTTAATCAAAATGTCATGTTTAAGTAAAACAGACATCTGACAATATATATATATATATATATATCTGTGTGTGTCGTAGTGTAATTGGTTAGCTGATCTAATTTGGTTTTGCCAAGCCAGTACCGATCCAGTCAAGACCAAATGTTTTTTTTTTTTTATCAAGAAGAACGAAACCCCTAATAGGCCCGCTAAACTAAGACAGGAGCGTGCGCATGCCTCGACTGCGGCACATGGGCGATGGTACCACCCACAGTTCGTGCTCACAATTCTCAGACATGCACCCTCACTCCAAGGATTCGAACTCTCGCCACTTGCGAAGCGTCCTCACGGGGGACCTAAATGCTAATTGACCCAAAGACCGTTGACCAGTCAGGACCAAATGTTAGCATGTGCCTCAAGAAAATAACTAAACCGAATTTATTCACAGAAGATTGGGACTGATTTAATTTTTTGTTTATTGGTCCAATTTTCTCTTAAAAATATAATATATTATATTACGTTAATAAATAATATCGTTATAATATATAAAATAAATATGCATAAAATAGCACACTGTTCCTCTTTTCTCAGTTCAGATGGCGCAGCCTAGCAGAGTACAAACCCTCGTCGATTCCAGCCTCGCTGTCGTCCCTCCACAGTACATCCAGCCACCCGAGCATCGCGTCGGGGCCCTCCGCCATGATGCCGGTGCTTCCCCTATCGTCGTGCCGGTCGTCGACCTTGATCCCCAGTCCGGCGACCCCATCCCTGACATCCGCCGTGCGTGCAAGGATTGGGGTGCCTTCCAGGTGATCAACCATGGCGTGCCTATCTCACTGTTGGAGGAGATGAAGCGTGTTGGCCTTGCCTTTTTCCAGTCACCCACGGAGGCCAAGCTGCGGTACGCCTGTGACCCCAGATTCCCGGCTTCCGAGGGCTATGGAAGCAAGATGCTCGCCAATGATGGAGGAGTCCTTGATTGGAGGGACTATTTTGATCACCATACCCTTCCGGAGTCCCGGCGTCAACCGAACCGTTGGCCTGACTACCCTAATAACTACAGGTAGTGATACATTCAAACAATTTTTCTGCCTTTTTTGCTTTAAAGCTGTTATTTTTATATGTATTTATTATTCCTTTGACTGATGTATGCCGGGATTATGCATGGCTTTTACTTGTTTTCATGGATTTAAATTGCAATAGTTATGGTATGGGCTTGTCTCTGGTGTCCTATGATATCTGGTGGTAATTACTGCATGGTTTTTAGTTATGGGAGTGGTTTTATGTGCCTGAGCTTATTCTTTTTGTAGTTATTAAATTGCATTGGTGATTATGGTGTAATGGAATCATGCAGGAAATGATTTTTGTAATATAGATGGTTTGTCTTTGTTTCATTGTATTGATTTGTTTCATGTTTTTGCTTCTCTAGATTAGTGGAGGAGTATGGGCGATGAGTGCTTTCTTGATTTTTAGATACTTACTGTTATATATATATATAGGTTGTAGGCTAAATTATTGCTTTTATGTGGGTTAGTGTTTGGCGTCTTCTTTATTAAATTATGCTAGCCTGTTGAGCATGCTGAGTGGTGTGTGTTTTTTGTTTTTTCTCTTATGGGTGTGAATCATCTCAATGTGACTTTTTTTTTTGTATAGGATTTGTATATTTAATTGGTGCTACGTGGATAAGGTGTTGGTCTAAACTTTTGTGCTGATTTGCGGTAGTTTAGTTTGAATGCTCTACACTCCGTGGAAAAATTACTTCTCCATGGAAGTTCTATGGAGCTAAATACTTCAAGTTGATATTTTGGTTAGCTACATGGAGAGTCTGAGTTAAATATTTAATAGCAAACCAGTAGATATGTTTTTATGAATTTGTTATAAAAAATGCTTATCTTGATATCTTCTGAAATGAATATTGTAATTCTTTTCAGGGACATTGTGGCAGAATATAGTAACAGCATGAAAGCTCTTGCCCAAAAATTGTTAAGCATGATCTCCATAAGCCTCGGTCTTGCACCTTCTTATATTGAAGATGTGATTGGGGATGTGTATCAGAATATAACCATCAGTTACTATCCCGACTGCCCACAACCTGAACTTGCTCTTGGTCTGCAAGCCCATTCAGATATTGGTGCGATTTCATTGTTGATTCAAGATGATGTTGGAGGCCTTGAGGTGTTGAAAGATGGGGAATGGGTGCTTGTACAACCACTCTCTGATGCCATCATAGTCTTGTTGGCTGACCAAATCGAGGTATCGGTGGCCATTTAACCATTTGTTTATTTATAACTTCATGAAAGAGATTTAGTGGCTGTTTTGAACACTATGGACGTTATATGCTTAGTGCTTCTGTTAAAATAAACGTGGCCAGGCTAATGGGTTTGTGATATGAGTAGCGCTTCCTTTAAACATAGTGTATATATATATATATATATACCACTTGGGCATTTAGGTAAATTCTAAATTCTATCATCTGGAATTTGACATTTTACGTTTAAATTGAAAATCAAAACCTTTTGTTTTGAACTAAAATATAGAAAATGATTACAAACTAGAATTTATATATTGTGAAGTTATTTTGCATATGGATCACTGAGACTAACTTTACTGTAGAAACTTCTTTTGTTCGCTGCAAAGCTAATTGTATTGGTAGGGACAGCTGATAGGTTTCAAATGAACATGATTAGAGATAGTTGCCATTCTCTTTCATTCCTCTGATGCCATAGATGCTGGATGATCATTGTTAGAATATAAGAAAAGACAACAGGAAAGAGAATACTTGCTCTAGAAGGTTGAGTTGATATTGTGAAGGATGTTTAAGAAATAAGAATGGAGAAGATGGAACAATTCAATATATGTCGAATGGCCACATTGAATGTAAACCTACAGTTAAATAATTTTGATACAGAGTTTTCCTTTCCAAATAATAAAAAGGGCCCATAAGATATGCACAGTTAGTAAATCTGATGAATTTACTATCAGTGAGTAGGTACCCCTGTACAGCTTGCTAAAGGTGCATTCAGTGGTAAGGTGAGCCATGCTTTTGTCATACCTTTTGCTCAAAAGGCCCATCTTCTTAAAGTGTATCTTTTGCATGTTGAAATGAAACTCTTTGAGACAGGATGTTTCATCCTATGATCATATATTGGGTTTTGTCTAAACTTCACTCAAAGCATCATGAAGTGCATGTGAGAGCCCAAGGACTCCACTAAATGAAGCGATGAACTTGTAGACTATGATAATTGCTGAAATCCATTCTTTGCAGCGATTTGAAAGGATCATAGTAGTGTAACTAATAGTCCATCAGTTAATGGGGTAAGTTCAAACTTGAATATTTAAGTCTAGATCTCATATCCTATGAGTTTAAGTTTTCGGGTTGGATCATAATAGAAAATATGTTTTGTTCTTATCGAATAGTATACGCATATAAGTACAACCATTTAGAAGTTTATGGGTGATATGTTTTGGTATATTTATGTATTTAATATTTATGCATACAAGTACAAACATGTTTATGTGTACAAGCACAAACATGTAGAAGTTCTAGACTATACTATTTATGTACTTACATAATGATATGTTTTTGTTTATTTATCTGTGGTTCCGTTATCTATAATATTGATTTTTAATTGTTTAGAGCACAAATAGTAAGTGTGGAAATTCCACAAAAATCTGCAACAACTTGGTTCTAATGCATAGGTGGTTATTCTATCAGATGCCAACTTTTATTGGAAAATTATTGGCTGATATTCATTGTTATAATGTTTTTAAAATATTTTCATGTGGAAATAGATGCCTTTGTTCAAAGGCGGTGGATGTGATTTGGAAGGGGACTATTCCTATAACCTATTTTTCTTGGCTCTTTCTCAGAAATGCTGACTGATCTTCATACTTCTGGAAGATGTTTCCTAAGAGAAGGATATCATATCAATTGCTTTTAGTTGCCCATTCTATTTGAATAGGCTTTTCATTATGACTCATTTATATGGCAAAGAATATTTTCTATCTTTAAACTTTCCAATGCACCACATTAAAATGTGCAAATTTGATATATGAACTGGTGGTGTCACTTAAATGCCTTCCTGCTCGTTAACCATTCAATTCTCAAAGCTAAAGAAGAAATTTATCGCAGATTATAGGTTTTTGTCATATTTAACTTGCCTTTTTCTCTTGTTATGTAGCTTTAAATTTACTCTGGCAAATAGAACTAGCTTTGTGATATTATTTAATAGTTAGTTGATCACAACGTAGGGCAAATAGGTATATTAATGCTCTGAACAGTACTCTGCACTCCACGAGTTTTTTAGGATTTGTTAATTATTTATTTAACCTCAGTTTTTGTTTACAAAGTGAGGTTTCCGTCCACATCGCTTGTCTACTTTACTGTATATTTTTCACTGCATGATTTTTTCCCTACAAGATTTTTATTGGCAATTTGAATAGTGAGTGATCAGGTTATTATGGTGCTGTATTATTATTTGTTTGTTTTGTACACATATTATCATCTTTTGAATGAGATTAAACTTATTTGGTGAATTATATGGTTCTGAAGGATGTTTTTGGGTGAGGGAATATAATGGAAAAGAGAAGAAATCAATGACTATAATTGTTTCTTGTGTTTTGTTGGACAATGAAAATAAGATGATAAACAATTTAGAGAAAGCAGTCAAATACAATGTTCTTGCCTGTGTTCCTTTATTTCCCTATGTCCAAAACTCTCAATGATACACATTTATTCTGTGATAAATGACTACATCTATTCTGTGATATCTTTTCTTAATGATTATATGTTCTTGGTAGATATATGTTTGACAGATGAACAAGCTGCTTGTGAGCTATTGAAGTTTGTTTAAACCCTCACTCAGCTTTATTTTTGAAAGGCCGAGTAGGGATGAAATTAATGGCTTCTCGCTGAATTTGGTTTAAATTTAAAATTGATTTTTAATACTGTGCAGTGACAAAAACTAGTTTGTTTTTTTTTTGCCGAAATGTCTTGAATGCTCTGATCTAAACACATACTGCGGCAGGTGTCTGATGTTTGGATTTTGCTTTTGGGCCCTTCATTTTTTTTATGAGAAAAAGTTGGTGAACTTACACCTTTTTTTAGTCGAATTCCAGTTCCACAAGCAAGTCAAGTCCAGCTCAAGTGTAGTTGGTCTAAAATTGAACTAGTTCCTCTTGCTTGGAGTTAAATTTTAACGTGGCTTGAATCACTTTCTCTCACTCAGGCTCAGCTAATTTACATCCCCAATGTGTAATTTCACATTATTATTTGTATTTTGGTCAGCTTTTTTTTTTGCTTTTTTGTAAGTTACCCTTAACTTGTTTGAAATATATACATCTATAGATTCTATACTGCAGCCGCAAAAATAGTTGATCTATGTGGGACTGGACCTTGACTAGAAAAGTAAAATTTAAAACATTGCTTTCAAGAAATGTCCAATATTTATCTTTTAGAAAGTTGAGACTTATTTGTGAATAAACGTGGGGCTATTAGGAATAGTTGGCATGGTAGAGATATTTTGCAAGACTACTTCATGGTTTGATGTTGGTGTTGAATTATCTTTTATTTCAGCTCAATTTTATTCCAAAATTTGTGCAGATTATAACCAATGGGGTGTACACAAGTGCAGAACATCGTGCCCTAGTCAATGCCACACAAGCACGCCTATCTGTTGCAACTTTCTATGATCCTTCGAAAACCAGGTTAATATCGCCTGCTGCTGAACTTATCACCAATAGTTCTCCACAGAAGTATCGAAGTGTCGTTTATGGTGATTATTTGTTGTCATGGTATGGTAAAGGCCCTGAAGGCAAGCGGAATTTAGATGCTCTTTTGATTCATCAATAGAAGCTATGTTTTGACATTGTACATGGACATTCACGGGAATCATGAAATTTATGGATGCATATAGGTCCAAAATGTTTTGTTACGAGTTCTAGGCGATGCTGTTTTATGAGCCTGGCACAATTAAATACTTTCAGAGACAAATAAAGAGAATCAGGATCAGAGTCTTGGTTGTTTTGATTTACAGTATTGTGGTATTAATTTTGGATACTTATTTTATTTTGTGTTTGTGGTTCAAGAGGAGGTAATTTGTACCACAATTAATTAACTGTACATATTGAAAGCTTTTGAAGGTTTTCTTATGCGTAATATAACGGGATCTTTGTACCTATAAAAACTCATATGATGTCTTTACTTTTTTTTTTATATGAAATGTCTATAGGAATCCCACCGCATGGTTTACTAAAATTTCAGATTCGTCGGAAATTTAATAATAATTTAATATCTCTGCAGGCTTATTTGAAAGGAGTTAACGATGATAAAACCTCGGACTCCGGATAAATTTTAACTTTAATTACTTAGTCACTGGAGCTTCAAAACTACTATATTCTATTACATAAAAATATATTATATCTATGTATGTATGTATGTATGTATGTGTGTGTGTGCACTAACATGTACACACACTCACTCTTAACGTCTAATTGAAAAGGTAATCAAGCAAGTCCGAACCAAAGGTGCCGGGGGACTTTTAGGTTTTGTTTGATTGGGGGATTTTGGAGGGGTAGTAAGGAGTGAGAGGAATTTATACTTGTTTGATTGGGGATATAAGGATGAGGGGGAGTTATATTTGTTTGGTTGGAGGTGTAAGGAGGAGAGGGAGGGGTCACCCCTCCAAATTGGGGTTTTTTGGAGGGGTGAGATTATTAAATAATTTTTAATAGAAAAAAACCTCATGTGAATAATCCATTATACCCTTTATTAACTCGAAAAAGATATCATATCTTTTTTCAATAAATTTTTAATATTCATAATATGAGTATTTGCATATAATAAAAAAAATAAAATTATCATTAATAACATGCAATTTCATTCTTAAAATTCCCCAGCATACAATTTTATTCCTGAAATTCCCCAGCATCTGCACAGAGGGAAGGTTGTTCTCATACATCATAAAAAACATTCAGTATGTCTTTGGTTATTGTTGATATAGTCATGTTTGATTTGAAAGTGCAATGTGTGGATGCTAGGGTTTGAAACCGTTTTGGATGTGAATTCCTTTTATAATTTTTGTTTTTTATTTTAAATTTATTCCAAAAATTATATAAAATTCCAATAAAAATTTAAAAAATGCTATTAAATTAAAATAAGTTCATGATATGTGATGTTAATTACACTATGTTATTATATAGTTTGGTTGTTTATCTTAAGATTTTAGCATTTCTCACATTTATCATAAATAATTAAATAAATTATTTTGAATTTCAATAAAAATGTTAAGAAATGCTATTAAATGAATAAAAAATTAGTAATTAAAGTAAAATAAGTTTAAGATATGCCATGTGAATTATGTTACAGTTAGTTATTTACATAATATAATTGTAGCATTTTAAAAAAATATAAATTTATGAAATGAAACTCTTTCCTCTTTGTAGGGTCGGTATTGACAATAGTAATAGTTCAAATTATGATATATATATAGCTCCCCACAATCCATCCTACCCCCACACCCCCTCTTTTTACGGGGGCAATATTAAGGGCGTGTTCATTTAGGCGTAAGTGGGAGGAAGTCAAGAAGTGGAGTAAGTGGCACTTCCTTGAAGTGCCTTGAAGTGGTGGAAGTCATATCACTTCCACCACTTCTTGTGTTTATTTTCCAGGAAGTGTCTCTTTTATGAAGTGTTCATTTTTCCACTTCTGGTGTTTATTTTGGTATAAGTGGTGTAACTTCTGAATGGTTTTTGGAAGTGGAGAAAGTGAGCTTCATAAAAAGCTCACTTCCCTCACTTCGGTGAAAAAAATACCGAAGTGGGTTTTAACTAAAAGTGATCACTTCCCCACTTCAGAGGAAAAGAACATCAGAAGTGGAGGAAGTCAGTCCACTTCCCTTCACTTCTGCCCACTTACGTCTAAATGAACACGCCCTAAGTTTTGGTTTCACCAATGAAATCAAAGATTAACTTTGCTACCGAGTCGTGTTATACGCGCATAACATTAATGTTTATAATTTGTAACCATTAAGAGATTCTCATTAGTTTTTTATTTTTTGTGAAGGTATTGAAAGTCGAAGTTTTTTTTTTCTTCTGTCTTAATATCAATTATTGTTATAAAACTAGCAGTTATTATACTTTTATGTACAGTGAGAATAATTTTCATATTTTTTTTCATTCAACCAACTTTGTATTTTTACAAACTATATTAATTTATTACATCCTAAAAGATAACAACAATTAAAAGGTTTTTGGTTAATGAGTAAATGAATGATTTGAAGTGACAATGTGTTACTGACCATGGGAAATGTGGAAATAAAAAGGGAGATCCAATAGTCATGGGAAAAACTGAAAGCATTTGAATCGTGGTCACGAAGTTGGGCGTGGAAGGCTTTTCAATGACTGTTTCGTTGATGAACCAATTGATAGGTGAAATAAAATGAATGGAATAAGTTTCATTAGGGCAATGAGCCCATATAAATAGAAAAGTGGTGTACAATCATGTGTATATATATATATAAATATAGTATATAGTATACATATACTCTAAAACGCCCCCTTAAACTCACGGGGGATCATAAACTGAGAGTTTGTCAACCAGAAACTGAAAGCGAGAGATAGTATGAGCCTTAGTGAAGAGATCAACGATCTGCTGGGCAGATGCTACATAAGGAAGAAGAATACTGTCATTAACATAATGATGTTGAACAAAGTGAAGAGCAACCTGAAGATATTTTGTACACTCATGAAACACATTATTAGCAACGATTTTAATGGCACTCTGGTTGTCACAGCATATAGGGGTGGAAGCAGAGATAGAGATACCAAAGTTCATCAAAATCTGTCGTAACCAAATAACCTCCTTAGCAGTAGAGGACATAGCACCGTACTCAGCATCAACAGTAGAAAGTGCAACAGTTGATTGTTTCTTGGCTTTCCAAGAAATAAGAGAATCTCCAAGGAAAATACAGAAACCAGTAGTAGATCGGCAATCGGAAGCATCTCCTGCCAATCAGCATCACAATAGGCCCGTAACTCAAGAGAAGACGTGGCAGAAAAAAGCAAAGATCGAGATATAGTGCCACGAAAATAACGAAGAACTTGTAAAAGAGCAACATAATGAGTAGAGCGAGGTGCGCTCACAAACTGATTAAGAACACGAACAACATAAGCAATATCAGGCCAAGTGATAGTGAGATAGACAAGAGCACCGACAAGTGCACGATAGCGAGTGGGATCAGGTAGAAGCTCACTATCAGAAAAGGAGAAGCGATGATGCAACTCAATGGAAGTAGATGCAATACGTAGATCAGTGATATCAGCACGTCAAAAAATATCAGAAATGTACTTCTGTTGAGAGACCAAGTAACCTCAATGAGAATAAGCAACTTCAAGACCAAGAAAGTAACGAAGTGGGCCAAGATCTTTCATCTGAAACTCAGTATGTAACCGTTGTTTTAAAGAAAGAATAGTATCACCATCATCACCAGTGAGTACCATGTCATCAACATAAAGAAGAAGAATAGTAAAGATTCTAGATGTCTGTCGAGTGAAGAGGGCATAATCATAAGAGCTCTCAGTGAAACCAAGAGCAAGAACGACACTACGAAGACGCTCAAACCAGGCACGAGGAGCCTGTTTGAGGCCATAAATAGCCCGGTGAAGATGACAGACATACTGAGAAGGATAAGAGAAACCAGGAGGAGGTCTTCTAAAAGATCCCATGTAAGAAAACATTAGTCACATCTAACTGATGAAGTGGCTAGTGTCGGGCAGCAGCAATAGAGAAAAGAAGATGAATAGTGGTCAACTTGGCCACGGGAGTAAATGTCTCCTCATCAATACCATACTACTGAGTAAAGCCACGAGCAACAAGACACGCTTTATGGCGCTCAATAGTACCATCGGCATGGGTCTTGATGCGATAGACCCACCGACAACTGATAGGAGTAACACCAGAGGGAAGCGGAACAAGATCCCATGTATGCATGTGCTGAAGAGCATCAAGTTCCTCTGCCATAGCCTGTTGCCACTGAGGATGTGTTACGGCCTCACGATAGGACTGCGGCTCGGAGTGAGAGTGAATAGTAGCAAGAAATGCTTGGAAATCGGAAGAGTAAGTAGATGAAAGAGAAAGGGCAGACCTAGCAGGAGGACGGCGAGGGTGGTCTGGGTAATGACGAGGGACAGCAAGAGCATCTTCAGGAGAGGGTGGGTAAGCGGAGAAAGGAGGCGGATCACTAGATGCATCAATGTACCTAGAGGAAGGGGAAGGAGAGAGGGAAGAGGTGTCTAGAGAGATGTTAAGAGAAGGTACAAAATTAGCAGTGGTGGTGGAACTCGGAAGAACTATTGTGGGATAAAGAGAAGAAGAACTATCGGAAGACTGAAGAAAAGAATGATTTGGGGAGGAAGAAGAGAAATAAGGAGTATCTTTAAGAAATGTGACGTGACGAGAAATATGAAGATGGTGAGAATGAGGATCATAGCAGCGATAACCCTTGTATTCAGAGCTATAGCCGAGAAAATGCACATTGCAGAACGGGGAGAGAGTTTGTGCCGCTCGACGGTAGGTAAAAGAACAAACCAGGTGCAACCGAATGTGCAAAGATGACCATAAGAGGGAGGAAGGGAGTAAAGACGCTCATAAGGTGTGGTGCCAGATAGACGCTCATTTGAATCGTGGTCACGAAGTTGGGCGTGGAAGGCTTTTCAATGACTGTTTCGTTGATGAACCAATTGATAGGTGAAATAAAATGAATGAAATAAGTTTCATTAGGGCAATGTGCCCATATAAATAGAAAAGTGGTGTAAACTCATATGTATATACATATAAATACAGTATACAGTATACATGTACTCTAGCACCAATTTATCTAGATAGTCTATTTTATCGAAGATTTTGAATGCGAATATATTGTTTTTGTGAACAATAAAGCTCTTGAAAATCATTCAGAATATTTCCAAATGAGCGTTATGCATTTAGCAAACGAGGATTTTTGCTACTTTAGAAATGTATCACTGCTACTTGACAATTAGTATATGCGCTCCAGCTGATCAATACGATGAATATATATGAATTACTAAATGTACTGCATTTAAGCGTTTATTCAAATTCTGCCATTGTTCAAATTCTGCGAATGTGATTGAAATTTTTGTGCCAATCTATCTAACAAGACCCAATAATGATGATATTGAATGACAACTTCAATTGCATAGAGAGGATCATAGCTTTCCTGCTGGTTAAATACCAAAAACTAATTAAAAAGAATTTTATACAAGTATTATGAATAAAATCTGGCAATAAACCATACTTCGCTCGGCCCAAACGCGATATTAGTTGTGGGCTTGTTGTTAACTGATCTGTAGGCTTTATGCTGGGCCATGTTGTGTAAGTGGTGTTTTTTCTTCAAAACTTCATTGATATATATATACACACACACACACACACTTATATTTGAATATCTAACTTAGAATATATTTAGCTATTTGTTCAAAAACAAAAAATATTGTATGCCTTACAAAAATAAAATTTTGCTTATATATTGATGCTCATCGAGCTAGTTTAATGTGTATCATATAAAATTATTAGAATTATAAAAAAAATTTCATATATATTTTAATTGAAATCAAGTCATCCTATGTTCTAAAAGAAGTTTACGAATTTAAGTTATAAGTTCTTTCAATTTTATATTAAGCTGGTCAATTTGGTTGGCATTTTGAGATGACCCACAAAAGATACAATGCTCCGAGGTGAAACAAACAATTAAGAATATTTTAGTAGTATATATGAATATAATAAAAATTCAACCTTATAAAATTTTAAATATCTACACATACTATTAAAGTTGTGTAATCTGCTATGAGACAAAGAACAAATTTGAAATTTTTTTAAATATTATTACATTTAAATCTTTGTTTATATTAAATATAGTATTAGTAAAAGAAAAGGTTTAATTGCATTTATTAGTTTTTGCGTTAAATGTTCCCTTAAAATTTTCAAAACTAATTATAGTTTGTGGAAATTATGTGCCAAGATACAAAGAGTTATTTAATCATGAAAATAATTAAAAAATATTTTTTTTGTGTTTATTTGCATTAAATATGGTATTAGTAGTCGAGAATGTTTAATTGTATTTATTTCGTTAAAAATTAATGTTTCACCAGAATTTTCAAAAATAATTGTAGCCATTAAAAAAAAATTATTTCATAAGAAAAAACATGTCAACAATTTCATTAAAAAAAATTTTTGTTTCCTGAGAAAAAACATATCAATAATTTGTATTAGAGGGAGTTATTTAATGGGAAAATTACTGTTCACCCCTCGGGAATTTCAAAACTGGCCAAAAACCCCCTCCTATTTTTGCACACCCCGGACAGCCCCTCCGTTATAGTTTGGTTCCCTTCTACCCCCCGTCCGTCACATGAAATGGGTCCGTGTTACGAAAATCCATTTTTGCCCCTGCAAATGGTGGGAAAAAAACCCGCCCGATCACATCATGTCATGTCTGGCTTTTATGCATACATATGTGAGTTTTTCCCCCTTTATGGTTTCTTGTTCGCTTAGAGAGCTTAGAAGGCGAATTACATAATTTTGTTCTTGTTCTCCTTTTCCTTCTGCTAAGTCGATATTATGGACAGTTTTTGTGCCATTGCTAGATACAACGGGGAGGGACGAGTGCTGACGTTCACCGCGTCAACTGAATGGGCGTCAGTGTTAGGTGAGATTTGTGAGCGCTGGGGTCTCGATGTTTGTCGCGCGAGGGTGAAGTTCATCACACCCGATGGACATAATACGGTTTGCCCAATAGATAACGAGGTGGACTTCCAGCGCATGTGTCATGTGTTCTCCATCCTCAAAGGCGGTGTAGTCGATATGGTTGTCGAGACGGATGACGTGCCACGGCAGCCTTCTGAAAACGAGTTATTGTCGTGGTAATGCGTTGCTCTAAAACAATTATGCAGTTGTATGTCAGTTAGTGTTTAACACTACCATTATCTGTATTAAAGAATGAATTATCCGTTTAAATTGGGAGTCTCCGATTAATTTATCATGTTTCTGTGTAAACTATCATACACCGTTTGCATTATTACATCTATGTTTAACTATGCCTGTTAACGTGTAAATATTAACTTAGGCGTTTAAATAAGTGGACTTTATGCTTAAATTCTGATCGTTTGCGTTTGAACTGAAGTGCTGGCAGGAATTCGGAATCTGGGAGCGCTTCTGTCCCACCACATGGCGACCCGGATGGTGTCGCATGCCTGCCATCGTCGTCAGATCGACATGAAGTGTTGTCGTTGGACGTCGGACAACGTTTTGATGGCGTTGAACATTTCCGAGATACACTTCGCAATTTTGCTATCAGTCGGAATTTTGATTTCAAATTCGTGAAGAACGAAAAATACCGGGTCACTGTGGAATGCGCGGCCGGTGGATGTCAATGGCGCGTTCACGCATCAAAGGAATATAATAGAAATACCTTCAGAATCAAGACAACGGACCCGACGCACACCTGCGGTGGTGGAATTGGGTCGGGGTCACACCCGAAAGCGTCCAAAAAATGGGTCAGCGCACGAGTGATTCAGAAGCTGAAGGACCGGCCCTTGTACAAGGCCATCGACATTCAGAAGGACATGTTGCGGGAGCATGGTGTCCACATTCCATACAAGCAGGCTTGGCTGGGAAAAGAGCATGCCCGGGTGATCCTCGACGGCAGCGACATCTCCAGCTACGATCTGTTGCTTTGGTACGTCCATAAGGTGGCTGAGACAAACCCCGGCAGCGTCGCGTTTGTGGAAAGAGACGGTGAGCGTTTTAAACGTGCGTTCTTCTCTTTCAGCGCGTGCATTTTGGGGTTCAAGCGGGCATGCAGGCCGCTGCTGTTTGTGGATGGTACTCACCTCCTCGGAAAGTATCGGGGTACTCTCTTGGGTGCCACAGGGAAGGATGGGAACAATGGCTTCTTCCACGTCGCCTTCGCTATTGTCGACAACGAGACCGACGCCAATTGGACGTGGTTCATTTCCAAGTTAGGTGATGCTTTATACGACGAAGGAGACTACCAAGAGACAATTACATTCGTTTCGGATAGGTCAAAGGGCCTTGTGAACGCTGTTGCGAGAGTTTTCCCTTCATCCCCGCACGCGTACTGCCTTCGGTACTTGGAGGCCAATTTTATGAAAGCCAATGGCAGACTTGGGAAGGCATTGAGGGAGGAGTGCTGGTCCATATGCTTTCTTATCGCGTGGGCAACGACGGCTAAAGAATTCGATGACACCGTCAATGAACTGCGGGCCGTATCGCCCGAAGCGTTTCAGTGGTTGATTGACAAATCCGACATGTCACACTGGTCGAATTATCTGTTCAAAGGTGACCGATGGGGCGAGATGTATTCGAATGTAGCTGAGTCGTTCAATGCGTGGATCAAAGAAGCTCGACACCTACCGGTGACGAAAATGGTCGACGCTATAAGGTACTCGAAGGTTAAATACATGTAACGCTTAAGCTTACCCGTTACACTTTAATGTTCGTTATCGGTGTTTAACATGCACTGTCCGCAGTTTGATATCGTCGTCGGTGTTTAACATTCACATTAACCCTTTAGTCCGGTAGAATCCTGTGTAAGATAACAAATGTTAATATCATTGTCTCGGTTTAAATAGCGTCGTATATGTTTTTCTTCTTCGATCTTTAGTTTATTACTGTTCTGTTTACTCCGATGTAGTGGTGTTTAAATATTCATATATTCGCGTAAATTTCTTTAAGATTTCCGATATTCGTTGTGCAGGTACAAGCTAATGCGCATGTTATGCACTCGCCGTGAGCAAGCGAACAAATGGGATACTTTCTTATGCCCGGACATACGTTCAAAGGTTGAGACGCTTGTGCAGGATAGCCGAAGTCTTCACGTTGCTCGCTGTCTCGCTGATCGTTACGAAGTGATTGACCAGTGCAGTAACTCTGTAGACCTTGCTAGTAGAACTTGCTCATGTCGCAGATGGCAAGTTTATGGCATCCCGTGCAAACACGCTTGCGCTGCGATATTGGTGACGGACAGCAATGTTCATCGTTTTATTAGCGATCACTTCACCGTCGACACTTACAAGTTGGCGTATAAGGAAGCTATATTTCCCATACCCGACAATGAGAGGCCCACGGACAACAATCGAGATCTGCTTTTGCGGCCGCCTGTGACGAGAAGGCAACCTGGTCGTCCTAGACGAAGGAGGATCGAGTCGCAAGCGTTTGATGTCCGCGAGTTACATTGCAGCCGCTGCCACGCGTCCGGTCACAATCGTAGAACTTGCAATGAAAGTGTCGCCGATTAGGCTTCGTAAAAGGATAATCTTTAAAGAGCACACATTTATTTCGTTATGACGCCCTGATATTTAAACATAGAATAAACGAATTTCGTTGTACGCACTGAAGTTTTAATTGAATAAACCTAATGTTAAATGGTGACACATTTAAAGAGTCACACACAAATAGAAGCGTACGCATTGGATGTTAAACGGGAAATATCGGTAATAAACGGTAACCAATAACGCTAAACAGGCACATCGCTTGTTGTCATTCTTTTGTATTTGAACTTCCGGAAGGAATGTCAGATAGTGACGCATAAACAGAGACGTCATATTTAAACAGATACGGCGGCGAGTTTTACACATCTTCGGCGGAATGTTTAACGGAGACGTTGTATGGTAACACAAATTGAAGCGTACGCAGTGAATGTTAAACGGGAAATATCGGTAATAAACGGTAACCAATAACGCTAAACAGGCACATCGCTTGTTGTCATTATTTTGTATTTGAACTTCCGGAAGGAATGTAAGATAGTGACGCATAAACAGAGACGTCATATTTAAACAGATACGGCGGCGAGTTTTACACATCTTCGGCGGAATGTTTAACGGAGACGTTGTATGGTAACACAAATTGAAGCGTACGCAGTGGATGTTAAACGGGAAATATCGGTAATAAACGGTAACCAATAACGCTAAACAGGCACATCGCTTGTTGTCATTATTTTGTATTTGAACTTCCGGAAGGAATGTCAGATAGTGACGCATAAACAGAGACGTCATATTTAAACAGATACGGCGGCGAGTTTTACACATCTTCGGCGGAATGTTTAACGGAGACGTTGTATGGTAACACAAATTGAAGCGTATGCAGTGGATGTTAAACGGGAAATATCGGTAATAAACGGTAACCAATAACGCTAAACAGGCACATCGCTTGTTGTCATTCTTTTGTATTTGAACTTCCGGAATGTAAGATAGTCCGAATTAATGACACGGGAATTTGATACGGCGGTGAAATCCCAGTACGAATGCTAATTCATTACCATCTCTTTCCCAATTACATTTGAATTCAAAATCCACACGTAAGCATCAATGCACGGAGTACGTTAGGCGAACTTGCGACCCCTAAACTTCTATTTAAACAATAAACGGAAATCAAAGGCACATCCACATATTACACACAGAGAAAGAAGTATGTACAAGTCCCTCCTCAACGAGCTCTGCCAGAGAACCCGTAGGCCGTCGCCGGAGTACTCAACCGTTAGGGAGGGCCCCGACCACATCCCCGCCTTCTTGGGCACGGTGTCGGTTGATGGGACCACTTACTACAGCCCTTACCCCGCGAAAACATCGAAGGACGCCCAGAACACTGCGGCCGAGGTGGCGTACAATGACCTCCGTATTCCATACCCTGGGAGGATGAATACGCGTCCCGCTGCTACCGCCGATCGACTATGTGGAGGTAAGTCATACCGTAAGACTTCTGCGTCCATGTTACGGGAAATTTATTTATTTTCTAAATTGTTAAAAGCCTTCATTGCAGGGCCTCGCACCGCAACGCCTTCAGATGCAGCGCCTTCACTCAACCGCGAGCACTCCAACAGCGAAGAGTTGGAGTGCTTTCTGGAGGACATGCTCGTCGAGCTTGCGGAGAAGGAAGTCGTCCTCTCCGAAAAACTCGACCGACTAAGAACCCGCACGGCCCAAGTGAAGAAGCTCATCCAGGGACTGAAGGGGATATGATAATGTTTTTTCAGTTTTTAGATGTATAAATTAGTATGCCTACGCTGGTTGTAATAGAACTCCGTTTCATCTAAAAATTTTGTCAAGGAAAGAAATTTGTTCCCCTGTTACGTTTTGATCTTTACACCGATACGTGTATATTTCAACATCGACACTAAATTATAAACGTCGACGCCTGTAAAAGGGTGGGCCACAATATTTGAAAAGCGAGAGTGTTTGTAAATAGCGAGAATAGTTTTCACACAGAGTCCTCGATGTGTGAGGAAGACAATTCAAACATAAACATCGAATGTTAAGTGAAGACGCACGCTAATAAGCGGTGTCATGCAATATTCAACGGGGAGAACCCTCGTTCTCGTTCGTCGATAGTTAACCGCAGATATCGATAGTTAAACGGTAAAGTGTAAGGGTAAGTGATGACGGTTATATTTAAACAATGATGGCGAGTTTCATAGATTAAATACCTCATTGATGTTTACAAAATAGGTTCAAAACCAGAAAATTTGCATTGGAAAATGCTGAAACGTCGCATGCATAAATGGAGTTGAATTTAGGCTAGTTACGGTATAACGTAATCAACTAAACTATGCAATGTGAATTTATTATTAATTACTCCAATTTAATGTTGAAATGGGAGTCGGTAAAAGCGTGAACGTAACCGATGCCATTTACTATATTCCATTTATTTCACCGAAAACCAATGCCTTTTTTTTACAAATAGTTATGATTGTATGTAAGCATCAAGCGAAAACAAGATACGAGACGCGATATTATCCACATCCCACAACAATGTTTAAGTCACGTCTAGCGAGACTTTTGCCGGATGACACGCCGGCCCTCGCCGGAGTACACCACTCTCCGTGAAGGCCCCGACACCAACCCCGTCTTCCCGGCCACGGTGACGGTCGACGGGACCCCTTTCTCCGGTTCTTCATTCTGCGGAAAGCGCCGAGGAGGCGCGAGAACATTGCTTGCCGAGGTGGCGTTCAAGCGGTGTGCCCTTCGGGCGGCGTGGAGATTACCAAGGCCCCGGTTGCTGACGATGACGTATCGCGACGCGGGTAATGCATACCGTAAGACTTGTCGGTTGAGTGTAAAAACAAAAAAAGAGCCACCTTCCATACGTAAACCTTCAACTCTTCATTGCGGGGCCTTCACGAGCCGTCGGGGATTACACCGGTGGTGAAGAGTTGGATTGGGTTTTCGAACACCCGGTCCGTGCACTAAACGCAAAACTTGAAGGAATAAAAGATCGAAAGGCACGTGTGGAAAAGCTGCTCCAAGATTTGAATGACAACAAAAGGGGGAGTGAGATTATGTTCGAGTTAATGTCGTTTGTAAATTGCGCCATCTAAATGGAGTTCTCTATATTTAAACGGCGATCGTGCGAATCCAAACGTAGTCATTAATATTTAAACAGATTAATCTATATTTAAACATACAAACCTAAACGGTCATTTTTAATACTCACGGCGTGACTCATTAGCCAATATTAATTACTTTCACCATTAATTATGAAAACTAAAATCAGTCGCACATCTATTTCAAATTCATGTAATTTCCGTTGCGAGAAGCGTAAGTTGCGGATATTTGTGAAGCAATTATTGTCACATCGAATCGAATAGCAAACGGAGACTCCTATAATTATAAGGGAACTCTAAAGAGTGAACATCACGAACTATAATTGAACAGAGCCAACGAAGTTTAAACGGAGAGCAAATCATTTTGGCAGGCCTTTATATTTGAAAGTTAACACCGACTGCTAACCAGATACTATTACCTTTAGCGCACAACTAATATGTTTATGTTAGGATGATGAATTACATGATAATGAATTACGCAAACTTATTTTATTGTCGATGACTGATATGTGCAATAACGACATGAAATTTTTTTTACCGCAATGTTAAACGTTAACAATAGCGACAAGTTAAACGACGGATTCGAAAGTTAAACGTTATCCTTAATGTGAATGTTAAGTCTTAAAGTTAAACAGATACGTAAACGGGGGATATACATTCTGAGTAATGCATGCATTCGACGAAGTGTTGTGAGATAGCATTGGGAAAGTGTGCATTGGTTAACCCGGCGGTGGACGTTACTGTTATCTGTTACGATTAAATTCGCTGTTTTGGAATTCAAACGTCGCATAGTTATTGGCATCAGACTCGAGAAATAGTGCAAACGTCCGTTGAATACATTTGTATTTAAAGAAGAATCGGAAACAAGAAACGCACCCGAGATATTACTCGCGAGATCTAGCGGTATGTATGTGCCAATTCTCAACGCGTCTTGCCCGGAAGACGCACCGCTCCACGCCGGTGTACTCCACAACCGGGGAAGGCTCCCCGGGCGCCTCCGCTTTCGTGGCAACGGTCACGGTGGATGGGACCACGTTTTCCCGGCCGCGAACCGAGAGAACGAAGAGGCGGCCCGAACGTTGCTTGCCCGGTGGCGTTCTACGAGCTATGTCCCGCGCAGCTCGGGATGAGCGGTGCGTCCCCAGCCGATGTCTATGCGTCTTTAGAAATATTTATCTAAATCGTTCATATCTTCTTTGCGGGGGCGATGACCTATCCCGGGAGCGGTTCCTCGAAGATTTGGTCGGGGATTTGACGGAAAAAACGGCATCTCTCTCCGCGAACTCGAGCGAGTGGTATCCCATAAGAGGGATGTGGAGAGGCTGCTCCGGTACGCGAAAATGTATAAAACGGAATGACGGTTTTTGACCTGCTTAGTGTAGTTTTCATCCATCAAATAAGAACTTTTTGCTTAGTGTGATATTTTAACTTCGTTCTTACTCTCTCGAAATGTTAACCGTTGCGGACGCATGTTAAACGACCACGCATGAATTTTAAATGGAGAACAATGTTCCTTAAGCAAATTCTAACCATTCGTGCGCATGACAAGCACGGTTTAAATAGAGACGGACGCGAGTAAACCCTATCATGAAACGTTTAAATGGTAATATTCAACGGGAACGGTGATATTAAACCAAGAACGGCGAATGATAAACACGATTGCCTTCTTGGCCTGATAATTATAAATTTTAAACGGTTACAACAACACGTAATTGGTGACACACTTGAAAAAATATAAAAATTCCGTACTTGAGGACCCATAGCGCGGTTCATGAAGACAATTAAAAAGTTACATATAATAGGGACTCTCACCTTTAAAAACAAACGAGCGCAAGTGGAATAGGGCCTCACCCGTCGAAGAATAGCAGTGAATATTAAACGGGGACTGTAATATTAAACATGTAACGACAAAAGCTAAACGAGAGAATACCTTGTTTAACCGCTAGCTCTGCATTTTAAACGTAGACAACAACACGTAATGGGCGACATACATTGAGAAAAGAATTCCGTGCTTACGGACCCATAGCGCAGATTGATGTAGACATTTATAAGTTATGTATAATAGGGTCGCTCACCTTTAAAAGCGACAACGGAAGTAGATTACGGTCTCTTTCATTTAACGACAGCCTCCATGTTTTAAACAGGGGACATAGGGAGTTAAACGCTTACCACTAATATCTAAACAAGGAGTACGTGATCAACCCGGTCCCCCCGGTGTTAAACGGTAACGGTGTATATTGCACGGAGATCCGTATTGTTAAAGTGTAACACAATGTTTTAATAGTGACAACGTCATTTTTTTACGAAGTACTTAATTTTATAAAGCGGCGACGACCCTCAATCGGTACCATGGAATTTTAAGCAAAAAATGATTGAATATGAAAGAATAACGAACATTATTAGATGTACATTGAAATTTCTGCCATGTCGTTGGCAAAGAATGAATTGAATCAATTGAAATGAATTTCGACAAAACTGTTTTACTTCCCCACAGTTGGACCCTACCCGCGTTGCTTGATGCCGGATGCTCGTCCTTCCTTAAGTATGTGGGCGGCGTACTTCAATCGCGAGATAGGGGACGTCCGTGTGCGCTATCCGGAGCTTTTCACCGCGGAGCAATTGCTCGATAAACCGCATCACGTAGACGGCGCGATCGACAGTGCCTTTCTTTTGACGCGGTGTGCCGTCATCGTGAACAAGCGGGTGCTTGTGCCGTCGCCGTCGTGCCGTACTCCATTTCGAGACAGGTGTCGAATAGTTCCCGCTGTCGCATTATACAAACCGATGTTAGAATAGAAAGCATCTATGTCACTCGATAATCGAAATCTATATCGCGAGAGCTTACCATTGCTACCGCGTCTCTGTTGTACTCTTCACTTGGGCATGAGGTGTAATGCCTGTACTCTTTCTTGTTATTGTCGAGCACCACGACATGGAAGTGGCCATTCAAGATTATGGGAAGGATGATGATGTCAACGTCATTGACGACCTTGGTGGCATCTCCGATCATAGCCAAAGTCGTCTCATGTGCGTCTTCCACCTTCGACATAAACAACGCCGGTGGTCGAGTGATGGAGGCGCGCTTCTTATGAGGATATGGCTTTACGTTAAGTGTGTCTTGTACGATGCACACGAAGGCGTCCAACACATCATCTGTCACCATCTCTTTCCCGTCGATCGAACGAATAGGTTGGCCCGGGTGGTGCCGACATAATCATTCCTCCAGGGCAGACGGAACTGCGGTTAAACGGCAACACATGCGATTGATTAATAACACGTAGACGTTAAGTGGAAACAACACATACGTAAATGATAATGTATAGGGGTAAACAAGTAATATCGTTAGTTAAACGATATATTACTATGTTATATGGTAACGACCGTAATTAAACGGAAACGCAACAACGTAAATGGGATGATCTCTATATAAACATTAACATCTACACTATCATACTTACTCGTCCATGGGGAAGTTGAGGAAAATCTTGATCGGCTCCTTCTCGAATACGTCGAGGCGCGATTGACCGGCGTATTTTTCTTCGCTGGAACGAAGTCTTTCCGCACTTCTTCATACTGCTGGTTGGCGAAGGTGACCGATTTCTTTTTTTTCTCGGCGACGTTCCCTTCGCCCCCGGCAACAGCTTTATTGAGATCATCCGTAGATGCTTCTTGCTGTTGCGGGATCGCGCCCACACTGGATGTGGCAATGTGGGTCGGCCGTTCCTCCGTGGGAAGGAGCTCCTCCACAATAGAGGCAACGGTCTTCTCAACCGCGGCCAAGGCAGTCTCATCAAGGGGAAGCACACCCTCGGGTAGTTCTTCATCTTCAAAATTAGTGGCCACCACCCTGGATGCGCCGTTGTCGGCCGCTGCTGCCGGCTCCACCGCGACGGGGATTTCGGAGTCTTCCCAGACGCGGCATTGCCAACGGGGTCTACAATCTCCGCCACCGGGGCGATGAAGTCATCAACTGCAACGGTCTCAACAACCGCATCAGCCGCCGGTGGTGCTGCCATTGTTTCATCCTCGGCCGGTGGTGGACACACAGGCGGTATACTTTTCGTCGCCTTTTGTGCAAGCCTCTTCATACGTGGCCTCGTCATACGTGGCCGTCTTGGAATGGCCTTCACGACGAAGTCGTCGTCCTCAATTTTCAACGGCTCATCCGTCCCGGCGGAGTCACGTATTTGTCCCGACGGTGCGGCCCTTTCAAACGAATCAAACCTTGCCTCCAATGCCTCAACCCGAGCGACAACTGGGGGAAAGCGTTCATCATCACCTGGCATGCCCGCATAAAGGATGTAGTCACGTCGTCGGCTGATGACGTCGGTTGGGCTACCGCGGTCGGGGGGACTCTGGGGATCCGGGTGACTCTCGTTGTCGCGGCCGGTGCGGGTGTTGCCAATTGGCGGGGTAGGTGAGGGCCTATCCGACGCCGAGGGTTGCGTGTTGGGCTGGAAGGGGGGGAACCACGTCGGCGCGAACGGGCGGAAGGGGCTGGCATCTCCGCTTGCAGTCGTGCAAGTGGTTCCCGCGCAACAGCATCCATCCGCCAATTGGCCCCAACAAAAGTCTCCTCCACAGCATTCGCCGGGACCAGCTCAGGAAACTAACATATATAAAGAAAACAATCTCAGACAAATCATTCAATTTGATCCAAAACAAACGTATTTAAACATTTGACATATATACGTAAACGATATGGCACACATTTAAACGGAGTATAACAAGGTTAAGCGAAGACACCAAGCGTTAAACACAAACTACATTTCCTACACGGATAAGCCTATCGTTAAACATTAACTGCTCTTTGTAAACACATTAACACTGATTTATTACCTCTTTTCCTTCGAGAGCTGACCAACTGGTTTCTATCGTCGCGTGCTTCCGGTAAGTACTTTCGCAGTAGCACAGCACCCTTGGGGTCTTGCCGAAACGGGCTTTCTTGCCGGTTCCGGTCACCTCGTAAAACCAGATGGTCAGCGCGATCGAGCAACCCTTAATGTACCCCGTGTTTACCTTCCCCCCTCGCATCTGGCTTGCACTCGAGCGGCAGCTTGTGGAACGTCCTCCATAAGCCATTTGTGCGTCGCTGCGCCCATGCGTACCGCCCCATGCCGGGTAGATCGTCGACATAATCAACGATCCAAGTGGGCACCGAGCATGAGGTATTCGGGAAGAGGATTGTCCCAATGAGGTACGCCATCAAGAGTTTCACAAAATCCTCCTCTCCCCCTCTCGTCCAACAAGACGCTCAAGAGTGCGCCTAATGGCGTCCCCGTGTCCGTCGAAGCTTTTCGAAAAGTATCTCCCTTCGAAAGCGACGGTGTCTTCTTCTTCTTAAACAGGACCGCGTCTCCGTCGCAGCGCAGACCCATAACGAGAGCCACATCCTCGGGCTCGAAGCTAAGCGAGGCTCGCCCGATCCCGAATTTATTGGTGCGGCCATCGTACCTCTGCGAAGCGAATCGAGAAGGGCCCTCTCTTGGAATACGGCTTCCACCTCGGTGAATGCCGCAAACGGTGTCCTTTGGATGATCTCCCAATGTCGAGAGGTCATGTGGACTTTCAATTCGGCCAAGGTCTCCACCACCGGTGTCAAGTAGCATCTCCCGTTGACTAGGTTTACCGCCATAATCACAACACCTGCAAAAATGACAACACTTGTTAAACGAGATACATCAAACGCTACACGAGAGACAAATGTTTTACACGAAAAGCTCAACACTTAAATAGAGAGATGCACCGTTAAACGGAGACAAACTCTTTTAAACACGAACTCATTTCATCAAACGGAAATCTCTTTTACAAACCGTAACCATATCAAATGGAAGGGGAAACGCACATTGTAAGCATTACACAAACAACAACAACCGATATCTCTTTCAATGATCGTGTGCACAACCGAAAACCCTAAACCCTAACCCTAAACCCAAAACCCTAACCCTAAACCAAAACCCAAAACCCTATCAACCCCAAAGAAATTCCCCCGCACACTAGAACCACGCAAAACAAAACCGACGAATATCTCCGTGTAACGAGTACTTCATATAAAAGCCTTGCTTTAGACACGGCTCTTCGCCATACCTTGAGCCGCAAACCGATGGAAGTGCGGGATACTTGCGCACGGTGGGCTGAAGTTACGAGAGGATGTCGAAGCCGAGAGAGCTTCGGAGAGGGAAAAGTCGAAGAAAGTTAAGCAAAGAAGAAAAACGAACACTTGCTCTCTGGCCTCTCTTGGGATTCCCATTACGAAAAACCCTCCACTTCCTCTCTAACCGGCTTAATGATTGCACCACGATTTCCCATGCAAGGTAGGGGCAATTCCGTCCGTGAATTTGAAAAGTAACTCCGTTAACCACCGTTTCATACTTTGGGGGTTTGAAAATCATTGTCTTTAAAAGGAAGGGGTTTTTATGGATTTGGAAATTAACGGGGTGTTTTTGGCCATTTCCCAAACTTTGGGGGTGTTTTTCGCCATTACCAGTTATTTAATTACATGTGATGATTTTCTGTTTTGATAAATGAATAAACTACAAATATGGATTAACTCCTGTAATTTTGTATATATTATGTGATAAAAGACTTTCAACTTTATTTAGTAGTAATCGTTTTCTTCCCACACAAATTAACTTTTCATACCTATCTATATATTATTTGATATAATATATGAAAAATCTCTATATTTATTTGGATTACTATATAAATTCAAAGTTCTATCAAAATTTCTGTTGCAAAGAAAAACACAAATTCTAGAACTACTAAAATTGTAATTTAAAAAAAAAAGAAAATTTACCTGGTATATATAATAATTTGAATGCACTACAATTATTACCTCAATTTGCAACCTCTGGAACGTGGCTTAACCAATTATATATATATTTATATATATAAGGTTTGCAATTCAAAAGATTTATAAAAGCAATTGTCTGTTTTTAACCATCTTATATATTTTTTTAAAAATTTCATATATGATATCTGTCCAAATAAATTAATGAAAATAATTTTTTTTTTATCGATTTCAAAATTTTGCAGTTATATATATATATATATAAACACACGCTTACTTATTAGGTGGGCCGTGCATGTAGTGAGCTCCCTAGGGCATATATTGTGTAACTATTGTGGTACCTGACTTCTACCAAGCACTAGATGACGTGAGATAATCTATATATAGGAGATAGATTATTTACGAAAGTTTATAAATTATCTATAAAAAAACAAAAGAATGAGAATTAAAACGATACTGACAAACACCAAAAAAAAAAAAAAAAAAAAAAAAAAAAGAAGAAAAGAAAAAAAAAAAGGGTGGTCCCGGAATAGTGTTTTTCATTTGATTAATAAAGTAGGTGGAAAATTACTTGTTTATAATTGTTTGTTTTAAGCCGTGCAAATGGGATTGGACGATGTGGATTAAACTAGACCTGTTTTGAATTTTGATCCAATGGTTGATCACTGCATAACTATAAAATTGTTATATATGGACGTGCATGCAAGAAAAATTGGCCCTCATACATACATACATACATACATACATATATTATATGGTTTTTGGTTACGTACATAGACTTTTAAAATCTAAGGATATTTGATCTAACAGTTATTATTTATAAGGGTGATGTATAG
The DNA here is from genome assembly GCA_902712375.1 of Dioscorea dumetorum. Lineage (NCBI taxonomy): Eukaryota > Viridiplantae > Streptophyta > Magnoliopsida > Dioscoreales > Dioscoreaceae > Dioscorea > Dioscorea dumetorum. The sequence goes on along the minus strand of CACTHL010000116.1, from coordinate 145,639 downwards.
AGTTTACTGTTAATTACTGTTATATCATCTGATATTATTTAGCACTATAATATACTGTTAACTATTGTTATATATTATGCATGAATGGACAATAGTTGTTGGATGCAAATCTTACAACCACTATCAGATGTGCTTAAATTTTAAATCTAATGATGTTCCTAAAGGATGGGTGGTCATATGTATATTTGTGTATATATGGGTTGAAGTCATTTGAGTATATTTGCAAATGCACTGCTGACAAGGAATGTTTGCTTTCAGTCTTTGAATTATGATATAACAACTATTAATTATATAAATATTGTGCATAGTTACTATGTATGATTACTGTGTGAAACAATTTGACATTGTTTTTGCATTGTTCAACATTATTAATAAATGGATTGTAACTGTTGGATACTAATTAATTTAACAGCTACTGTGAACATTTCTTGATTTCAAATCTAGGGATATCCCTCGATGATAGGTTCTCTCTCTCTCTTGATATATATATATAGTCAATGGTATTCACAACCTTTTGGAACTAGGTCTTTTGAGCAAAGGTGAAGACCAGGGGTTGAACCTTTTTTATTGCAATAGAGTGAAAGTGCGTGGTATATTTAGAAAGCCCACCTATGCCTTGATGCATGACTTGCCCATATTTATGAGAAAATCATAATTAAAAATAGATAATAATAAATTATTCATGTTGGTTACCATGAAATCAAGATGTTATAACCCTTTACACCAAATAAAATATGTTGATAATATATATCCATATGAATAGCCAGAATCAAAGCTTATGGATGTGATTTACATTTAGACAAGAAATGCATATTAATGACAAAAATATTGATATTGTAACACACGTCTATCTAAAAATAATTAAATAAATAAAATTAAATGGTAAACTGATCCTATATATATATATATATATATATCCTAAAGTCTTTGGTATTAATCCTTTGTTGGTCTAACAAGTTTCATTAGGGGCCAAACAAAGAAGGTATTTTTCAGAAGACCAGGCATGGATAAGCATGGAACGCACGCTATACTGTTTGGTTGCGTACACGTGAAATGAAGTGATTGATTTGAATTTCCATGGTGAGACACACTAGTCAACAAATGTTTAAGAGTGATATGTGGGGGCCAAAGGACTGGCAGATACCATGCACACCATGTATGCTGTTTCTTTTCTTTGTTTATTTGTTGAAAAGGGAAGATAATTGACAATCTTCATGTTAGGGCTGGAATTAGGTTTTTTATCATAGAGTTATACGTTTCAGCTTTTGGAGTTTAAAAGAAATTATCAATGTTTTTGAACCCTGACCGGACCAGTTGATTAATTGAACCGGCAGAGAGTCCAATCTGAACTCCATGACTAGAAGTCAATCCGGTTATAAACATAGTCAAACTCGGAGAACTGACCAATTTGCCCAGAACCGGATAGATCTGGTTTCCAAGTTTTGTGTTATGAAGCTGGAAAACTTATGTCTATGTGTAAGTTTCTGTTGTTTAGTGGTTGTTAATTTATCTATGGATAAGATATGCCTGCAAATTCTAGTGATTGTTTTGTACGTGAATTGATTTTTGCATTAATATAATGCAAAGTATATATTGTTGAGATGCATTGAATTTGATTGTGGTAACCCGATTTGAATCATGACGAAACCCAACAATCTGGGAGCAAAGAGCTCGGATTGTATCTAAAAGATATGAACTAAGTCAATGTTTGTTAATGTATGATTTTGGTTAACCTAAATCAATTTTCCTGAGTTATATTATGTATATGATTCTAGCTAGAGTTTACAAGATTTTGTGAGTTTTCCTCATAAGAGAAATAAGAAAGTCTCTATCTCTTGTGAATGGAGGTCACATTGACATAACCATATAAATTCTTGTGTCTTCTTGTTTTTCTTGTTTTTATATTTTTGGTTGCCTTATGTTTGGTATAACATATATATATTTATATAGGGAATCTAAAATTAAGTGTAAACAAAAGATTAATTACAAAATAATAATTTTTTTTACAAGTTTGTAATAATATAATAATAATTTGAGTACACATACAAGAAAATATTATATATATATATATATCATAATTTGAACTATTACTATTGTCCATAAATCTTATTATATAAACAACTAAACTATGTATAACAACTGTGATGTAATTGATGTGGCATATCTTAATCTTATTTTAATTTAATTACTAATTTTTTTATAAATTTAATACCATTTTAATTTTTATAATAAATTTAATAAATGCTAGAATCCTATTAAGATAAACAACCAAACTATATAACAACTGCAGTGTAATTGATATCACTTATTATGAACTTATTTTAATTTAATTATTTTTTTATAAATTTAACACATTTCTTAAAAATTTTCTTGAAATTTATGGAATAAATTTAAAATAAGAAGTGAAAATTTAAGGAGGTTTTGAATGGGGGTATCCACACATTGCACTATCTCAAACCATACCACTAATGACTAGTGTACACCATATTTTACAATCAAAGTAACCAAATAAAATATTATTATATCAACCAAATAAATAAAGACACATTGAATTTTTTATAATTATCTAAGAACAACCTCACCAACAAAGAGCTTATAGGCCAGTGATACCTCGGGTTCTTTCGTGGGAGGAGACACGAGTTCAATCCCCCTGATCCGCATTCCTCTCTTTCAAGAAGGTGAGGAAGTTGTGGCAATCCCCCCGCCACACGTACGCCCCTGAGAATTGGTGCTTTCCCTCTTGATTCCATCCCATCGTGAAAAAAAAAATTCAAAAACATTAAACAAATAGAAAAAAAAAAAACATAATTATGGTTTTTTCATGAATATCTCTAATATATTAGTTCAACAGCTTTGCAAACAGCACTTTAGTCATTTTCTATACTGCAGTAGATAATCAAATATAGTTAAGATTCTATACCCTAACAATCTTTTCTTGTGGTAGTTGGAGGGATATAAAGCACAAATGTAAGTGATTTACAAGGGTATCAATGCATATATTATTTTTGTGTGGTGTACATGCAATTATAAGTTTTTTCAGGAGTTACGCAATAATCCATTTTTTTCTAATATTAGGATGGGTTTTGATGATTTGATGCTTCAGCGAAGTGAGTTTGTCCATACTTTATGAAATCAAAATCTTTAATAAAGTGTTTTTGTGGGACGATTTTTTTATTTATTACTATAAAACAATCAACAAACTTAACAACCTTTTGAATTTGCAATGACATGTCCTCAGCGGTAATGCCACCTCGGCAATGGTAATTTTGTTCATATTATTATTATTATTATTATTATTATTATTATTATTATTATTATTATTATTTAAATGCTCATCTACATGATTTAAATTTCTCTCTATGCATTTTTATTAGAAGTAAGAATACAATAGTTCTAAAAATAAATATAATTCTAAAATATAAATTTATTTTAACGATGATTTTTACTAAAAATTTAAAATAATTACATATATATATATGGAATAAATTAAATAGTCCCACGTGGGAAAAGAAGGAGATAGATCTTGATTTTGGACATTAACATGTGAGGTTTTTTAATACAGCAAAATCATAAGATCATGCATGTATGAGAGACATGCCGAAGTGAACAAAATTTCACATGGGTTGGGTCGGATCATTGCAAATGATATCATAGTTCTAATAAATATATTGGGATTGTTTGGTAACCTTTATTTTGTAATTTATGACTCATGAGCTGTTTTATAGATGAATCAAGTGGAAGTGGGGAAGCTTATGATACCCAAGTTGCGATTGTGATTATGACCAAGATTCTGCAAGGGATGAACTAATTAACCACAAATAGTCTTGGTTGAGATAAAAGATCTTACACTTATATGTATAAATTGGATCTAAACATGTGAGATTTCTTTTACTGGGCTAAATTATGAGGTACAATATAAGATAAACTAAAAAAAAAAAAATCATCTTTATATAATATTTTATTAGAAAAATTACTGTTATCTTTCGGGATTTTCAAAACTTCTTAAAAACGCCCTCCAACTTTTGCACACCCCGGACAACCCCTCCGTTATAGTTTACTTCCCTTCTACCCCATATCAGTCACTTTAAATGGGTACTTGTTATGAAATTCCATATTTGCTCTTGAAAATAGTGGAAAAAAACCCCGCCCGATCACATCATGTCATGTCTGATCTTTATGCATACAACTGTGAGTTTTTTTTGCCCTTCATGCTTGCTTTTTGTCAAAAAAAGTTTAGAAGGCGAATTACATCTTCTTCTTATTCTTCTTCTTATTCTTCTTCATCTCTTTTAGTTCTCGATATTATGAAGAGTTTTTATGCAATTGCTAAATACAACGGGGAGGGACGAGCGATAATGTTCACGGCATTGACTGCTTGGGAATCAGTGTTAGCTGAGATATGTGAGCGATGGGTCTCGATATTTCCCGCGTGAGGGTGAAGTTTATCACACCCGATTGACATAAAACGGTTTGTCCAATAGAAAACGAGGGAGACTTCCAGCGCATGTGTCATGTGTACTCCATCTTTAAATGCTCCGTAGTTGATCTTGTTGTCGAGCCAGATGATACGCCATCGTATCCCCTCAGAACGAGTTCTTGTCCTTATAAGTTTCTTCTCAAATATGTTTATCTAGTTGTATATGTTAATTATTGTTTAATTATCACACTCCATGTTTAATTATATTAGGTTCCCATTTAAAAACTGAGTTCTCTGTGTAACTTATTGCGTTACTGTTTAAGTATTCCCTTCTCCATTTAAAATCTTATGGTTCTATTTATAGTTACTGTTTAAAAAGTTGTGTTCCTGCTTAAATATTGATCGTTTTCGTTTGAACTGAAGTGTTCGCAGGAATTCAGAATCTGGGAGCGCTTCTATTCCAACTCATGGCTACCCTGAGGGTGTCGCATGCCTTCCTTCCTCGTCAGATCAACCTGAAATTCGTGAAGAACGAAAAACACAGGGTGACAGTGAAATGCGCTGCCGATGGTTGTCAATGGCGCGTTCATGCATAAAAGGAATATAATAAAATACCTTCAGAATGAAGACAATGCATGCCTCACACACTTGCGGTGGTGGAATTGGGTTGGCCTCACATCCGCGAGCGTCCAAAAAATGGATAAGCGCTCGAGTGATTCAGAAGCTCAAGGACCGGCCCTTTTACAAGGCCATCGACATTCAGAAGGACATGTTGCGCGAACATGGTGTCCACGTTCCATACAAGCAGGCTTGGTTGGGAAAAAAATGCCCTGGTCGTCCTCGACGGCGGCGACATCTTCAGCTATGATTTGTTGCTTTGGTACATCGACAAGATGGTGGAAACGAACCCCGGCAGCATTGCGTTTGTGGAAAAAGACTGTGAGGGTTTTAAACGTGCATTCTTTTGTTTCAGCGCGTGCATTGTGGGGTTCAAGACGGCGTGCAGGCCGCTACTATTTGTCGATGGCACCCACCTCCTTGGCAAGTATCAGGGTACTCTGTTATATGTCACGGGCGAAGATGGGAACAATGGTTTTTTCCACGTCCCCTTCGGTATTGTCAACAACGAGACTGATACCAATTGGACTTGGTTCATTTCCAAGTTAGGTGATGCTTTATACGACGAAGGAGATTATCAAGAGATAATTACGTTCGTGTCAGGCAGGTTAAATGGCCTTGTCAAGGCTATTGCGAGAGTCTTCCTTTCATCCCCACACGCATACTGCTTTCGACACTTGGAGGCTAATTTTAAGAAAGCCAATGTCAGACTTGGGAAAGCATTGAGGGAGGATTGCTGGTCCATATACTTCCGCATTGCGTGGGCATCGACGGCTAAAGAATTCGATGACACCGTCAATGAACTGCAGCCACATCATAGGAAGTCTATCAGTGGTTGATTCATAAGTCTGACATGTCACATTGGTGTAATTATCTGTTCAAAGGTGAACGCTGAGTCGAGATGTATTCAAACGCTGAGGCGAGATGTATTCAGACGCTGAGTCATTCAATGCATTGATCAAAGAGGCTCGGTTACCGGTGACGAAAATGGTCGACTCCATAAGGTATTCGAATGTTGATTTGATTTAACGTTTAATAACTTGCCTCACCCTTTAAATATTTTAGGTCCTGTTCAACTTTCGTTGTCTGTGTTTAACTTCCCGGTTCTTCGTTTAATTTATTATCGTCTTGTTTAAAACCATATGTTCCCGTTTTACGTATTTTATGTCCTGTTCAACTTTTATTTTCTGTGTTTAACTTCTTAGTTCTTCATTTAATATATTATCTTACTGTTTCCAACGATGTGTTTCTATTTAAATATCAATGTCTTTACGTAATCATGGTTAAGATTTGTGTTCTTCGTTCTACAGGTTCAAGTTGATGCGCATGTTATGCAATCTCCGTGAGCAAGCGAACAAATGGGAGATCTACTTATTCCCGGACATGCATTCGAAGGTGGAGATACTTGTCGAGGAGAGCCGAAATCGTCGTGTTGGCTGTTGTGTCGATGATCGTTATAAGGTGATTGACTATTGCAGCAACTCTATAGATCTTGCCAGTAGAATTTGCTCATGTCGCATATGGCAAGTTTATGGTATCCCTTGCAAACGCGCTTGTGCTGCAATAATGCAAACAAACACCAACATTCATCATTTTATTAGCGGCTACTTCACCGTCGATAATTACAAACTGGCGTATGAGGGAGTTATATTCCCCATACCCGACAATGACAAACCTACGAACGAAAATCGCGAACTGCGTCTGCGACCACCTGTGACGAGAAGGCAACTTGGGCGTCTTAAACGAAAGAGGATCGAGTCGCAAGTGTCTGAGGTCCGCGAGTTACACTGCAGCCGCTGTCACGCATCCGGTCATAATCGTAGATCTTGCAATGAAATTGTCACCTACTAGGCGTTATAGATAAATAATTCTTGAAGGGGAACAAATAAAGTTTGCGTGTTTACGTTTTTTATTTAAACAGAGAACTTACCAATTTAATTGTCATTCTTTGTAACTTAAATAAGGTTAATGAATGTTAAACAGAAACTGTTATTCTCAATGGGTGAAACAAATGATGTTAAACGAAGACATTGTGTTTTAAGCAGAGACTCTTGAGTTTAAATATAGTCCTTGATATTTAACCAACACAATGAAAGTTAAACAACTTAAGTCAAGTACACAAGAGTACAGCCTTTCAACGAACACAGGTACTTAATGATGATGTGGCCATGTCATTGGGAAAGAATGAGTTGAATTTAAATTAATGACAAGAAAACTTAAGTGGAGTACTCCTTCAGTGCAAATTTATTACTACTTAATAACATTTAATTTGATATTTGAATTCGAACCGTCAGATGTCACCTCATCAATCACTGTTACCGCCCTTTTCGAAAACCGATGGCAATTGCTTTCATTAAAATCAGTGTGGAATTTGCCAAGAGAGTTCAAATGCCAAAGATCCAGATTTCTATTTAAACAAGCAGCTGAAACGGAGTTAAACATCCAGATATATCCAGAACGAAGAAAATGTATAAGTATCTTCTCAACGAGCTTTGCCAGAAGAAGCGCCTGTCCTCGCCGGAATACTCCACCGTCAGGGAAGGCCCCGACCATAGGCCTGCTTTTGTGACGACGGTGTCAGTCGATGGTACCTCCTTCTCCAGTAAGCATGCGAGAATTTCCAAGCAGATCCAAAACTTTGCTGCTGAGTTGGCGTTCAAGCAGCTCTGTCCCTCATCCAGTTGGAAGGACAGAGCTGCTACGTCTCTAGCTGTGTCTTCCGCTGTGTCTCCCGCCGCTGCTACTGATGTCCATATTTCAAGGCCTTTATCCGGTCCACATTACTCAAGCGATGAAAAGTTGGAGTGGTTCTTCGAAGACTTCCTTCATGAGCTAGCAGCAAAAGAAGTATTTGCTGTTGCAAAACTCGAAGCAATAAAAAAGCGAAGGGCCCATGTGGAAAACCTGCTCCAAGCTCTAAAGGAGACAAAAAGTGTTGAGTGATAGTTTTACTCCTCTTTGTTTTCATTTTGAAAAATAAAAACCCTTATTGGGTGTTACTTTGTTAATGCCGTTTGTTAAATGCAAGTTTGTTATCTTCGTTTAAAAGTTCAGTTATTTCTGCTGTAACTCAGTAATATTAAATAGAGATACTAAAAGTTACACGGGTAATTTTAGTCTTAAATAGAGACATAATCTTTTACCCAGACACACCTAATGTTAAACGAGCACTCTGAAAATTAAGCGGAGAACGTTATTTATAAAGTATAACTCATTTTCAATAAAGAAATCGTCGTTTAAACAGAGATAAATGGTGACACTTTCTACTAAATAGAGACACTTTTTACTAAATAGAGACTTCGTATAGTCAACAGAGATACGGAAAGTTAAACGGAGACTTTAGTACCAAACGGTGACACATATATTTAAATGGCACCAGGAGACTTTACCTAGAGACACCTAATGTTAAACGAGAACGCGGCATATTAAACGGCATACCTTATTATTAAAGCGTAACTCAATGTTTCAATAGCGACATCGTCGTTTAAATAGATGTACTTAATTTTATAAAGGACGATTGACCTTTTATAAAGAAACCGTCGTTACAATTGCAAGTCAAGCAAATGATGCGAATTATAAAGAAATACAGACGTTAAACGAACAATAGTATATTTACATTGGAAAGCCTGCCATCTTAGTCGCAAATAATGAATTGAATTTAAAATAAAAATGAGAAAAGTGATAGGTATTTGTTAGTTAACTTTGTTTAGAAGTTATGTAGTTTCTGTTGCAGCTTCGTTAATATTATGCAACTTCGTTCAATGGAGAAAATCTATTTTATTGTCATTCGTTGATATTTAAACAAAGACAACGAAATTTAAATGGAGACTCTTAACCTTAAATATGGTCACCGTATGTTAGATAGAGACAAGAGAAGTTAAACGTATACGTTTAATATTTAAACAAAGACTATGTGTTTTAACCAGAGACCCCTGATGTTAAACGAGGGGCGGTGAATGTTACACGGAGAACCTTATTATTAAAGTGTAACACAATATTTTAATAGTAACATCATCGTTTTAACAGAGATACTTCATTTCATAAAGCAGCAATGACCCTTAAACGGTACAATGGAAAGTTAAGCAAAGAATGAATTGAATTTGAAACAATAACAAACAATAATAAATTTATATTGACATATTTGCCATGTCGCTGGCAAAAAATGAATTGAATTTAAAACAATAACAACAAAACTGTTTTACATTTGATAAAGAATTCCAGTGATAAAGAATTCTACTTCCCCGAAGGTGGAGGCATCCCTTTTTGATTTATGCCGGCTGCGCTCCCTTCCTTAAGTATGCAGGCAGTATACTTTAATCTCAGATAAGGGACGTCGGTACGCGGTATCTGTAGCTTTTCACCGTGGAGTAATTGCTCAATAAACCGCATGACGTAGACGGTGCAGTTGACACTTCTTTTTTTTGTCGGGGTGTTTCATTGTCGTGAACAAGCGGGTATTGTTTGGTCACCGTCTCGCCGTACTCCATTTTGAGACAAGTGTTGAATAGTTCCCGCTGTCGAGGTATACAATTTGAGGTTAGAGTAGAAACCGTCTATGGGACTCTATGAATCGAACTCTATTTCGCAAAGAACTTACCATTGCAATCGCGCTTTTATCGTACTCTTCACTTTGGCATGAAGTGTAATGCCTGTACTCTTGGTTGTTATTGTCGAGCATCACGACATGGAAGTGACCATTCATGATTATGGGAAGGATGGCAATGTCAACGTTATGCACGACTTTGGTGGCATCTCCGACCATAGCTAAAGTCGTGTCATGTGCGTCTTCCTGCTTTGACATAAACAATACCAATGGTCGTGTGATGGAGACACGCTTCTAATATAAGGATATGGTACTCTGGTCAGTGAGATTTGTATTATGCACACGAAGGCGTCCATCACATCATCTGTTACCATCTCCTTCCCGTCGAGCAGTATGAATAGGTTGGCTCGTGTGGCGCTGACATAATCATTCCTCCAGATGACGGACCTGCAGTTAAACAGCAACATATGTAATTAAATAATAACACAAAACCTTAAGTGTGAACCATATATTCTTATACGATAATATATATTGTTAAACAGTAACGTTAAAAGTTAAACGGTAAAGCACTATCTTAAATGGTAACTCCTATATTTAAACGAAAACGAAATAACTTAAATGGGAACATCTGTATGTAAACAATAACATAAAAACTATCATACTTACGTGTCCACGGGGAAGTTGAGAAAGATCTTGATCAACTCCTGCTCGAATACGCCGAGGCACGATTGACCAGCATATTTTTTTTCTTCTTCGGAACGATGTCTTTCCGAACTTCTTTATATTGCTGGTTAGCAAGGATCATAGTTTATTTTTGTTTTCGATGACGTTCCCTTACCCCTCGTTAACAGCTTTATTGAGATCATCCTTAGATTCTTCTTGCTGTTGAGGGATCGCGCCTACATTGGATGCGACACTGTCAGCCGCCCATTCCTCCATGGGCAGGAGTTCCTTCACAATAGAGGCAATGGTCTTCTCAACTGCGGCCAAGGCAACATCATCAAGGCGAGGCACATCCTCGGCTGGTTGTAATTATTCAGGGATTGTGCCCACCACCCTCGATGCGCCACTGTCGACCGCCAGCTCCATCAGGACGGGGATTTCGAAGGCTTCCTCAAACGCGGCAGTGCCAACGGCGTCGACGATCTTCTCTACCGCGACGGCCATGTCATCAACGGCAACGAACTCAACAACAGCATCAGCCGCCAATGGTGCTGCTATTGTTTCATCGTCGGCCGGTGGTGGACAGAGAGACATTATTGTTTTCGCATTTTTTGCGAGCCTGTTCAAACCTGGCTGTCTTGAAATGGCCATCCCGAGAAAGTCGTCATCACCAAATTCCGACGCCCCCTCCGTCCCGGATACTTCATTTATTTAGCCCGACGGTGCAGTCGATTGTGACAAGCTGGGGGAAAGCGTTCATCATCACCTGGCACGCCTACAAAAAAAAAAAAAGCTACAGTGACTTCGTGGCCTACTGCCATCGGGGGGGAGGGGGGCTGCCGCGGTCTGGGGGGCTGTGGCGATTGGGGGACTGTCGTTGTCTCAGCCGAGGGGGAGGTGTTGCCGTCAGGAGGGGTAGGGAAGGGCTTGCCCGACGCCGAGGATTGCGTGTTGGGCTGGAAGTGGGGGAACGGCGTCGTCGAGCACGCACGGAAGAGGCTGGCCTCTTCTCTTGCCCTCGTGCAAGTGGTTCCGACGCAATAGCATCCCTCCGCCCGTTGGCCATAACAAATATCTCCTCATCAGCATTCGTCGGGACCAACTCAGGAAACTAACATACGTAAAGAAAACAATCTCAGTTAAATCATTCAATTTAATAAAAAACAAACGTATTTAAGCATTTGACATGTATACGTAAAAGGTATGGCACAAATTTAAACGGATAATAAAAAGTTCAAACGAAGCCACCAAACGTTAAACACCAACTACAGTTCTTACACGAGAAAGACTATATATTACACATTAACTACTTATTGTAAGCACATTGTTCATAATTTATTACCTCTTTTCCTTCGAGAGCTGATCAACTGGTTTCAATCGTCGCATGCTTCCTGTAAGTACTTTCACCATAGCACAACACCCATGGGGTCTTGCCAAAACGGACTTTCCTACCGATTCCGGTTAGCTCGTAAAACCAGATGCTCAGCACGATCGAGCAACCCTTAATGTACCCCGTGTTTATCTTCCCCTCCCTCCCCCACCGGGCGCATCTATCTTGCATTCGAGCTGCAGCTTATGGAACGTCCTCCATAAGCTATTTGTGTGTCACCTACGGCCATACGTACCGCCCTATGCCAGGTAGATCGTCGACATAATCAACAATCCAATTGGGTACCGAGCATGAGGTATTTGGGAAGAGGATTGTCCATATGAGGTACACCATCAAGAGTTTCACAAAATCTTCCTCTTCTCCCCTCTGTCTAACAAGCTGCTGAAGAGTGGCCTTGATAGAGTCTCGGTGTCTCTCGTAGCTTTTTCATAAATACCTCCCCTTGAATGCTGATGGTGTTTTCTTCTTCTTAAACATGACTGCGTCTCCGTCGTAACACAGACCCAGAACGAGAGCCACATCCTTAGGCCTGAAGCTCAGCAGGCTCACCACGATCCTAAATTTATTGGCGCGTCCATCGTACCTCTGCAAAAGCGAATCCAGAACGGCCCTATCTTGGAATACAGCTTCCACCTCAGTGAATGCCGCAAACGATGTCCTTTGGATGATCTCCCAATGTCAACAGGTCATGTGGACTTTCAATTCGGCCAAAGTCTCCACCACCGGTGTCAAGTAGCATCTCCCGTTGACTAGGTTTACCGCCATAATCACAAGGCTGCAACAATGACAACACTTGTTAAATAGAGACCTCAATTGTTAAACAGAGATATAAGTTATTATGCGGAAAACTCAATGCTTAAACAGAGATATGACTCGTTAAACGGAGACAAAAGGTTTTAAATAAAAACTCATTTCTTACATGGAAAGCTCATTTTACAAACTGCAACCATATCAAATGAAAGAGGAAACGCACATTATAAACATTACACAAATAAAAACAACCGAAAAACTCTTTCGATGATCGTGGACACAGCCGAAAATGTAAAACAAACCAAAACCCTGGCCGATAAATCTGCCTGCAGGCTAGAAAAACCCCAACCGAGAAATCCCCCGGCATACTTCAGTGTCTTCCGATAAAAACAGAGCCACAAAACAAAACCGACGAATATCTCTGTGTAACAAAGTAGTTCAAATAAAAGCCTTACTTAAAACACAATTTCTTCAATACCTTGAACTGCAAACTGATGAAAGTGCAGGATACTTGCGCACGAGTGATTCAGATGGACTGAAGTTACAGAGTATGTCCAAGCAGAGAGAGCTTCGGAAAGGAAAAAGCTGAAGAATGTTAAGCAAAGAAGAAAAGAGTATATGGCTCTTGGGATTACCTTAAGAAAAACCCTCCACTTCCTCTCTGACCGGCGAAATGATTACACCACGACTTCCCATGCAAGCAAGGGGCAATTTCGTCCATAAAATTCAAAAATAACTACGTCAACCACCGTTACATATTTTGAGGGTTTGGAAAACATTGTGTTAAACAAAAAATGGTTTTTAAGGATTTCGAAAGTAATTGGGTGTTTTTGGCCATTTCACAAACTTAGGGTGTGTTTTTGGCCATTTCGTCAATATTGAAGCGCATATATAAATATAAAATATTTGTTGAACTTTTTATATATATAGATATATATGATACTGAAAAATAGTTGTACAAGTAGAATGATCGGATTCACATATGCGTGGCACAATTTTAATCCAATATATTATATCTTAATGTATGTTCCACCAAGGGCTTCATTTCACTTGTGGCCACAAAAGTTTGTGACTTATATCGCTATGGCCACAAAAGTTTTTTTTATAACCGTATGGCCATAAAAGTTTTCTCCGGGAGCAGCAGTGGCCACAGAAGCCTGTTTGGAGGTTATTTCCGGCGACTGGGCTGACATGAAGTTTAATGTGGCTGTCCAACTCTTGATGTTTTTATATCTCATCCAAGTCAGCAGCCCAGTCATCAGCTGAGTCATCGGTTTCCTTCTTAATATCAAAACACTTCTTGCCCAAATCTCTTTGCCCGAGAATCCCCATTTCCCCTCCCAAGGTCTGAGCTTGCCGTACCAACCCACACCCAGCCGTCGCTCGATTCCGGTCTGTTGATCTCCACCATCGTTTCAAGTATGAAAATCCAAAGCATTAAGGTAGTACATATTGAGTGAGTGAGTGAATGATTTTTTTTAGTTGCATTCTATTTTAATGTGGTTAAAGCTGTTACAATTGTTGTTGGAAGGGTGAATGATTTTCTATTTTTTAGTTTTCAAACTTAATGGTTAGTGAAATCTTTTATATTTGTTGTTGGAAATCTGATGGCATTGGGTGTTGAAAATGGTTCCATTTTAGATGATCATGTTGTAAATGAACTCAGCTGAGAAAAATTCATATCATGCTTTCACTGATATTAACTGGAAACTGGATACTGAAATCTTCATTTTAGCTATGAAATTAATGCAGCTTCACTCATTAATTCCTTTTCCTTCTGACAGAAAAGACAAAGAAATTCAACATCAATTTGTTTATCACAATTTAGGAACTAGATTTAGTTTTGGAAATAAATGCAGTTTTGGTTTTGCAGTCATGCAATTTCTTTAAGTTCATGTTGATAGCAGTGGTAAGAAAAAAATTGGTATAAATAAATCTATTACTATACTAGATGGAGGAATCAAGGCAACCATTCCTATTTCATCAAGAAGACTTCCTGAGTAATTTAAAGGCTGAAAACTGTTTATTTTCCTGGTTCTATTGATAACAACCAATGAACAAGACTATATTTTAATTCATGAGAATTAGACAAGAAAACTAAGCTAATAGTCAACACTTAAGAAAGTAATGTATCTTGAATGACCTGAATGCATTAAGGGAGTAACTGAAAATTAAAATGAAGGAGGCATGTAGAATTGATTGATTTGTTTGATTTTCCATTTGTGGTTTTAGTAATGTCCTGGATTACATAATTAGTAATGTATCCTTTACATTTTCAATTAGCAATGTAATGGTTTTTTAAGATTTGGCTTTAGTAATAGCATGGTTTACATAATTAATAATGTATCATTTACATTTTCAATTAGTAATGTCCTGGTTTTTTAAGTTTTGGCCTTTAGTAATATCCTGGTTTGCATAGTTAGTATTGTTTGATTGTTAATTATCTCTTGATGTTGCCTAGAAATTAGCCTTTAGTAGTATCCTTGTTTTTTAAGATTAGTCTTCAGTTGTGTTTGATTTATTATTTGGTATTCTATTTTGGTTTTACATAATTGTTTTCATGTTTTAGAAATTTTATGTACATATTGAGTGAGTGTGTGAATGCTTTTTTTTAGTGGCATTCTATTTTAATGTGGTTAAAGCTGTTACATTTGTTGTTGGAAGGGTGAATGATTTTCTAGTTTTTAGTTTTCAAACTTAATGGTAGTGAAATCTATTACATCTCTTGTTGGAAATTTGATGGCATTAGGTGTTGAAAATGGTTCCATTTTAGATGATCATGTTGTAAATGACCTGTTCAAAGAAAAATCCATATCATGCTTTCACTGGTATTAACTGGAAACTGGATACTGAAATTTTCATTTTAGCTTTGAAAACAAATGCAGCTTCACTTATTAATTCCATTTCCTTTTGACAGAAAAGACAAAGCAATTCAATATCAATTTGTTTATCACAATTTAGGAACTAGATTTAGTTTTGAAAATAAATGTAGTTTCATTGATTTCATTTTGGTTTTGCAGTCATGTAATTTCTTTAAGTTCCTCTTGACAGCAGTGGTAAGAAAAAAATTGGTATAAATAAATCTATTACTATACTAGATGGAGGAATCAAGGCAACCATTCCTATTTCATCATGAAGACTTCATGACTGATTTAAAGGCTGAAAACTACTTATTTTCCTAGTTCTGTTAATAACAACCAATGAACAAGACTATATTTTAATTATCTCTTGTTGTTGCTTAGAAATTAGCCTTTAGTAGTATCATGGTTTTTTAACATTAGCCTTCAGTTGTGTTTGATTGATTGTTTGGTATTCTATTTTGGTTTTACATAATTGTTTTTATGTTTTAGAAATTTAGCAAAGTGACTTACATAATTATGAATGTGGACCCATTTAGCTGACATGGAAGATGATGATGGGGTTCCAACTGAAGATGAGGAGTTCATTGATCCAGATTATGATCTCCCATCTGGTGATGAGGATTATCAGCAAGTTATTGATGAACAGACAGGAAAAAATAAAGGAGGCATACAATGGGATACACCATCTTTTCCTCAAGGTGTGACACAAGGAGTTGTTGGAGAAGATTGTGAATCAGAGGATGAAAATTCTGAAGAGTTATTCACAGATCAGGAATCAGATGGTGATGGTAAAACTAGGGTTGTGGAGTTTAATGAAGATAAGGAGTTGTATAACCCTGGTTTAAAGATTGGGATGTTGTTTAGAGATTTTGAGCAGCTGAAGAAAGCATGCAGAAATTGGGTAATTAAGAATAGATTTCAGCTATGGTTCCCACAAAATGACAAAAAAAGGGTGATTTGTGCATGCCACAACAAGCAATGCTCTTTTAGAATTTATGCGGCTCGCATGAGTAAAGAGAACCCATCAGTGCAAATTAAGAGTGTCAATTTTGATCAGACATGTGGGAAGGTTTTCACCAATTTTCATGTTACTTCAAGGTGGCTTGCTATTAAATATCTTGACAAATTCAGGGTTGACCCACACTGGAGCTACAATGGAATAATTAAACAAGTCAAGGATGATCATGGTTTCACAATCTCTGGTATGAAAGCTTGGAGAACAAAAAATCTAGCAATGAGGTGGGTAAATGGGGATGAAGCTGAGCAGTATACAAAGCTTATCAGGTATGCAGCTGAGCTTAGACAAAGTAATCCAGGCACAACAGTGATATTATGGAGAGATGAAGGTGTTTTTAAAGGGTTTTATGTCTGTCTAAAGCCCTTGAAAGATGCATTTTGGTCAGGTTGTAGGCCATTCATAGGCTTTGATGGTTGTTTTTTGAAAGGTCTTTATGATGGGCAAGTATTGTCTGCAGTAGGAATTGACCCGAACGACTGTATTTTTCCAATTTCTTATACAGTGGTTTTGACTAAGAATAGAGAAACTTGGACTTGGTTTATGGAGGCTTTGAGGGATGATTTGGATATTTGGAATAGTAGATATGTCACAATAATGAGTGATCGGCAAAAGGTTAGTTTATATGCTTAAAATAAATTCCAATAAGGCTAACTATCAATTAATTCTGTGGCTTGTGTTTGCAGGGATTAAAAAGGGCTGTTGAAGAAGTATTTCCAGAAGCAGAACACAGAAATTGTGTTAGACACATCTACACAAACTTCAGGGAGCAATTCAGAGGCAAAACATTGAAGGATTTTCTATGGAATGCTGCAAGGGCAACATATGTACAGAGATTTAACTATTGGCTTGGAGTATTGGAGAAAGAAAACCCAGATGCAAGAAAATGGCTCGACCATCAAGACAGACCTCATGCTAGCTGGACCAGGGCATTGTTCTGTACTACAAGTAAGTGTGACATGCTCTTGAACAATATTTGTGAGTGCTTTAACAGATATATACTTGATGCAAGAGATAAGGGAATCATTACAATGCTTGAGATGATCAAGGTGAAGTTGATGAGGAGAATGAAAAAAAAGAAAGAACAGATGTTGAAGTACAAGGGAAATATATGCCCTAAAGTCCAAAAGAAACTTGATAAGATGAAAGAAGAAGCACAATACTACACACCAGATTTTTCAGGTGAGCCCAAAGTCCAAATCATAGGTTCTGGAAGGGAATCTTATATTGTTGACATGGTTGACAAGAATTGCACATGTAGAAGATGGGAATTGACAGGGCTGTCGTACCCTCATGGAATCAGTGCAATATATGGGAATAATCAACAGCCAGAAGAATTGGTACATGCTTGCTACTTGGTATCAACTTACATGCGGGTATATGATCACTACATAAACCCCACCAACAATGAAGAGCTTTGGCCAGAAGTTAATGATGGAACAAGAGTGATCCCACCTCCAATTGGGAGAGGACAAAGGGGAAGAAAATCAAAAGCAAGAAGAAAAGAGCCTGAAGAGATTGAAAATTCCTTAAAGGAGTCAACATCCAATTCCACAACTTCTGTTAAAGGAAAACAGAAATTAGCTCGAAAAGGGTTAAGCACAGTTAGATGTACAATATGCCATGAAGAAGGCCACAACAAAAGGCATCATGACAAGGTAAGACATTTGGTTTTAATTTATTTCAGTTACAATACATAATTTCTCTACAAAAATTTTATAATACTAATTATGTTTGTTGCTTGCAGGTGTTAATTTAACTTAAATGATGTTGAATGATTTTAAATCTCATCAGTGACTGTGTGTTCTTTATTTTTTTTATGATGGCAGGGTAATGGAAATAAAACTGCAAGTGTTGCTGGCCAAAAAAGACAGAAACTTATTCCCGTAAGTGTTTATATATATATTTAAATCAAGATGAACTATAACCCTGAAATGATCTAATCCAATTAATGTCTTCTTCACAGAGGAGAAGGGGTCAGTGTACTACTCCAGAAAATATGTCAATTGGCAGTACTGCAGCTGCCAATGAATCAACTCAGCAACATGAATTAGGAGGTACCCAACAATCTCAAACAATGCAACCTAGTGATATTACAAGCCAGGGACCAGCACTCATTGTCAGCATAAGCAGGTCATGCAATGTTAATGTAGCTAACTTGGGCAATGTGACCTACCGCATAAGGACAACACAATCTCCACCTGCAAGTAGGGCTTCTTCATCTGACATGGGTACTGGGGAACTAGATTGTTCTGATGGCAAACTGATTTGATATTTTTGCTATGAAGAAGTTGTTAACATTAATGTTCATGATGAATTACCAGTACTTGTTGTAAGCATTGATAACTTTGTTTATGGTTTGTGGATGTTGTAAGCACAGATAACTTTTGTTGTTTACGTTGATGGATGTTGAACTAATAACTTTTGTTATTTATGGTGATGAATGTTATGGCAAACTTTTGTTGCATAAGAATTGTGTACTTTTCCTTCCAAAATTTTGCAGCCTATATACTTTTGCAAATAATGGTTCAGCTTGTTTGGTTCAATGTGTTTCAACATGTACAAATTCTGCAGATGCAGATAATTGATGCTTATACTTCAGCAGGTTTCTTTTCAAACTTCTGCAGATAATCGATGCTTGTGTTTCTGCAAACTTTTTTTTTATTTCAAATTTCTGTATATAATCTTATGCTTGTGCATAATTTTCTTTCCAGAATTTTGCAGATAATTGATGCTTGAGATTGTGGTTGTGCAGAATTTTCTTATTCAAATTTCTGCATATAACTGATGCTTGTGCTTGTCCAAACTTTCTCTTTTTAAAATTCTGCAGAGGCTTGTGCTAGTAGAGACTAAAAAGTACACTCCCACAAACCACAATTATCTACATTCAACTGAATTAAATTACAATAAGAAATTATATCAT
The DNA here is from genome assembly GCA_902712375.1 of Dioscorea dumetorum. Taxonomy (NCBI): domain Eukaryota; kingdom Viridiplantae; phylum Streptophyta; class Magnoliopsida; order Dioscoreales; family Dioscoreaceae; genus Dioscorea; species Dioscorea dumetorum. The sequence continues at coordinate 126,459 of CACTHL010000116.1, read as the reverse complement.
GACATTCATATAAAGATAACATGAATTGAGTACCTCATTCATACATGAAGAACATATTAAAATTGAGTACCTCATTCATACATACATGAAGAACATATTAAAATTTCAGCATTAACATGAATTGAGTACCTCATTCATACATGAAGAACATATTAAAATTTCAGCATTATCTGCACTCAATTGAATTAAATTACACACTCTTATAAGTTTCAACCGAATTAAATTACAATGAGAATTTATATCAATTGAATTAAATTACACACTCTTATAGCATTAACATAAATTGCATTATGGGAAGCCTGTAGCTTGAGGGGGTTGTATGAGAAAAGGAGGGAGGGCATTCAGGCCTGAGGAAGCGCCTGCGATAAGTGGCCGGAGTGATGCCCTATTCTAGGGCTTCAAATGAACTTCGGCATAGGAGAAGGGGGAAAGAAGGAAGCTGATGACTGGGTTGCTGACTTGGATGAGATATAAAAACATCATGAGTTGGACTGCCACGTCATGAGTTGGACTGCGACATCAAATTCCATGTCAGCCCAGTCGCCGGAAATGGCCTCCAAACAGGCTTCTGTAGTCACTGCTGCTCCCGGAGAAAACTTTTATGGCCATACGGTTACAAAAAAAACTTTTGTGGCCATAGCGATATAAGTCACAAACTTTTGTGGCCACAAGTGAAATGAACCCATTATCAAACTTCGAAATAAAGAAGACAAAACTAATCAATTCATCTAACAAAGAAAATAAAATCTCCAATAGCGGTGGACGTTGGTATTACTATCTAATAGAGAGAAAGGATTCTCGAAAGTAGCAAAGCCCTCTAGACTATCTAATGGAGTAATATCCGAGAAAGATGAGAAAGTGAGTTAGCGAACTATAAAAAGCAAAGGATATTAATTAGGTGAAGGAGAAAGCTCATCAAATAATTTCACAACCATAAACCTCAAAACTCTTTCTTTCTCTTTACTTAGTCTATTGATCTCAGGAGAGGATTTCAAACTAAGTCATCAAAGCATTCTTCCAAACTATTCATCAGGCTTACTTAATGTCTTAGTTTCATCTCACAAGTAATTTTCTTATTGTCTTTTCACAACTAATATGCAGATGCACCAAACAATAAAAATGGAATATGCCACTTCAATTTAAAAAAAATATATAATTAAATACATTTAATAATAATTTTATTTAATAAATCCATATTTCCTTTTTTTTTATTCACCCTTTTAGTTTTTATTTTACAAAATATTACAAAAATAAAATTATCATGAATGACAAGACTACTAAAAACATTTTAACAAGTGTTGAAAGTAACTTAGAATTTGTCGTTCATATGCTTCATCTCCATACAGCTCACTAAAGAATATCCCTTCTATTTTTTATTTAACTTTATTTAATATTTGATACATTCAAGCAAAAACTGCAAAAAGAAACAAAGTTTTTTTTTTTAGAGCAAATATTCTTTTACTATGTTACAATTTCCTCTCAAAGATCAACTTTGCGGAGTCTCATAAGAAGTGATCAATATTAAACTCTAGAAGCATCATTATTATTTATAACTTAAAATCTTATAAGATTGATTTGATGTTCAATATAGAATTTAATGATCTATTAAGAAATAACAATCTTACTATGAGATTAGTGAGAGCAAGAAAAAATATCTTATATCTATTGCTCTAGCTATGTAGGCCTAGCTTTAATTATACCAATTTCAACTGTAGCAATGTAAAGGATTTTCTCTATTATAAAGACGGTGAAGACTCAACTATGCAATAAAATTATTGATAAAATATTATATGATATATTTGGTTGTGTGGATAATGAAACAACCTAATTTGTTTTGTTGATTTCTAATTACTTATTTGCACAAAATGTTTTTTAAGAAACTAAAAATACTATTTAACATGTGTTATTATATAATTTCGAATATACTTGAACTTAAATTCATTAAGATAGCATTTTATTAGATGTAATTATAAATGCAGAAATACATGAATTTGAAAATACAGTAATTGAAAAATCTGGTGTTTAGTTGGATGTAACTGAAAATATTGTATTACAGAATTTGGTGTTTGTTGTGAGGGATTTGTGAATCCGTATTTTATAATTTTCTAATAGATAACAAAATTAAATTTAGCTTATAAACCTAATTATTAATCAACTGTTAAGCAAAATTTATTATGAAATTAATTACTAGATATTAGTATAATTCTTTATTAAGTGTAAGTTCAACGGTTGCTTAGGGGGTTTAATTATTTTTAATTATTATTACAAATATTTTAAAAATGGTGCATATTATACTTTGCTTAGCATGTAACACTCCTTCGAGCTTTATAATTAGCGCAAACCACTTACAAAATTTCATCTAATAATATAATAAATAAAAGCATAAAATTCACGAGAATTAATCAAGATGACAAGTGATCTTTGTGATCTCTTCCAAGATTAATGTTTAAATCAAGCATTTGAGGGAGGCGTACGCTTCTGGAATCTTGACAGACACACATGTCATCGTCTCGAGGCTTGGCATCAGAGCTAGCAATGAGGACATGAGGTTCTATAACTACTTCTTCTCAAAGGCTCAAAGATAAGGATTGGGGATTTGTAGATGAGAGGCAGAGTAGTGGCAGTGCTAATCATGGCCAACATGATCACCTTATTGATCTAGTTCCTAGAGACAAGAACTAAAGTGGGGAGATTACAGGCGGCAAAAGCGCTTAATTAGGAAACTCATTAAGAATCCCACAGGTAGTATTACAGCGCTGCCTAGCATCTGCGGCGATGCTAGCAGTGGCAAGAAGCTGATCATCTCCTCATCGAGGGAGATATAGCACAAGAGAAAGATGGTGTCAACGAAAGAGGGTTAGAGGCGAGGCAGAGGTCCTCGAGGATGGAGATTACCTCCTTAAACTAGTGAATCATTTGCATACAAAGCACGTGAAGGATTCCCAAATGAAGGATTTTGTTTAATGGCTAAGTTGGCCGTAAAACCAAACACTTTATCCATACACTTAAACAGTAATTGAAGTTGCATTAGGAAAAAGAAATTCATTCCAACAAACAATGGATTTTGGAACTTATGTATATAGAATTACTTGCAACTCTATATACATCAAAACAAACACTACCTAAGTTTTATTTGCCCTTTATTTGTGATTTCTTGCTCCCCCACTATACGTGACATACAGAAAAGAGAAAAAGCCACCCACACGGGGAGTGATGTTGAACTTAGTTAATTGCGATACTTATCCCCTCCAATCATCCAATTGATAGAGAGAGATTCCTATTGATCCAATGGGGAGTGATATGTTTATGCATCAAGATAATTATTTAAAGATTAATTATATTTCCAAAATTATTAATATTATATTTATAACTAAGTATATACAAAATTAACTTTTAAATATTTTTTATTAGCATTAATATGTTATATGCTACACGCCTTTCCTAGAATCTCCACCTTCTCCTCCAACTCCGCTAGTAATTTTCCTTCATTTTCCAACACTACCGCACATCCTTGCAGAACTAGAATCTCCTTCATCTTGATCTTATGAGAATAATATCATTTGATTCACTGAACTTCTGAATTTAAAATTTATGACTGCCCATCCTTTCAATAGATGAAAATTTCAGTCATAAACCCTACATTTGAAATAGAATTCAAGGAACCAATCTTTAGTATCACTTGTCAAGCTAAACACAAGAGAATAAGAATAATAACAAAAAAAAAATAAGAACGCACAGGAATTTACGTGGTTTGTGATTTACATCCACAAGGAGATAGAGTTTTTTTATTCTCTTAAAGTTTGTTGTAGCAATCTAATATTACATAAGCTATTTGCCTACAATAATTTTAAACGCCTAATCTTTCTCTGAAACCAAATTTACAATGAAATTAAATCTAAAGGTTTTTTTATTTTAATAAGGGCTATTAAGGATTTAAAGAATATTAGCTATAAATCAAGTTAATTAATAATAGTTGAAAATAGATGAAATTTCTTGGGCAATTTACAAAACATAAATCTAAAAGAAATTGACAAACACATTTGTTTTCAAATAAATAAATAAATGGGATTTATTGCTGTTTTATATGAAGCTTGTGTTTGAACAATGGTCGCATATTAAATCTCCAAATTATTCGACATGACATAAAGCCACTATTAGGAATATCGGCTTCATATTAAGTTATTATTTTTTCAAAAAAAAATGACATTACATAAATTTTCTCATTGCTTTTTAAATAAAATTCTTTTAATGAATGTTTAAACAAAACAAATATATAGCCAATAGTTATAACTTCACTTTTAGGGCCGATTTGGTTACAAAATATAAAAATATGACATAATTTTATTATGCAGGAAGTGCAAGCAATTATTACAGAAATTATGAAATATTTTATTCTTACAGAATCACTGTTTGGTTAACAAAATAAAAAATTATTGCATAAATGACTACATATTTTATTCTTACAGAATGATTGTTTGGTTAGCATAATAAACAATTATTATATAATAAAAATATCCGTTGGATTATAATCGTTGATATTAAAATTTGAAAAATAGCCGTTAAAAAATAGTCATTGTAAATATAGCCATTATAATTATAGTTGTTATAATTTTTCTATTTATACACAATATGGCTCCTTTACAACTACACATACTTTTTTTTTGTTTTAGTTGAAAATCTTCATAGTTCTAACCATTGTTTAAACATGAATTCCTTAAATCTATTAATGCTCAGTATTTAGTCGAGACAATGTCCAGCGACTTCCAAAGTTAAAAAACATCACACATCTATTCTTGTAGGTGTTGTATATGTACAAAAAATTCTTGAAGGTCATCAGGAACATTGCAAAAGAGAATTTCGTATGGAGCCTTATATATTTCAAGCATTTGCTGATCGTTTAAGAGAAAAATCTCTCCTATGTAACTCAAAACGGACAACAGCCGAGGTACAACTAGCAATGTTTATGTATATCCTTGCTCATAATGCTAGTAACCGCGATGTGCAAGAGCGATTTCAACATTCTGTAGAAACGGTTAGTCGTTATTTTAATAAAGTAATTAATTCTGTTAATCGACTAGCTTGTGAATACATAGAACGTCCATCGACAATCACATCGATGGTTATTCAGTATAACATAAAATTTTTCCCATATTTCTGTTGGAATTTCATGTGTATGGCTATATAGTGGAAATTAAAATTTTTACCACCACTTGGGTCAATACACAAAGGAACTTGTTAGAATGACAATGGCAAGGAGAAAAGCCTGAGCATTACAACACCGAAGAAACCATGAAGAGACATAAATTCTATTTCTAGTGCGAAGAAAAAAAACTTTCCATACCTTAAGAGATTATAGAATCTCTTGATTAGAAGGAAATCGATTTGCCTCTTAGCCTCTTGAAAGCACCTTTCTTTCAAAGCACCTCTTGATTCATCTTGAACCTAAACAACGAACTACCACACCACTTAGATAGATGGATGTGGAGTTCAAAGCTTAGATCCAACCACCTTGTAGGAGGAGATGTAATGAGAACTAAGGAGAACGATGATGAGGATGTTGGCTAAGGTTTTAAAGCTCAATCTCTTCACTCCTTTTTTTTTTTACATCATGCTCCCTTTTATATAGCAAGGGGTAGGGCAACTCTTTGTGCAAATTACACAAATGCCACTAGCCTTATTTGGCCATTTCAAGCTCTCATTAATCTCTCCTTTTATGGGCTTAATAAATAAACTTATGAACAAATAATATCAACCATACTATTTGTTTATGCAATATCTCTATTATTCTCATAATGCTTTCAAGCATTACACCAAATAATATTTGCATAACCTCATAAATTTAATTATTTATTGTCTAAGCTTGTCATATTATGACATTTTATTTTAGTATTTCACCTATTGCACATTATCCTGTACATTCGTATGAAATATAAAATAATTGTTGATCATATAGAGGATCTATGCCACTTTGGCAATAATATAAAACTTTATATTATTGACTATAAGAGGTTCTATCATTACATTATAGTTATCCAAGTGATATTGTATTCATTCATTCGATCCACTAATTTTATGTCTATCATTGTCTCATGATAATATGAATAATATGCAAAATAAGATCGTGTCATTTTTGCATTATATTCATTTTCTTGGTCTCTCAAGTGAATTATTATTGTAACTACATGAGTTATATTGCATGCGGCATAATTCCACTTTACCAAGGGGCCCAACAATATCATCACCCGAAATTGAGGGACAATGATAAGATTAACATATAGATTTCTCCCACACAAGTTGTATACAACGAACTACTGTTTTATTCCTATCATAGGATATTATTTAAACAGTAATCACATCATATACTTCTCACGTGAAAAATCTATATGTCTCATATCTAAGATTCTAAAGACACAATGAAACATCAATGACACAAAACACAATCCATATAATGCTCCAACTACTTAGGTCATGTTCAATATATAAAATACATAGTTTATATATTCATGTCATCAAATGATAATCCCTTATCAACATTTATAGAACTACAACGTACTTTTAATTGACATGATAATCTTTCACGGTAATTAACGTTCCTTCTTAATTACCACGATTGTGAACTTATTTAGTGATCACATGTTGCTCATTTTTAGGAGTTCTGTGGTTCAAGACCCAGTGCATCTTTCTGAACACTCCCAAAATATAACACGTTAACCTCAAGGAACATGAATAACAATATTCAAAATCATGAACAATACACAAATCTTTATCAAAATAATAACTTTTAAAACACACATCCTTCAATTTCATGGTGGGTAAAGCTATATATTATTAATTTAATTGTAAATTTATTTTAGTCGTTGTAAATGTTACATGTTTGTTTATTTTTTAGGATTGTGTTGGTGCCATTGATGGAACACATTTCCTATTACATTTCTTTGGATAAACAATATCGTTATAGAAACAGGAAGCAAACACTATCGTAGAATGTTATGATCGCATGTGATTTTGATATTCATTTTATATATGCACGAGTTGGTCGGGAAGGTTCTGCTTCCGATGCTAGGATTCTCCAACGTTCGATCAAACAAAGTTTTAAAGTCCCAAAGGGCAAATATTATCTTGTAGATGCAGGATATGCTAATACTCCAAATGTTATTGCTCCATACAGAGGTGTCTATTACCATTTGCTGGAGTAAGGACGAGTGCAATTTAGACAGACCAATTATAAAGAACTATTTAATTTGCGACATGCTTCGTTATGGATCATGTTGAACATATCATTACCATGTTGAAAATGAGATTTCCGATACTTAAAGTAGTAACTTTTTCACCCAATCGACTCTCAAATTGATATAGTAGTTGCTGCTTGTATGTTGCATAACTTCACCCCTATACATAACGGTGCAGACGTTGTTGAGGAATTTGATGATGAAGCCGAAGAAAATATCGTTCGTAATGGAGAGAACTCATACGGCGAGGATGTTAACACCATGAACTCTAAGCGAAATGTAGGTGCTCGTAAAAGAGATGAAATAGCAAGGCAGATGTGGGATGATTATTGTAGTTATCACCGAGCTAGAACATAGGTTTGTTGATTTTTAATATATTAGTAAAAAAAACCATTGGGTATGTTGATTTTTAATGTATTAGTAAAAAAAAAATTGGCTATGTTGATTTTTAATGTATTAGTAAAATAAACCATTGGCTTTATTTATTTTTAATGAATTAGTAAAAAAAAGCAATTGCGTAAATCCAAATTAATATCACTTTACAATCCACAGAGTAATTGTCATCAATGCCTTCTTTCACATTTTCTAATCACTTACTTGTGAATATTGACCATAACCTAGTAAATTTACATAAGATTAAAGAAAATAATCTGAAAATTGGCAAATACAAGGAAGTTCCTGAATAATAATAATGTCAAGAAAATACATAACAATGTCAAGCCAAAAGGATATTTTAACAAGTTCATCCATGGCACACATAATAATGTCACACTCATTGTCTATTACCTAATTTTCATGAACATCATCTTCAACCATGGTACTCTATGATCTTCCTGAAGACATAAGAAAAGTTCACAATAACTCTTAGCTTTAATGAAAATTTGGGTGGCTTTGAACATTTCTTCCTCTGTAAAAATGTCACCCATTGCATTAAACACCTTCATGCAATCTTTTATTGTATACTCTACTACTTGAGTGGCCTTGAGGAATATCGAGATATTCTTTACTCTCACGCTCTCAAAATACTATGTATTGTTCCATGTTGAATGGTGAATCTTGGGGTTTTTTCCTTTTCGCTCCCTTTTTCTTATATGTCCATCTTCATCTCCTATTCCCCACTTCTCTATGTTGCTTGAACTTTGAGTTTGAGGATTCCGTGGTTGAGGACAAAGAAGTTCCACTTGCATGTTATCATCATCCTTTGTCTCGTGTATAGGTGATGATTGGAGTGGTTTGTTTGGAGTAAAAACACTAAGGGTTGTGGAGAGCACTGGTGATGTAGAAATATCTTCATAATCTTCTATACCACGAGAGCGTTTACTTTCAATATATCTCCCTGCATAACAAATATATAATATGTTAGTAAGGAAGAAAAATTTATAAAAGTCAAGTATTAGAAAATATATGCTTACCCTCATAAACCTCCTGCAATGCCATGAAATATGGAAATGGTCTTTTATGCCACTTCCTCGTATCTTTACTCCTCTATTTAATTTGCTCCAAATTAGATGAAAGTAATTAATGAAAACGTCATTCATTATTTATGTGCATACCTTTAGTAGTGGTGTCCAAACATCATCAGGAGTCGATACAATGTGTCTTTCATAGTCCCATCCAAAGCCACTTAATTCAAAAAAACCTTTTAAAAGCTTGTAGGTTTTTTCAACTCTTGTTCTAATGCTTTAATTTGGTTTGTGGTGATGCTTGGAATGAAAAACTTGCTTATCATGTTGCATACCATCTTGTTCCATACTTTCTTTGTTCCATCTATTTTGTGAACGGGACGCAGGAGTATTGTACTCAGCCAATATCCTTACTATGTGAGCCTTGAGAATTTCATTCCACTTTGCCCAACTTTCAATTTTACCTTCACTTGCTATATCAAATCTTGATATTTTGATATACTAGAACTCTCTATCTACGTAAATCATCAACCAAATGCCAAATATATATAACGACACTGATCAAGGGATTAAAAAACTGGTATTGGTTTACATAACTTGCACAGTGAAAGCAGTCAGACTAATCTTATTGTCTCAGATGCAAGTTATACAAGAATATGCAATTGATTGTGAGATTAACTTGCACAAACCTCTTGCTTCTTCTATCTTCAAAGCTAGATTCATAGCCATCAAATTATTCTATATGCCAATCACGACCTATATGATAGCACCTACAACTGCTGCTAGCAGAGTCAACTCATACTTCGTTAAAAAATACTTACCCATTCTAAAGATGTATTTAAAAATCCCCATTCGTTAAAAAATACTTTCCATTCTAAACCAAAACATATACAACATGTATAAACTAGTTTTTTCATGCTTATTTTCTTTACATTTGTTTTGGTTAATTACAAACCAAAAGACCACAACTTTCCAGGATTTTTTTACACCAAAGAGCAAACTGAAATTTCAGCCATATAGCAACACATCACATATCACTAAAGTAGCTAAGATATGACAAAAAAAAACTTTAATCTTACATTTGGGCATATCAAGAATGAAGATTTTAACAAGAGAATAATTTAAAGCAGCTATAATCACTAACTTTAGAGAGATAACAATACCATGTTCTCTGCAATCAACACAATTTATTTTGAGTACCAAAGCAATGTGGCAAGATGAAAACAGTATAAATTCACATTAGCAATCATGCAATGAAGGAACAAAAACAGTAATCATAATTAGGTATAAAATGCATATTGTTTCGGCAAAATAACAAACAGCATACCAATCTAGAGTTCATCATAAGCAATTAAAATTTTCATCTTAAATACATAGAATAAATTATTATAAAAAAATACAATTAATTGCTGATAATAGACTTGGAAAGATCCAGATATGCTTTCAGATGTGTTGTAGTGGTTCTCGACAACTTAGAAGGGACTGACCTTCAATCTAGGTAAGATGCTAGAATTATGAGAAAGTTCGGTGTTCCTTCACCATAATGCAACCTTGTATTTCGTCGATTTTTGCTAACACCGCTAACGCTTTTAATTGATCATGTCTAGAGATAAACATTATTTTGTACAACATCCAATACACGAGCCACAAATACAGACTTTTAACATAAAAGAATTATTATATCAATTTAATAAATTGCATAAACGCCCTTTCTTTATGAACTACTATATATCATATATCACCACTTAATTTCTTGAGGCAAATTAAGGCTTCACCCCATAAAGTATTCAGATGATCAAAACGTAAATCCTTGAATTTTTGGTTTCTAGAGCTACTATTCCAACAATTGATATTGTTCATATATTTAGTTTGACCTCTTATGCAAATCAGTTATATGTCAGTTGCTACACTATTTTAAAATGCAGTTTAGAATTTGAAATTTTCATGGTCCTCAAACTTGTTTTCAAATCATGCTCACAGCGCATTCAACCAACACAGAATGTTATATATTCCATATGTAACTATAAGATTGAATGATTTAACACAATTGTAAGAAGAAAAAACAATATCCATTACATCATAAGTTAAAATGGTGACAGTTGAGAACAGTTGAGCAAGTATTGACAGCTAAATCTCATCAAAGACTGAAGGTGAATGACAGATACTAATTACTGTCCAATATGTGATACTTGGACACAAAATTTTACCAAATAAAATCAGCATCTTCGTGAAAATAGTAATCATGATGTGAAATATAATATATATACAATTCACTCATTAACAAAAATGTGCATACTCTAGTGTACAAACTACACATGCAATTTGCCCTCTCTAGCCTTCCAATCAACATGTGAGCCAAAAGATTTGCAGACAAACTAGATAAGAAAATTATCTATCATATGGGCTACCACATCAACACCATCAGAAATATATTTCTAGTGAAAAACGAAGTACCTTGATTGCCCAGAATGTGAAATTTAGCATTGTTTTCCAATCAAACAATTCTAAAGGTTCTAGAACTGTGAAAACTAGGATTCAAACGCTGGTATTTAGCGATGGTCTTGAATTTCTAAAAACTAATCAAATATATAGATAAACATACCAGTTGCCTCAAATTCTTAAACAAGCAATCCCATTACCCAAAATGTGAAATGTATCATTGTTTCCCCCAACCAGCCAAACAAATTTTAATACTGAAAAGAAATGCAAGGAGGAGAGTTGACCTCCAGCGTCGGCCTCCTGCTCCGGTATTGGCCTTCGGCTTCGATGTCTTGGGTGCTTAGGCCGGCGTCCTGAAAAGTTCCAACCCTAGAAACCGAGAGAGAGAGAAGCCGGCCGCGTTTGAGAAAGAGAGAAAGAGAACGAGAGAAACAATCACACACTTCAACATAAAAAAATATTCCACTCTGACTGGAATATTTTTTTATGCCATAATTCCCATATTAAGGCATAATTTTGTAGTGTAAATTAGATACCCAAACAACCATTATTCCATATTCTGTGAAAATATTATATATATTATGCCATAATGTACAGATTATGGCATAATATTGGGGTATCCAAACATACCCTTAAATTGTTTTTAAAAGAAAATTAAATTAATTTTTTCTAGTAAATTTAGACAAGCTACATGCATGTCAGAGATGAACCCATATAAGGAATTGAACTCCACAACATTTATAGTCTCTTTTTGTATGAGTTGGGGTTCAAACATGTCTATTAAGTAGATTAAACGTCTTATGCAAAAGGCCTGGTGCCAACATACTAAATGGTTATTTCAAAATTCAAATTTCAAAATAAGATGAAGATGAATTTTTTTAGGTGGGTACTAAACTTTGGCCTTATTTCATTTTGAGCACCAACTTTCGATTTGTATCAATATGAGCACTCAACTTCGATTTCATTTCAACGGGAGGGTACCATGACTATTTCAGTGAGATTTTTCTAACGTGTACGCAGGATTGCTGAAGAGGCCGTTGACTCGCCACGTCAGATGGGTCAGAAGAAGGGAGAGGTGGGAAAGAAAGGGTGTTTAACCCTTGACGTGGCATCCGACGTGGAAAAGAAGCTCAGCCACGTGTTTAAGTTGTCCACCTGGTACATCAAACGTGCATCTGATGTGGCGAGTCAACGGCCTCGTCAGCAATCCGACGTACACGTCAGTAAAATCTCACCGAAATTGTCATGGTACCCTCCCGTTGAAATGAAATCGAAGTTAAGTGCTCATATTGATACAAATCAAAAGTTGGTGCTCAAAATGAAATAAGGCCAAAGCTTAGTACCCACCCAAAAAAATTACCCCAAATGAAGATTTCATTCTTTTTATTTCAAAATGAAAATTTGTGATATTTTTTAAATCCCATTTTACACTGCAGTTTCAATGATATTTAAAAAAAGTTTAAAACATGAAGTTACCTTTTCAAATGTTGCGATCAAAAGTATTGTCAAGACAAACTACTAATAGTTTAGTGATAATTTACCACAAAATGTGCAAGGGGGTGAGAGATTGAAACCTCGCTCTCATGTTGCTCTTTATTAGTAGTACTATTCATATAATGTATACAAGGTCCTAATACTGTTTAGCAATATTATTTGTTAGCCCTTATGTGAATCTCCTGTGGGAGAAACAATAATTTTTCTCTCCAAAGTTGTATAATATGAAAATTATTTTGATAGTCCTTAAACCACAACAACCGGTAGAGCTACCTTTCTACCTGTCCTTTTGATAGTGATTATCATCTTTTGTAAAATAAAAAAAAAATCAGCAACTTTCATGTTGAGTCATCAAAATAATTCAGGTAACATGACGTAGTTCAAATACTGGGATTAATTTTTTTGTAGGTCATTAAGTTTTAGACTTATTTCATTAACGTTGCCATATTTCAATTTGTACCAAAAAGGTTACTAACTTTCGATTTTGTTTCTCCGGGAGGTTACTCGCGAGTAACCATATCATTTCGGCTGACGTGGCTACCGGAATTTGCACAGTCAGCATTACTATGCCACTCACCATGATGCCATGTCACCCATATAGCTAGGTAATGGGGATTAAATTTTTGGTAGGTTACTAAGGTTTGGACTTGTTTCATTAAGGTTACCAAGTTTCAATATGTATCAAAACGGTTACTAGAATTTGATTTTGTTTCTCCGACAGGTGACCCGCGAGTAACCACATCCATCCTGCTGATGTGTCGACCGGAAAAAACACAGTCAGCCTGATGAGGCCACGTCACCATGTGGCAAATGCTGATGTGGCACCTGGTGACGTGGCCTCATCAGCCGACCGTGTTTTTTTCCGGTCGACACATCGGCAGGATGGATGTGGTTACTCGCGGGTCACCCGTCGGAGAAACAAAATCAAATTCTAGTAACCGTTTTGATACATATTGAAACTTGGTAACCTTAATGAAACAAGTCCAAACCTTAGTAACCTACCAAAAATTTAACCCTTTATTTTGCCACCTCAGCATCTTAGTAAGTGGCACAGTAATGCTGACTGTGCAAATTCCGGTAGCCACGTCAGCAGAAAAGATATGTTTACTCACGAGTAACCTCCCTGAGAAACAAAATCGAAAGTTAGTAACTTTTTTGATACAAATTGAAACATTGTAACCTTAATGAAATAAGTCTAAAACTTAGTGACCTACCAAAAATTTAAGTTCAGACAATATAAGTAGATTATAATTTTGCTCAAATTAATTAATCTTCCTCAAGTATAGAGACGAAATCGACCTCCTAACTAATTTATAAAAAGAAAAAAGAGAAGAAAATTATCTATGTCAAAAGTCGTTAATTATTCGTATTTCCTTTAAAATTGTATTTGTATATACACCTCTATATTAACTCTTCTATTCCCTTATATATATTCCTATGATTAGTCAACTTATAATTTAATAAAAATATAATTGGGTCTTTTATTTTATTATTTTTCTTTCCCTCTTTCTCAAGATGAAGATGAATAAAGATAGAATTCAAATGATAATTTAGTATTTCTGTAAAAGTTTTTAGTTGACTTTTTGTCAAAATAATATATAGATATATATGATCTATATTAATAAAATATTTACATATTGGTTAAATTTAATTTGCACAAATAATATAAACAAAATTGACCACCTACCTAATATAGAAAAAAAAATCAAACACTAAGTAAATATTTACAAAGACATTAATGACCGGTATCAAAAATCTAGCACAGAATATTCATATCTTACTAAGGGAAATTTGAATTTCAGCTTATACAGGGTGAATGTACAACTATATTAAGGAATTATTTAAGTATTTGTGCATATCTTTGATATGGCATGGTTTGTCCAGTTGTCCATATCTCATAAAAAGAATATTTACAAAGAGCTTTAAACAATTTTTAAATATATTTTATTAATTATTAATTTATATTTTCATTGGCTCTAAAAAATTTTTAAACAATTTTATTATATTATGCATTTAGTGAAATTATTAATTTACCATATTGGTTCAAGTTGTGACCATAAAAAAATATTATTTAATTAAAATTATTAATTTATCAAACATTCATTTATTGAGGGTTTACTATATATGATCTATGGCAATAAAATATTTACATATTAATTAAATTTTATTTGCACAAAAAATATAAACCAAATTGATTGCTTAACTGATAAAAAAAATTCAAGCACACTAATTAAATATTTACAACGATGAAATGACATCTTAATCTATTAGTATCAGGGTCCTTGCGTAGAGTATTTATGTCTTACTAAGAAAGCGGATTTGAACCTCAACTCATATTGGGTGAGCATAAATGTGTCGAGGAATTATTTCGGTATGTATGCTCATCTCTGGGATAGCCTTCTCAAAAAAAAAAAAAAAAACATTTACAAGGACTTATTGGCCGAAAAAAAATTATAAAATCAAATATGCCATCAATTTTTAGCTAATCAAAAAAATAAAACACATTAACAAAACATAGGTCAAACCCCACTATCAAACTTTGTAACTTTTTTTTGGTTAACTTTTTTCAATTTTCAAACAAGCCTTTGGAGCTGACTATTGAAAGAAGTCAGCCCCCACTAAGCCAAACGCACTCTGATTCTCTCAATTTAAGCCTCTAAAAAAGGGATAATTATTAAATGGACTTTTGTGAGTAGGCCCCTTGACCTTTTGGTAATATGACAATTGCATCATTTTCTTTTTTTATTTGACATTATTTATTCCACTTTCCATGCAAGAGAATGACCATCTCATTGCCCATTGGTGGTGAAACCAATTCCCACTTTGGGTTGAATGTCACTTTGCTTGTCCTCTTGGTCTTAGCAATGTCGGCATGAACCAGAGATTAGATATATGGTGACGTGTTCTTATTTTTTTATTTTATCACGTAAACTTTTTAAACTGCCAAACAAAGTAATAACCTTATTTTATTTTAAATATATATAATTGAAAATTTTTTAAAAATATCTTCCAAAATTTTAAGTAATATTAAACCCACCACCAATGTGGTGCATAAGATGCATCACTTTAGCACTATGCTACATATCTAATAGTTTGCCGTAATCCACCATCTTGTATGCAAGATTTTTTTTTATTATTTCTTTTCTCTTGTTTAATTTTGGGTTATGATTAAAAAAACTATATTAAATGAGATTTAGGGTTTGGTGTTAGAAACATTTTTTGTTTGAATTTTAGCCAGTTTTGATCACTCAATTAATATTAATTAAAATAAATACTTAAAGACTTAAATTATTTTTTAATTATAGTGATGAGGATTTATTAACTAAATAATTAACATATTAATTAATAAAAAAATCCCTTAGGAGGGTGTTGCCTAAAACATTTGGTCAAGAATGATTATTGATTCAATTCCCTGAGTTTTTATTGTAACTTTGATCTTTAATTTATTAACAAAATATTTTGATCTTTAAATACAAAAAAAAAAAAGACTTAACTTGCAAACTATACAAATTTTTTTTAATTTCTATTCCGTGTCAAAAACAGTTTTTTTTTTATAAAAGATCAAAACAAATGATAAGTAAAATTTTATTAACCGTGATCATTTAAAAGATTAAAAATAAATAAATATTTTAGATGACCCTATCATTGTCAATCACAAAATCGAATGAGAATAAAAAAAATAATCACCATGTTAAGGTAGCTGATAATCAATAATTAAACTTTTGTCATAACACAAAATATATGAATCTCCACCAAATATTTCGGAGAAGGGTAAAGATTTAAAAAAAAAAAAGTAAAAATCAAAATAAATTTGCAAAAGAAAATTGATGGTCAAACCAAAGTCCTACAAAAAAGTGAAAATATCATGTATAGAGGGCCTACACACCTGGGTGCCCTTAGTCCATTGGGCAGCTACTTGTATTAGTATATTTGGTGGAGCCTCCATTATCGGCCACCCCCACCACCTATCACCTCACCCCCATGCCCCAATCCAACGGTTCATATTAATCCTAAAATTTAATTTAACGTAATAATAATGACAATAATAGAGACATCAGTATCAAATTATTATTATTATTATTATTATTATTATTATTTCAAAACTAAATTAGGAAGATGTTAAAAATTAATGATGGTTCAATATAGAAATTATTCTTTTCAAACCCAAACTGGGAAGATGCTAAAACTTAATGATGGATCTAATATCAAAATTATATGTTCAAAATCAAACAGGGAAGTAGGTTAAAAATCAATGATTGTTTAACATAATATAGTAATTATATATAATGTTTATAACTTTTCAAACTCAATAATTACATACACAAATATATATGTATATATTCTTGGGGTCAAAGATCCATTGAGTTGTTGGGAAAACATAGTGTTTTTATTTTTTATTTTTTCATCTTTTTCGTCTAAAAGAATATTCAAATATTGGTATCATTTTCTTGGAAGGATATGTTAAGTTTTATCATTCGGTACATTAGGGTTTTTTTTTTCTCTCTAAAATCCATTGAGTTATTTGTAGTTATATGGATAATTTTTCATTAAAACTTCAATTTATATATTTGAAATTTTATAATAGTTTTTTTAAAATTATTAGTGGTTTAATTATGTGAGTATAAATTATAAATAACAATATACATTTCTCTTTTTTTAATTCCGAATAGTGGTATGGGCAAGCCATTTTGCAAGACTCAAATCTTATTAGGTTATAAATACATACAGATAATGAACAAAACACCCCTCTGAAATTCATGTATTCACAAACAAACCCTGCTATTTTGGAAATGAACACATCATCCCTCCTTTTTAAGTTTACTTCCATCTGGTTCCCCACGTGGAATGACACCGTTAAAAGCTATTTGAAGTGACAGTTATGCCCCTCCACTCACTAACAATAGTTGCAGGTGATGGAGTGATGCGTTTTTCCGAGATAATGATGTGAATGCATTTATTGTAGGTGGTTGTCTTTTATTCTTTAATAAAGATAGTATATGTGAATGCATTTATTACAATTAATTCCATAATAGCAACAAGAGAAACACTGTTGCTAAGTGAAAATCCAACGATGTAAGCAGAAACTCTCCAAAACTAAACTGGAACTCTAAAATCTAAGCAGAAACGTAAAATACTAAACAGAAATTCTAAAATCTAAACGGAAACAACCAATACTAAGCAGAAACTCTCAATTGTAAACGGAAACATACAATACTAAACGGGAACTCTCTAGTGTAAGTTGAAAGATGCAATATTAAACCGGAACTCTCTAGTTTAAGTGAAAATATACAATACTAAACGGGAACTCTCATTTAGTGGCATATATTTCGACTTACAATGGAAAGTTCTCATTTATTATTGTATGTTTCCGCTTACACTAGAGAGTTTTCGCTTACTATTGGTTTTTTCTATTTAGTATTGCATGTTTCCGCTTAGATTTTAGAGTTTCAATTCAGATTTTGTATGTTTCCACTTAAATTTTAGAGTTTTCGTTTAAATTTTGTTTGTTTCCGTTTAGATTTTAGAGTTTCCATTCAAATTTTGTATGTTTCCGCTTAAAGTTTAGAGTTTTTGTTTAGTATTTTATGTTTCAGCTTAGATTTTAGAGTTTCCATTTAGATTTTGTATGTTTCCACTTAGATTTTAGAGTTTCCGTTTAGATTTTGTATGTTTCCGTTTAGATTTTAGAGTTTCCATTCAAATTTTGTATGTTTCCGTTTAAATTTTAGAGTTTTTGTTTAATATTTTATGTTTCAGCTTAGATTTTAGAGTTTCCGTTTAGATTTTGTATGTTTCCGCTTAGATTTTAGAGTTTCCGCTTACTATTGGTTTTTTCAATTTAGTATTGTATGTTTTCGCTTAGGTTATAGAATTTTTGTTTAGATTTTGTATATTTCTGCTTCAATTTTAGAATTTTTTTTTAGATTTTGTATGTTTCTGCTTACTATTGGTTGTTTTTGTTTAGTATTGTATGTTTCCGCTTACTAAACGGAAACAACCAATAGTAAGCAGAAACTCTAAAATATAAGCGGAAACATACAATATTAAATAGAAACTCTAAAATGTAAACAGAAACAAACAATACTAAACGGGAACTCTCCAAAATTTAAGCCGAAACATACAAAATCTAAAAGGAAACTCCAAAATTTAAGCGGAAACATACAAAATCTAAACAGAAACTCTAAAATTTAAGCCGAAACATATAATACTAAATGGAAACTCTAAAATCTAAGCGAAAACATACAATACTAAATAAAAAAACCAAAAGTAAGTAAAAACTCTCCAGTATAAGCGGAAAAATACAGTACTAAAAGAGAACTTTCTAATATAAGTTAAAACATACAACACTAAATAAGAGCTCCCGTTTAGTATTGTACATTTCCACTTACACTGGAGAGTTCCCGTTTTTTATTGTATGTTTTCGCTTAGATTTTAGAGTTTCCATTTAGTATTTTATGTTTCTGCTTAGATTTTAAAGTTCCAATTTAGTATTTTAAGTTTCCACTTACATTGGAGAGTTCTCGTTTAGTATTGGAGAGTTTCTGTTTAGTATAGTATGTTTCCGTTTATATTCCAGAGTTTCCGTGTACTATTGGTTGTTTCGTTTAATATTGTATGTTTCCGCTTAGATTTTAGAGTTTACGTTTACTTTTTTAGAGTTTCTGTTTAGTATTTTATGTTTCAGTTTAGATCTTTGAGTTTCAGTTTAACATTTTATGTTTCCACTTACACTGCAAAGTGAAAAGCTATCTGAAAAGTCTGATTTTTCCTTTTAAACAGTACATTTTTTCAAATTGTGACAAGATAGGGCGGGCTTTTTCCCACCAAAGCCAGGTATTATGCAAAAATGCTACTGACGGAGTTGGATGGAGGGACTGAAAGGGAAGATAACTTAAAAAGGAAGATCTGACAGGGAAATTCAAATGTCAGAGGGACTGATTGGGATGTTTTGAAATTTAGAAAAATTTATAATTAATTCTCCCAAATACATATACAGATTGCTAGGAAATTTTTTTAATATCAATTAATTTATTCTTGTAAATATTAGTTTAGCGTAAATTTGTAAATGTTAGTTTTTCATAAATTAGAGATTTGGTATTATGATCCAATGCAGTCTCTCTAATATGTGTATCTTGTTTAATTCTGATGAGAGCCTCCACATATTAAGTGACTAATTTTAAATTCATGCGAAAAGGCTTTCGAGGGGTGATTATGCATATTTGATGTTACTAAGTTATTAACAGTTGGAAATCTATTTATTCTTTAAATTTTCTCTATATTATATTTATATATAGTTTACCTGCTGTACTCATAATTTTGTTCAGGTTTCTATTATATCAAGTGATTAATAACCTATCAATGTAAAGAGCTTCGACAAAATATATATATATATAAAAGGGGATAGATGAACCTCAACCTTGGCAATCTCTTATATAAATGAGTACTTTATTTATTTTGATTAGATTAATTAGTTTTTTAAAAGATCTATTTAATTTTAAAATTAATATATTTAATACTATGAACAAGCCGCCTGAAACAATAACACAATCATGCATTAATCCAGAATCAAACTCTCGACTTGCTGCAGTATCATGTACATAAACATTTTTACTAAAATTTATAAGAAATACTTAAAATGAAAAAAAAAATATTATTTAAATGATAAGAAAAAAAAAAATAGTGTATATATGAATAAGAATTGAGAAGAAACTGCCAATTCTTCATCTGACCCCTTAAATCTCCGCCCTTCCTCCCTTATCACGCTCACTCGCTCTCTATCCACCCCCACCAATCTCCTCCAATGGCGGCTCCATCTCCATCTCCATCATCCTCTATTTTCTCTTAGCTTAATTTTCTCAACCCTAACCTCTCCCTCGCTTCTTCTTTCTTTCTGGTAAGTTCCCCATTTCCATCTTTGAAATCCCTAATTTTCCTATTTTTATTTGGTGCGCTCTTCTTTTTCTCTTCATATACTATTATACTACCGTCCCTTTATCTTAATTGATGATCTCCCCCATTATCTAAAGCTGCAAATACCTCATCTTTTCCCACTAAACTTTTCAGAATCTCTCTTTAAATATTAATCCCTTAGCTCAGCTTCCTTTCTCCAGCCACCACCGCCACAGCTTGCTCTCTACGTCTTCATGGCTCCCAAGTCTGGCCGTGGGAAACCCAAAGGCGAAAAGAAGAAGAAAGATGACAAGAGTACACAGACACACTCTCTCTCTCTCTCTTCTTTCATTTCTCTCTTGGTTCTTGGATTCTCAATCCAATCCATAACCCCTTTTTTTCTTTTTCTTTTTTCTTGCTTTTTTGTTTTTAATCTTCTGTTTGGATTTGTAGTTCTTCCTGTGGCCATGGACATCACTGTTCGCTTGCCGGACGACTCTCTCGTTATACTCAAGGTAGTGATGATACTAATACTGATAATAATAACAATAGTATGCTTTTTTTAAATAATTAATATCATATATTGAGGCTTCCATTGATGAAATAAACGATCGGAGAATTTTTTATTTATTTTTTAATAAATAATAATTAACATTAACAGTAGAGAGAGAGAGAGAGAGATATCACGTGAGAGTCACGCAACATGGAAAACACAGTAGGGGGGATATACGCAAACGGGGGGGTGTGTATCCACGAAAGAGGGAGCATGTTTTACCCGTGTTGATTAATAGTTTAAATTATATTAAGTTTTTTATAAGGTGCTGACGTGTATGAATGGACGGATGAGATGATTTCTGCAGGGGATATCAACGGACAGGATCATTGATGTGAGGAGACTACTGTGTGTGAACACCGTCACTTGTGGCATCACGAACTACTCGTTGTCTCATGAGGTACGTGAAAGCCTGTTTTGTTTGCCTGCCCCTTCTTTTGTGGCTCTTATTTTGTTGTGCAAAATGAAGGAATAGTTCCCTGTCTTTTTGTGTAATTTGTCAAGCCACCTCAAAACCAAATTTGTAAAACTGTAATGAGATCGACTGTAGAAATTATAATTAATAATAATAATAATAACAATATTATTATTATTATTTTATTTTGGTCCTGAAAAATGGAAAATAAAATTATTAGTATTTTTTTCTTGCCATAAAAAAGAGAGCATGGGAATTGGTGTACTTGCAAGCGAGGAGGACATGGTTGTTTTTCACATAAAACAAATGTTTGGTGCCGTGACTCGCACATGCTTTGTTTACTGCTCATTAAGAATTCTACTTTGTATATGTTTTTTTTCCTTTCTTTTTTATTATTTGAGAGTATTTATTATTAAAAAGAGTGAGTGCTATTAGTCGTATTATTACTGTGGTTATGTTTTTGATCTCAGCTCCGAGGGCCGAGATTGAAGGATACTGTTGACGTGGCAGCACTCAAGCCCTGCATTCTTACGTTGGTTGAAGGTAATATTGCGTTTTGGTAGTGGACAGTCGGTGTGCTTCGTTTGCATATATACCCCTACAAAGATCCTATTTTTTTATTCACGGGATGTAAGGATTTAGGTGAAAAAATGATCAAAGTTAACAAGAAAAATAATAGGCTGAGTTACTAAGCGTCTCCTATATGCTTTGCGTATACTAGACCTGTAAAAATTTATAAATTTAATTTTAGAGGTCTCATAAAAAATAATGAGGTTTTATTGGGTCTTGAAGAAAACAAAAGGCTTTGTGTTGGGTCTGTACCTTGAGAAGTTGTAATTTACTGCCAAAAGGATAATTTGGGATTTAGAATTGTACGTTAAAAAGAATTGTAATTTGTAATTTGGAGGTGAATATGACGTTATAAGGTTTTATAGGGATACAAATGTGATAAAATCTTTATTTTACATGTTTACCCGCCAAACAAAGTTTAATTTTAATTTTTGAGTGGCGTGCATGGAATTACGAGTTTAATAGGGGTATAGATGCAAAAATGTGAGCTGACGTTGTCGTTTTCGAGTGCAGAGGTCTACGACGAGGAACGCGCCGTGACGCACGTTTGTCGCCTGCTGGACATCGTCGCGTCCACCTCTTGCTTCGGCTCCAATGCGTCCAAGGATGCCAAGGAGATCGCCGGCTCCGGCTCCGGCGCCGGTGCGGGAGGTCTGTCCAGGAACAGGTCTGAGAGGCAGCGTGCGCAGCAGTCTCCATCGTCGTCTCCCAAAGATGCGTCGGTGGATGTCGAGGCCGAGATGAGCGGCTCTTGCCCTAGGCTTGGATCATTCTATGAATTCTTTTCCCTTTCGTATCTCACTCCTCCGATCCAATGTTTGCTCGTCTGCCTTTCATGAGATGCATTTCAATGGTTTTTTTCCTCCGATCTAGAGAGTTACTCCTTCTTTTTGCAGTTATAAAGAGAACTTCTACGATTCGGCAGGATGAGCGGCCGTCTGAAGATCATCTGTTCTTTCTTGAAGTGAGTTTGGTTTTATTGGGTAGATGATCGTCGGATTTCGATGTTTTGATTGATTTGATTGTGATAAAATTGAAGGTCAAGCTTTGCAATGGAAAGCTGTCGCTTGTGGAAGCGTGCACCAGAGGGTTCTACAGTGTAGGGAAGCACCGGGTGCTTTGCCATAACCTTTTTGATCTGCTGAGGCAGCTCAACAGAGCCTTTGACAATGTGAGTTCTAATTTCTCTTCGCCCGCAATTGTTATTTGGTGTTACTGGGATGCTTAAATATAGTTCAATTTGAAGGTTGATTTATGCTTGCTTTGAAACTATTTGAGTAGAGATGATGGTAATACTAAGGCTTATGGCTTTCTCGTTATTTTGTGACTGTGATTTGCAGGCTTATGAGGAACTCATGAAGGCATTTATGGCCCGTAATAAGGTTGGATTATTATTATCGTTATTATGAGTTATTTATTTATTTATTTATTCTTGCCTTTTACTAGTTGTCATATTATACCTGTAATATGATCTGAATCAATTTTATAAGTCTCAGTATCATCTCTCAGATTACATGATTACAAAGTTTTATAAATAAATCATAATATAGTGAGAACTTTCAGAAAATCTTGTTTTCTAGCCATTGTGTTCTTCGCCTTTTTTTTTCTTTTCTTTTAGAGTAAATTTGAATGCTGTCTATCTTTTTCAGTTTGGAAATCTTCCCTATGGATTTCGGGCAAACACATGGCTTGTTCCTCCATTTGCTGCTCAATTGCCATCGGTATTTGCCCCCCTTCCTGCAGAGGATGAAACATGGGGAGGCAATGGGGGTGGATGGGGAAGAGATGGCAAAAGTGATATGTTAGCTTGGGCTAATGAATTTTTGTTCCTCACGTCAATGCCTTGCAAAACCGCTGGCGAAAGGCAGGATCGTGACAGAAGAGCATTCCTGCTTCATAGTCTGTTTGTAGATGTTGCAATCTTTAGAGCTGTTGCAGCGGTACGGCATGTCATGGAGAGGAACTTAATCACACCTTTAATTGAGAAGGATGGAATTTTGTATGTAGAGACAGTAGGGGATTTTAGCATTACTGTCTTTAGGGATGTTTCGGATGCAAGCTGTAAGGTGGATACCAAGATTGATGGGACGAAGACCACTGGAATTGAATGCAAACACCTTGCTGAAAAAAATATACTAAAAGGAATTACTGCAGATGAAAATACTGCAGCCCATGTAAGACAAATTTTCACGTGTTATCTATATGTGCCAGGCAATTAATTTTCATTCTCTTCAAATGCTTAGGGCTATTTAGATGCAGTCAGTTCGATCTTATACTAAATTTGGCATATGTTACTTGCAGGATTTTGCCACTTTAGGTGTTGTCAACATTAGATACTGTGGTTACATTGTAGTTGTGAAAGTTGAATATAATGGGAAATTCAAGGCGGATGATGCCATGCAACCTGTTGACATTAGTGATCACCCAGAAGGGGGTGCTAATGCGTTAAATATTAACAGGTGCTTATGAGTATGCAGATAAATCTATGTAAAATATTCGTCAGTGAGCGAGCTTCTTGTTTTTGTTTACCTCACAAAATGTTTATTGGTTATTTCAGTTTGAGGATGCTTCTTCACAGAAGTCCAGTATCAGAGCAAAAGCGAACTTTTAATCATTCAGAGGATATAAAGCAAGAGGAAATTGTTTCAGCTCAAGTCCTAGTTGAGAATGTG
Source organism: Dioscorea dumetorum (assembly GCA_902712375.1). Lineage (NCBI taxonomy): Eukaryota > Viridiplantae > Streptophyta > Magnoliopsida > Dioscoreales > Dioscoreaceae > Dioscorea > Dioscorea dumetorum. The sequence goes on along the minus strand of CACTHL010000116.1, from coordinate 101,794 downwards.
GTGAAGGCGAGTCTTGCAAAGATTGAAGAAGAGGAAATTGACCATGATATATTTGTGCGATGGGAACTTGGAGCCTGCTGGATTCAACATTTGCAAGATCAGAAGAATGCAGAGAAAGATAAGAAACAAGCCGGAGGGAAGGATAAGAAGCAAACTAATGAGAAGGTTAGAACTGAAACAAAGGTTGAAGGTCTTGGAAAGCCTCTTAAATTCCTCAGGGACCCCAAAAAGAAATCTGATGCTAATGATGAGAATACCTTATTGGTTGATGGAAAATCACCTGAAGGCATAATTGGCATGGAAACTCAACAAACCAACTCATCTAGTCGAGAATCTTTAGGAGAGACTAAATCATCTGAAAAGGGATTGCTTAAAGATTTGTTATCTGATGTGGCATTTGCAAGATTGAAAGAGTCAGAAACAGGACTCCATCAGAAGGTATGAATTAATGACAAAAGAGTAAATATGTTAAACCTATTTCCTTGACTGAACTGAGTATGATTTATATCTGAGTATGATTTATATCATGATGAGAAACAATCAGGATGAATGAATTGTATGTTGTGAGGATCCTCAAATAGAATTTGATAAGTTGATTAGGAAAGATACTAGTGTTTGAGAATACTGTGAATTTCAAATTCATTTAGTATGGTGCTCAATACCCATAATCCATGATTCCATAGCCTTAACACAATACAGACACCTGTGTGAGTTGCCAAACTTTTGATGGCAAGTTTGATGCAAAACCAAACACATAATCCGGGCCCAATTCAACCCAAATTTGATTTTTTTGACTTTACATGATGGCTTACTGAGTGCAACATGTCTTTTCTGAGTTACAGGTTGCTGGTAGCGAGAGCACTCCAAAATTTCTTTTACATGCTTTTTTATTATATGACTGGTTTTAATATGGCATGAATACACTGACAAGAACATTGTGCCCAGTTTTTAGTAATGCTCTAGGTTCAATTTCAGGTTCCAATTTGATTGTTTGGTGTCTATTAATGTTTGGAAAGTTTTTGTTTGCCTTTTCTTGTTTTTGATTTCATATTTGTGTAAATAAACTATGCCTTTTTTTATGCATTATTTATATTCAATAAATGTTCAGTCGCAAAATGCCTTTAAAGTTTGCCTTGTTTCCCTTCTTTTTGTTCACGTGGATAGTGCTACTTGAGTGTTAGCAAACTGAGGACATTAGTGCAGCTCTAATTGTAATGTAAACCTTTTGGGAAACAGTCTCTGCAGGAATTAACTGAGATGGCTCTGAAATATTATGATGAAGTTGCTCTTCCAAAGCTGGTAAGTGTGATCTTCTGACATGTGGTATGACAGTCTTTTTCTTTTTTTCCTGTTGGTGGCCTGCCACTATTAGGCTCAAAATAAATATGATATGTGATTCAGGTTGCAGATTTTGGTTCATTGGAACTTTCACCTGTTGATGGTCGGACCCTAACTGATTTCATGCATACAAGAGGCTTACGGATGCGTTCTTTAGGGCAAGTCGTAAGTCTTTTCCTTCTCTTGGCATTTGCACTTTTAGACCTAGCTTTGTTATAATGATACCCATTGAAACTATACTTCTACAAATCAGCTTTTGTTCATATACCATGATCCATTTCCTATATTAGGTTAAACTGTCAGAGAAGTTGTCCCATGTACAGTCTCTCTGTATTCATGAGATGATTGTACGAGCTTTCAAGCACATAGTACGAGCTGTTATTGTTGCTGCTTCTGATGCTGGGAACTTGGCTGTATCTGTAGCTGCAACACTGAACTTGCTTCTTGGGAAACCTGATACTGGAACTTCAAATTTTGCTGGTGTGCATGACCTTGTGTGGAAATGGCTGGAGACTTTCTTGAAAAAGCGATACAAGTGGGAGCTCTCAAAGACAAGTTACTGTGATGTGAGAAAATATGCCATTCTTAGGGGCCTGTGCCATAAGGTAATAAATATCTGCTAGTGTTTCTATCTATAATAATGAGAAAGAGATGGGAGAAAATATGTTTCTTCAAACATTCTGAAATTATAGTAAATAAGAGTAGATGTTTTGGAGATTGAAAGTAATAAAATAAAATTAATTGGTAATTCAGTAGTAATGAGCTAGGAGGGTTAGTTATTCTATTATATGAATGAAATGAGAGTAGGGGTTTAGCTATCAAACAGGATGAATGGAGATTGGTTATAGATGTACGTATCACAACATGCTAAAGATCTAATATAACTTTTAATTGATGTGGGCATGACTGTAGGTGGGTATTGAGCTGGCACCAAGGGACTTTGATATGGATTCTGCATGTCCTTTCCACAAATTTGATATTGTTAGCCTGGTACCTGTGCATAAGGTAATGAGCAGTCCGTGTGGCATTGTAGATACTAGAATTATTGTTTGATTATTTGCACTGAATACTTGTTGCTTGCTTATATGCTTGCAGCAAGTTGCTTGCTCTTCTGCTGATGGGCGACAACTTTTAGAATCCTCAAAAACTGCTCTAGATAAGGGTAAACTTGAAGATGCAGTTAACTATGGAACAAAGGCTCTTGCAAAGCTGATAGCAGTATGTGGTCCTTACCATCGTATGACTGCTGGAGCCTACAGCCTGCTAGCTGTTGTCCTCTACCATACTGGTGACTTCAATCAGGTGGTTTACTCCTTTGTTTCACTTGCGTTAAGTTTAAAATACAAGAGTTTAAGTCACTAGTTATCTATAATTGCTTGTATTTGTAATTCCTATCTTTCAGCATATAAACTCTGATTTTATCCCAAAGTTTTAATAATATGCTAAAAGCTACAGACTAGATTGGTATGACATCTGTATCATATTTTTTTTTTCCAACCTGATTGCCAAAGGAGTAGAATTTTTATTTTTTGTAATTATGTTTGTCTAAAGAAAACTTCAAGTTCTCAGATGGTATATTTGCTTGTCTATGCTTTCCTGAATGGAACTAACTCAAAAGTCAGAAATCGTCAAAGATAGTTCTCAAACATATATGTATATCTAAAATGGCGGTAAGTTAGAAGAGGAATGACAATACAAACATAATCTAGTTTAGCAAACATACCAAGGAGGTATTTCTCCTCATTTTCTTGCAAAAATTAATTAATGGCGTAGCTAACTTAGATTTTGCAGTCTGATTTTTGTGTAATCACTTTGGGGAGAAGTCAGCTTAACTCTTAAAACAGCATATCTGTACATTTTCTTTGTAAAATTTTGCATTTAATATCCCATTTATTCTAATTTCTCTCTAAACATTTGCGCAAACTATATTTTCAAATTTCATTGGACCACTAATTTCCATTTAGAATTTTTACAATTAAGATCAATTATCTTGTGTTTGAGCACCGCCATAATCAATAATGTTTACTTCAATGTTACTTTTGGGTAGGCTATTTAAAAGTTCTTTAATATTATTAGTTGCTTTGGATGCTTTATTTAATTATCAACTTTGAGCGGTGGATTTGAATCATATAGGTTTTGTTTCTTGACCCGACCTGTAAAGTTGGGCCTAGTCATAGGTCAATTTGACAAAGGTTCTAGTGACCTAAATAACCTGTCTAAGGAACATATTATAAAAAAATAGTAATTATTTTCATATTATTGTTGTGGGGGAAGTCGGTACTTATATTTCGTATTTCTTATGATTAGGTTTCAAGATGAAAAATCTAGAGATTAACTTCCTAAATATTTTATGAGCTTTTACTTTGTAACATGTTGGACAGCTTAATTGAATCATAATGGGCTATGTTTACATCAGCATAAACTATATAATTGTGTTGATAGGTCAGGTTAACATGTTTATGAGATGGGTGTATTCAGGTTTAGGTATCTTGAACATATTGGGTTGGGCTCAAGTTAAACCTGTGTAGGTATTTTGATACCTTCTTTGCTGCACTGGAGCAAAGATAGGACAGAAGACCACTTTTTCCTGCCCCTTTGGACAAAATTATATGGACTTTAATCCAATGCTTGCTTATGAGATAAATCTTAGGACAACATTCATTGCTGTCACTTTAGCAATTTTACTCCCTCTCCCTCTATATGATAATTTATCTAATTATACCATATTTAAAAAAAAAAAAAATCAAAATCTGCATACCTCATTAAAATTTTATTTTTCTTGTATAATTTGTAATTACATGTATGTCCCTCTAAAATAAATTTATTTGGATATTATTTTTTATGCAAAAAAGGATTTTGTAATGCTTACATAGATATACCCATATATATTTTGTATATTCCCCCTTTAAAAGTTCTACACCTTTGTATAGGGTATTTTGCATATGTGGCCTTGCCAAAGTTGTAGTTGTATCTATATCCTTATAAAACCAAAATTCTTGAATAAAACATTTAGCTATGATGAAATACATATGCAATAATTTCAATTTGTTATGGCTGTGCATAATGTTTTGATCAAAATTACTTAATTTATTGAATGGTCATATATTTACACCATATGCAGTGATTTTTAATGTTTTTCCTGTTATTTACGACCAAATATATTCCATTGCAGTAATTTTTAATGTTTTGCCCTATCCATTTTCTACCAATTATGAGAAGGTCAATAAAATTGCATTAATTCATTGAGCCATGATTATGTTGATTGCTTGGAGCATTAAACTATGGTGATTTTCTAATTTCTGGCATTTATTCAAGATTCGATAAATAATAATTGCTTTCATTTTCCTAATAGGCATTCCCTTCATGCTTGACTCCGGAGAAGTGTGCTTTAGTCTAATATTTCACTAATGATCCATGACCAAGTGATATTTTGAAACTAGATATGCTTTTATATTCTACAGAAAGGAAGTGTATCAATCTTTTGTATATCAGGAAGATTTCGAACTCTTGAAGGAAAGAATAAATTATGTGCTGCGAAGGGGTTTATTAAGATGTCACTTTATTCTTTTTCATGTTCATTATGATAAATATTTTACTGACCATAACATTTTCAGGCCACAATTTATCAACAAAAGGCATTAGATATTAATGAGAGGGAGCTTGGATTGGATCATCCAGATACAATGAAGAGTTATGGGGACCTAGCTGTATTCTATTACAGGCTTCAACATACAGAATTGGCTCTCAAGTAAGCTGGGTCCTGGAACTATATGGAGAGATCCTGTTTCTATATGGCATGCTTTATTTATTTTCATAAATACGGTTGGGCGTAATTATTTTTATCATTTTACAATTGGTGTGGTGGAAAGTGTCTATCGTTTTACTGTTTTCTATGTATTTCATCACCTTTATTGTTTTTGGAATTCAAATCAATTAGGTCAAATCTTTTTATAGAAGTCAACTCGAGCCCTCAGGGCTGGTCAAACGAAGTAAATTGTGTTCTGTCCTAATAAACTTTGGTACTCATCATTTTGAATTATTTGAATCCTGGTAACAGCACAATTGCTCTGGTGTGACAACCATTCACGAGAAACATAGTCTGTTATTTCATTTGCGAGGTGTAAATTGAGTGCCTGGTTATAAGGTAGTTGGTGTAAAACTTTTTCTGGCGCAACGCAGATTCAGATCACATGGATCTAATTACCAAGAGTTCAGGTTTGTTTGGTAGATGAAATGTTGAACTGTAGAAAAATTTTAGGTAATCCAATGTGGATAATAAATTAAACATGTTTTAGGACATATTTCATTACAGATTTATGTTCATATTTTTGGTCATATAATTGGTTATGAGAGAATGATATAAAGACAAAAATCACATGATTCTGCCCATATTATGACTAATTTTGTATATTGTAAATCTGTATTATCAGAATAACCTTATGTTAAATTCAGGGAGGAGAATTATTAGGCTGATATATAGAATCATTCTTGACCATAAGAGGTACCTTTGGAGGATATAAGAATGAGGTCAAGATGACTTTCTCCTATGAGTGAGGTGAGGTTTTTCAGATGGTATCAACAACGGAACCTTTTTGGCAGATTGTGTTTATTAAAATTTCAAAGTCTATGGCTTAAGATACAGGTGACAATTTAGTAATTGTCAATTGATGACCATATTGGGAGGAAATGACTCTCCAAAATGATAAAACACTTCTACAGATTGTGGTTTCTCAAAAAGAGAGCTACCACCATCTTAATTATCTGAATTCCTTATTATGTTAGCTAGTTTTTGTATACATGTACCTTTTGTGGTTGTTTTCATTCTTTTCTTGATCATTCTATTTTTGACTTTACATATAGTTTTTTAATGATAGTATTGTTACCTTTGTAATTAGGTATGTGAAGCGCGCATTATATCTTCTACATCTTACTTGTGGCCCATCTCATCCAAACACAGCTGCCACATATATAAATGTTGCTATGATGGAGGAAGGCCTTGGGAATGTGCATGTGGCACTTAGATATCTTCATAAAGCGTTGAAATGCAACCAGCGATTACTTGGCACAGATCATATACAGGTCTTATCTTAATACCTGAAATTCTTTTCACAATTTAGAGTTCTGAAATTTTGACGCCATTCAGATACTAGCACTTTATACCAATCTAAATGAGGTTATGATTAAAATTGTATATTGTGAATTTGCTCATTAAATATGATTTGGAGTATGTATTATGATTCCAAATTGTTCAGCATATAACATGACAATTCCTTCTTCTCAGTTATTCATGTTATGCATCTGAAGTAAAAATGTTTCAATTGGAATCCGTCCATTATTGCATATGATATTGGGAAGTTACTGCTCAAATATGTTTATTAGCTCATTGATTGTTATGTCAGTTCTTATTTTGAAAGTGTATCTCAATTCCTTTCTGATGTCGAGGTATTTGCATCCGAATGACCAGCGTCTCCATACACATAATAAAATGATGGGGGAAAAATAGCATATAGTTTAAATATGCTAGTATAAATGTAAACCTGCAGCACTGCCTTTTGTCACCATATTGTTTTAGTTAAAGCACATTTCAGTGGCAAAAACTTCTGTTTATACTTGATTGAGAATACTTAAATGCATTAGTCTTAACCATGCTTGCAAAGTGATTGTCTTCTTTAAACTCTTCCAACATTTTTTAAAGCTTATCTTTTTTCCCATTTTAATATTCTTCAGACAGCAGCCAGTTACCATGCTATTGCCATTGCGCTCTCCTTAATGGAAGCATATGCTCTAAGTGTTCAGCATGAGCAAACTACTTTGCAAATTCTTCGTGCCAAGCTTGGTCCTGATGATTTACGGACTCAGGTACACTCTGTGGAAGTTAGGCTGAAAAGGAGCTGATTGATATTTCACTTTTAAATCTTTTGCTGGCTGTATCAAGCATCAAGAGTTCATATTACTTTACCTCTGCAGGATGCTGCTGCTTGGCTAGAGTACTTTGAGTCTAAGGCTTTTGAGCAGCAGGAAGCAGCTCGCAATGGAACCCGTAAGCCTGATGCATCTATTGCCAGCAAAGGGCACCTGAGGTATATAAATTCTTTATGAGAAGAATTATTAATTAATATAACTTTGTCTAGCTTTCTTAGTTGGTGCATTCAAGTCAGAAAGATACGTACTTCATTGTACGATGACTCTCACTGCCTATTGTTGTTGATTTGTGTGATGAGGTTCTTAAAAGTTTTCTTTCTAATTGTTGGCAGTGTTTCAGACCTACTTGATTACATTAATCCTGATCAAGATCTGAGGGGAAGGGATATTGAATCAGCTAAGAGAAAAAATCTCAGTTTGAAGGTAAGACCTTAAACATAATTCACTTTTTTGTTGATCAGAGATCAACTAAAATTGTCTTCCTGGAAAAGGAATATGAATAAGGTTTTAAAAGAAAGCACTGTGGTATTTAATTTCAGAATGGTTATACTAGATGAAACACATAGCAGCATCCTTAAGAACAACGGCATGAATTTAATCATTAGTATATCATATAAGGCGTAGTCATTGTCCATATGGAATGCATGCTATCCTGCCTCACTCATGAACTTAAATTCAACCATTATTTGTGGTTTATGTAAGTACAACACAGGATGCCAATTTATCTAATGATATTTGGCAATGCTAGATTAATATGTAAATGTTGGTGCTGGATCTTTCACAGATACATTCTGAATGGGCTTCTTGTGCAGTTTTTGATTGGCCTTGCATGATAGCCATTTGAGAAGTATATATTCTTGAATTTTTCGCTTTATGCTCACAGCTTTCGTCATCTTGTTGATCTTAAAATTTTTATAACAACTATCTGATTAGTTTTTCTCTTATAATGCTTTGCAACCGAGAGAATCCAAACTTTTTTCTATGAAGTTTCTCTTGAGTCATAACACACTGAATGACTTAATTTTGTGATAATTGCAGTCATGAGAATGGTGTCTCAACTTTTCTTCTTTTAGTTTGATCACTTGTTTTTAATTAAATTATTGTTCAGTCCTTTATCTTATTCATGTATTTAGGCCTTGAATGTATGTGGATGTATGCCAAAGTTTGAACATATCAAATTTATATACATATACATTTTATAGGTTCATAGGATACTCAAGTCTTTATTTATTCTGTTCCATCCTTGGTCTGAGTTAATTACACAGTAAACAAGAATTTCCAAACGCTTTTACGTTGCATCGAACGCAACTATGAATCTAGTGTGTCTGCTGATTTGAATTCATGATGATATTCTTCTGTTCTTCGCAAGCAGCAGCTAGTGCAGGATTCCATTTGTTGGCTTTTCGGATAATTTCATTGCCTTCACGAGCAAGGTCCTGCCCCTCACTATGAGTTTGTACATGCTTCTAAAGTGACCCATTTAGCTACCACACTGGGTGCATTTCCCCAAGGGTGTCCTTAGTTGTATGTTTATTGAAATGGCAGAGTAAACTGTATGTGTTATGCTTCTTGATCTATAATTGCTCTAGTAGATTCTTTAAATAATGTGATGGGAGAACTTGAGTAAGCCCTACAACAAGCCTAGGTTGAGCAGCCTACCTATCTCAATAATAAATAGTGGCTGATATTGACCAGGGTCAGGCTCATTTTAGCTTGGCTTGGTTAGATTTAAATTTTCCTCACAAATTTATAAAGGGCTATATGTTACATTTACAATTTAATGTGAGAAATACATTATTTTTAGATACTTTGGGGATTGCTTTGTTATTGAATATGATTTTTAGCTTTGGAAACCAGGCTTTAACAAGCTTTACCTTGTCCTGGGACAAGTTGCATCAATTCAAGCAATTAATAGGATGCTCATGACCCTCTGTGAAAGTGTTGGGGTTGAAACTTGTTTCCAGGGAAGAACAAAAAGCCCTTGGTTTGATCGAACCCTTGAAGATCCACACCTCTTTAAGAGTAATCAGTATTTACTGTACAGGAATGCAAAGAATATAACCTTCTATTTCTTTGTGATAAAACTGAAGGAGAATTACAGGTTTTTTTCTTTTGGTTTTGCTTTTGTTTTTGTTTTTGTTTGTTTGTTTGGTTTGTTTGGTTTTTTTTTTCCTTTTTTTGTCGGAAACTATTGTGGTATGTAGACCTTTGAGATTATTTGATGTCTGAGATATGGGATTTTTTGCACAAACTAATACATTTCCAATTGGTTCAGTTGAAAGGGCGATCCTCACAAAGCTTGAAGGTTATAAGTTCTGATCTACCTTCTAAAGATTCAAGTACAACAACTTCAGATGATGAGAAGCAAGTTAAGGAAGCCATGTGTAGCCAAATTGATATGCCTAGTAGCAATCCAGTTGTTGAGTCTAAAGAAGCAGTAACTGAAATCAAGGAGCAGATTGAAGTTTCTGGACAGTTGGAAGGAGTAGTTGACAAGAAGCATTTTGTCATTAAAGAAGATTTAACGGATCTAAACACTGAGATAGAAGATGGCTGGCAACCTGTTCAAAGACCAAGGTCAGCTGGCCTTACTGGACAGCGATTCAAGCAGCGACGTTCAAGTTTTGGAAAGGTCTACAGCTATCAGAAGAATGATATTAATGATGAAGTAGTTCATTCAAAACAGAAGTTTACTGTTTCAAATAGCCGCTACTACTTGTTAAAGAAACGCACCATACTTCCTGGAGGCTACACGGACCATCACCAGATAAAAGTTCAGTCGCCTGGTTCCAAATTTGGAAGGAAAATATACAAAGCTGTAACATACAGGGTGAAGACAGTACCTCCGTCAGGCAGTAGTGAGGCAATAGATAATCTCAAACATATTAGTGAGCCAGTGAGCCTTCAGCCAGATCTTCAGACAAGTTATACCACAAATGACTCCACCATGAATAATCTAAGAGGTGTAGCCAGTGAAGTAAGTGAATCACATAGCAATTTGATTGTTAGTCTTGGCAATTCTCCATCATACAAAGATGTTGCATTGGCACCTCCTGGAACTATTACTAAGATCCAGATCAGGAAACCCAAGGAGGATCTTTCATTACATAAGCAATTTGTGTCGGTGAAAAGTGAAACTGAACTGAAGGAGACAGCTGCAATTGATGATCATGTGGATCCAAGTGTTCTCAAAGCTGTTGATAGATTGAAACAAGAACAAAACAATTTGGTTGAGGTTGCTGAAGGTAATATCTGTCTCTCAGCTAAGGAGATTGAGGTTCTTGATGAGAAGGAAGGAATAGTAGGAGCAGTTGAAGAAGGAGAAAATTCATCAACATTGACGACCCCAGATAAAGAAAATGAGGTCTCTGAGAAAAAGACAGACAGCTATTGTTTGGTAAATGATGCTATTGACAACAAGGTGCAACAACCACTAGATAGAGATAGTCATGGAGATAATAAACCTAGTTTGCCTGATGCAAACAGTGGCTTCCAGAATGTAGAGTGCAGAGTCTCCGAGGTATCAAAAGAACATTCTGAGGATACTTTGCCAAGGAGCATTGAGCTTGAACCTAATCTAATTTCTACCATAAATGAAGATCTTGAAAAGGTTAAACCTACTGAAATCACTACCTGTGATACTTCCAAAGCAACACTATCATTGAACAACAGTGACTTGAGAGACATCCCTAACAAGAAGTTGTCTGCCTCTGCTGCACCATTTAATCCTTCTCCAGCTGTGGTGCTTGGTCCTGTGGCTGTAAGTGTTGGTCTTCCCCCAGGTGGAGCAATCCCTACTGTCACACCGTGGCCTTTGAACGTCAGTCTTCAACCAGGGCCTCCATCTCCCATGCCAACCGCTCCTATCTGCACATCTCCACATCACCCTTATCCATCATCTCCACGGCCTCCTAACATATTCCATCCTTTACCCTTCATGTATCCACCATTTACCCAGTCACAAGCGGTACCGAGCAGCACATTTGCTATGAGCAATTCTATGTTCCATCCCAACCATTTTGCTTGGCAATGCAATATGAATCAAAATGCATCTGAATATATGCAAGGAACGATATGGCCAGGGTGCCATCCAGTGGAGTTCTCTGTTCTTCCACCTGCCATCAATCCAATTTCTGAATCCATGATAGAGGCTAATCTTCAGTCCAACAGTTCAAATGATGTGAATCTAGCTCATCATCCAGAGACTACAGTTGGTGAGGTAAAGAAGGAAGTTTTATCTGAAGAAGGTTTTGCAGTATCAGAGATCATTGATAGGCAAACTGCGGTGACTGAGAATCACACAGCTGATGCACAAAAACTTGGAGAATCTTGTGGTTTTGAAGCAAATAAAACTGAATTGAAAACTGAAATTAAAGAAAAAAATCAGGTGAGTGGAGAAAATTATGTCTCAAGAAGCAATAAGAGGTATGAAGGTGAAGGGAGTTTCAGTATATACATAAGAGGAAGAAGTCGTCGTAAGCAAACTCTTAGAATGCCAATAAGTTTGCTAAATAGACCATATGGATCACAATCATTCAAAGTTACTTACAGCAGAGTGGTAAGGGGTGCGGACATATCCAGACCAACCAATTTATCAACTAGTGAGGAGGCTCCTACCAGCATGGCATAAACGTTTATTATAATCATCAGTTAGGGAAATATCTAATTCAAGACAATATTATTATGGTTTTGAAAAGGGGGCAATGACCAACTTGTGGCTTTGATACTGCAAACTGTACTGTCTTGTTTTTCGCAAAAGGCATTTCACATGTTGAGTGCTTTATCTAACCTTGGCTACCAGGCATAACACAGAGGTGAGTCCTTTCTGGTTGGCTAAGTTTGGTAATAATTCATCATTTTTTTTTCTCTTCAATGCTGCGGCACTTGAAACAGAATACTTCGCTAGTTTTCTTAATGGGACTATCCAGTTATTACATATATTTGGACATTGGAGGCTGATTTAACACATTTCCATTTTGGTGTCTATCTAAATCATCTCAAATTAATTGGTATGAAATCAGTCTTAACAAGTGTATATTATGGCCAAGTTGAGTCATATCTGAATTACTTTCTAACTACGTATGGAGACCTGTTATTATATCTAGATATGAATGTGTAGGCTTTACCATTTTAGTGCTTTTTTTTTTAATTTTTATATTTTGTGAATGTTTTCGTTTGACATGTTTCTTTTGGATATGCAGTCTGCATAGGATCTTCCGGTGGCTTTGATATTGATTTTCAATTATTAATCAGGTATTCTTCACCCATTATCTTTTCTAATGCTGTGCAATTTTTATATGGACATGTTGATTGCATTAATTTTTACATGAGTTGACTACAAGAAAAGTCTGCAGCAAATGGAAGCTTAGCTCTTCTTTTCAGTATGTCCTACATAGGTCAACTTAGGGCTGTCTAGGGAGCACAGCCAACAGCTTGAGTTGACGTAATTCTGGGCTTTCTCAAGCTCATTTGAAAACTAAAGGAGCTAATCTTGAGCCTAGATGTTAGGCTTGATTAGGAAAAGGAGCCGAGTTTATATAGAGACAAACCAAAGACTTAATCCAAGTTGCTTCAATAAGGCTTATTAAAACTGGTGGTATTAGCAGGATTGTTAAGGAAAACTCATTAGTTACTAGACTTACGCTTGAGTTAAGGCTGTTAAGCTCGACTAGATTTTAAAGTTAGATAATCAGGAAAAATAAATTGTTTGAACTAATTGGAAGATATTACCATGTTCTTTAATTAACTAATGTTTGTTAGAATCCCATCAACCTTGCTTTTATTTAAAGTTAAATTTACTGAATTGAGTTCAGGCCAGTAGCTTGAGATAGCTTCAATTAGAGGTGAATCAAGCTTGATGCTTGCAAGCCAAATTTGAGTTTTGGGCTATGGCTCAATGACAATTTTGAGGCAAGCTTGAGGTAGATTCAGTGAGCTCAAGCTTGGCTCCTTGGCAACCACAGTTTGACTTGGTGGAAGTTGTTAACTTTAAGTTGTCGGATGGACCATATACCAAACCTATTGTCACTAGGAAGTCAAAAAAATCTGTTCTTATTTTGTGGAAATGAGGCTGATAATAAAAAATAAGTCAGATTCTTCATAGAATGACGATAAAATCATAGCTTTAAGAAAAGCCGTTAAATCCATGTTTTGAAGGCCAAACATTGGGAACTAGGGATCTGTCTCCTTGGTGCCAGCCGTACTCCTATGCCGACTAATCCTACTTCTATCACGATTTTGAACTCTTGAATGCATTCTTTATGTTTTCTTCAATAAAAACAATGTTCTTCGTATCTTCCAAATTCTGGTCTTGCTTCAGCTTTTGGACTCTTTGTTCTTTGCGTTATCACTACCAGTAAATTCCTAACCACTCCCCATGCCTCCATCCTGGTTCCTTAGTTCTAACCACCACACCATTTTCTAAAGAAAATCACTAGTTTATGAATTCATGTTCTAGAATCTTTTTTAATGTATATAAACATGAATTTGTTTTCCTAAATTGATAAAATTCTTTATCCAATATCATACTCAGGATGTGAAAGCTTAATCACAGTAAAGTTTTTAATTTTTTGGAACATGGTTATGCACCAGATGTAATAGAAACATTGAGTAACATTTTATCAGCCATTCTATCATTAAAACTTAATGTGGAGAATTCTCTATGTCTGACTGGAAGCCATTGTAGTGCTCTAAGCCAAATCACTCTTTTAAACTTAAAACTAAAATTGAAACAACACTAGCAAAAGAAAAGTTACAATTTTGAAAATACAGTTAAATAGGATTATTATGATTAATGGTGCATTTCTACACATAGTCTTGTTGCTGCAATCAAAAGACTCAGCGGAAGTTCCCACTTTCTTATTGAGAACTTGGACTAGTTTAGGGAAAATTCTTCTGTATAGCATGGTTGGTCAGAAGTAAACAATTATTAATTGAGAGCTGTAGAAAGGTGTGCGAAAGCTACTTTGCAAAGGCTGTATTGCAAACATCTTCATGTCTAAGCGGAATCATGCAGACAAACTGTGGAATAGAAAAATTCTGAAGTTACAGGGTTCCAGTAATGGATCTCATATCATGGAACTAATGATTGAATTCATCTCTGAGCCAGTTCATTATATCTCTGAGTGACATGATGATCATATGAGGCCTTGATATGATGAAGTTTGCGGATCTCAAAAATGACCAATATCAGGTGGAACTTTCTCAATCAATTGTATGTTTTCTTGAGCAGGCCCACTGTCTGGCAGCAATTGAATGAATTCATGGACTAGGTTGTTGCTTCAAAGCATCTCTAGCAACAATTGTTTATGCACATTTTCCATGATCTTGTGTACAAGAAGAACACTTGTGGGATGGCCAAGAAATTGTCGGTATCATGCTAAGATGTCTACTGCTGATGTTTACAAAGACAACTCTCACTTGCTGTTATTGAACCCACTTGACAGTTATGAGAAAGTTAAATTTATCGTATTCCTTATTCTATAGTTATTCAAGCAATATGGACCAAGTTTCTAGTTTCAGTTAAGTTCATTTGCATAAATTGATGAGTTTTATTTGAGTTTACCCACATAAAGGATATTGATTTTAAGCAAGCCTAAAGACCAATATAGCCTGCAAAATTGATATGGCCTCAAATTGGGTGATTTGCGTACATAATAATTTTTAATTTTTTAAATGTAGTAAGCAACATGTGGTTTTGTTTTTGTTTATCTGATGGATTCCTTAAGTCAAAGAAATTCGTGGGAGTTCTCTATAGCGAGCAAGTTCGTCTCAAATCTAATGAATTGTTCTTTGTGTCTTTGCTTGCATTAGGTCTTACTGCAGCAATTTGCACTTCTTCTCATGTTCTACCTTGCATTGTTTTGTGAATCTATCTATAGATAATGGATAACTATGTTTATTCTATTACTTACCCTTATTTGAATATATAGATTTTTGTTTAGCTTTGATATGGCTTTACTCAACTGTGCGTTGCATCATGAAATTTTAAGAACAAGGATAATACAGTATACCTCATTTGAGCATTTAGATTTTTGTTTAGCTTTGATATGTTCATTCACTTCTGGACATGAAGGTGCCTCATCATTTGTAATGAGATGCCATTACTAACTTGTTCTATGTATATGCAGGTTATTGGGTCTTGGTACAGGTTTCTTGTTGAGAAATCCGGCAGCAAGGTACTATTTTTGACCTAGTCTGTTTGGAAAGTGAGAAAGACCAGTCCGTGAAATTTCTATCATTGGATGAACTATAACGGGCCGCATTTATTATTTACTGGCCAATTATTGTTGTTGAAAACAAAATAATGCAGGAAGTTTTGAATTTTGGTAATCTTTGGCACAAATAAATTTGTTTTATTTTTGAGCTGCCAATCTTGGTCATGATTTTTTTATTTATACCTTGTCCGAGGTGATATGGTTTGAATATTGATGACAGTCTACTTTTCTGTGTTTGTCGTTTTCTTTTCCATGTGAGTTCCCCATTTGGGGAAATTTCAACAGAACAAGAAACATAGTTCACTTTATCCTGGCTGAAATATTTTGGAAAGTTGAGTTGTTATGGCGTAATTTTGAATGTGATAACAAAAACATTTCAACCGCAATTTCTTGAAATTGAGCCCTTAATGGCTTGAAAGTTTTGCCTTGTTTAATCTTTAAGGTGACGTACCAGAAAATTTAATGCTTTGTAAATTTTGTTTGGCGGATAAAGTGTTATATTTCTGTAGTTTGAAAAGTTCCTGTAATTGATTTTGGCTCTCTGGACATGGATTCCATAGTGTATAATTATTTTATCTATTCTTTTATTAGCTGTATAGGTAATATCATTTATTTTTTTACTTCAATTTTCGTATCAATTGGAAAATGGATGAAATAGTTAAGGGAAAATTACTGTTCACCCCTCGGGAATTTCAAAACTGGCAAAAAACCCCCTCCTATTTTTGCACACCCCGGACAGCCCCTCCGTTATAGTTTGGTTCCCTTCTACCCCCCGTCCGTCACATGAAATGGGTCCGTATTACGAAAATCCATTTTTGCCCCTGCAAATGGTGGGAAAAAAACCCGCCCGATCACATCATGTCATGTCTGGCTTTTATGCATACATATGTGAGTTTTTTCCTCCTTTATGGTTTCTTGTTCGCTTAGAGAGCTTAGAAGGCGAATTACATAATTTTGTTCTTGTTCTCCTTTTCCTTCGCTAAGTCGATATTATGGACGGTTTTGTGCCATTGCTAGATACAACGGGGAGGGGCGAGTGCCGACGTTCACCGCGTCAACCGAATGGGCGTCGGTGTTAGGTGAGATTTGTGAGCGCCGGGGTCTCGATGTTTGTCGCGCGAGGGTGAAGTTCATCACACCCGATGGACATAATACGGTTTGCCCAATAGATAACGAGGTGGACTTCCGGCGCATGTGTCATGTGTTCTCCATCCTCAAAGGCGGTGTAGTCGATATGGTTGTCGAGACGGATGACGTGCCACGGCGGCCTTACGAAAACGAGTTATTGTCGTGGTAATGCGTTGCTCTAAAACAATTATGCGGTTGTATGTCGGTTAGTGTTTAACACTACCATTATACCGTATTAAAGAATGAATTATCCGTTTAAATTGGGAGTCTCCGATTAATTTATCATGTTTACGTGTAAACTATCATACACCGTTTGCATTATTACATCTATGTTTAACTATGCCTGTTAACGTGTAAATATTAACTTAGGCGTTTAAATAAGTGGACTTTATGCTTAAATTCGATCGTTTGCGTTTGAGCCGAAGTGCTTGGCGAATTCGGAATGCGGGAGCGCTTCGTCCCACCACATGGCGACCCGGATGGTGTCGCATGCCCGCCATCGTCGTCGGATCGACATGAAGTGTTGTCGTTGGACGTCGGACAACGTTTTGATGGCGTTGAACATTTCCGAGATACACTTCGCAATTTTGCTATCGATCGGAATTTTGATTTCAAATTCGTGAAGAACGAAAAATACCGGGTCACCTGTGGAATGCGCGGCCGGTGGATGTCAATGGCGCGTTCACGCATCAAAGGAATATAATAGAAATACCTTCGAATCAAGACAACGGACCCGACGCACACCCGCGGTGGTGGAATTGGGTCGGGGTCACACCCGAAAGCGTCCAAAAATGGGTCGGCGCACGAGTGATTCGAAGGCGAAGGACCGGCCCTTGTACAAGGCCATCGACATTCGAAGGACATGTTGCGGGAGCATGGTGTCCACATTCCATACAAGCGAGCTTGGCTGGGAAAAGAGCATGCCCGGGTGATCCTCGACGGCGGCGACATCTCCAGCTACGATCTGTTGCTTTGGTACGTCCATAAGGTGGTCGAGACAAACCCCGGCAGCGTCGCGTTTGTGGAAAGAGACGGTGAGCGTTTTAAACGTGCGTTCTTCTCTTTCGGCGCGTGCATTTTGGGGTTCAAGCGGGCATGCGGGCCGGCTAGCTTTTTGTGGATGGTACTCACCTCCTCGGAAAGTATCGGGGTACTCTCTTGGGTGCCACGAGGGAAGGATGGGAACAATGGCTTCTTCCACGTCGCCTTCGCTATTGTCGACAACGAGACCGACGCCAATTGGACGTGGTTCATTTCCAAGTTAGGTGATGCTTTATACGACGAAGGAGACTACCAAGAGACAATTACATTCGTTTCGGATAGGTCAAAGGGCCTTGTGAACGCCGTTGCGAGAGTTTTCCCTTCATCCCCGCACGCGTCTTGCCTTCGGCACTTGGAGGCCAATTTTATGAAAGCCAATGGCAGACTTGGGAAGGCATTGAGGGAGGAGTCTTGGTCCATATGCTTTCGTATCGCGTGGGCAACGACGGCTAAAGAATTCGATGACACCGTCAATGAACTGCGGGCCGTATCGCCCGAAGCGTTTCGGTGGTTGATTGACAAATCCGACATGTCACACCGGGTCGAATTATCTGTTCAAAGGTGACCGATGGGGCGAGATGTATTCGAATGTAGCCGAGTCGTTCAATGCGTGGATCAAAGAAGCTCGACACCTACCGGTGACGAAAATGGTCGACGCTATAAGGTACTCGAAGGTTAAATACATGTAACGCTTAAGCTTACCCGTTACACTTTAATGTTCGTTATCGGTGTTTAACATGCACCGTCCGCAGTTTGATATCGTCGTCGGTGTTTAACATTCACATTAACCCTTTAGTCCCAGGTAGAATCCTGTGTAAGATAACAAATGTTAATATCATTGTCTCGGTTTAAATAGCGTCGTATATGTTTTTCTTCTTCGATCTTTAGTTTATTACTTGTTCGTTTACTCCGATGTAGTGGTGTTTAAATATTCATATATTCGCGTAAATTTCTTTAAGATTTCCGATATTCGTTGTGCGGTACAAGCTAATGCGCATGTTATGCACTCGCCGTGAGCAAGCGAACAAATGGGATACTTTCTTATGCCCGGACATACGTTCAAAGGTTGAGACGCTTGTGCGGGATAGCCGAAGTCTTCACGTTGCTCTGCCGTCTCGCCGATCGTTACGAAGTGCTTGACCGGTCAGGCAAGAACTCTGTAGACCTTGCTAGTAGAACTTGCTCATGTCGCGAGATGGCAAGTTTATGGCATCCCGTGCAAACACGCTTGCGCTGCGATATTGGTGACGGACAAGCAATGTTCATCGTTTTATTAGCGATCACTTCACCGTCGACACTTACAAGTTGGCGTATAAGGAAGCTATATTTCCCATACCCGACAATGAGAGGCCCACGGACAACAATCGAGATCTGCTTTTGCGGCCGCCCGTGACGAGAAGGCAACCCGGTCGTCCTAGACGAAGGAGGATCGAGTCGCAAGCGTTTGATGTCCGCGAGTTACATTGCGGCCCGCCGCCACGCGTCCGGTCACAATCGTAGAACTTGCAATGAAAGTGTCGCCGATTAGGCTTCGTAAAAGGATAATCTTTAAAGAGCACACATTTATTTCGTTATGACGCCCGATATTTAAACATAGAATAAACGAATTTCGTTGTACGCACCTGAAGTTTTAATTGAATAAACCTAATGTTAAATGGTGACACATTTAAAGAGTCACACACAAATAGAAGCGTACGCATTGGATGTTAAACGGGAAATATCGGTAATAAACGGTAACCAATAACGCTAAACAGGCACATCGCTTGTTGTCATTATTTTGTATTTGAACTTCCGGAAGGAATGTCAGATAGTGACGCATAAACAGAGACGTCATATTTAAACGGATACGGCGGCGAGTTTTACACATCTTCGGCGGAATGTTTAACGGAGACGTTGTATGGTAACACAAATTGAAGCGTACGCGATGAATGTTAAACGGGAAATATCGGTAATAAACGGTAACCAATAACGCTAAACGGGCACATCGCTTGTTGTCATTATTTTGTATTTGAACTTCCGGAAGGAATGTAAGATAGTGACGCATAAACAGAGACGTCATATTTAAACAGATACGGCGGCGAGTTTTACACATCTTCGGCGGAATGTTTAACGGAGACGTTGTATGGTAACACAAATAGAAGCGTACGCAGTGGATGTTAAACGGGAAATATCGGTAATAAACGGTAACCAATAACGCTAAATAGGCACATCGCTTGTTGTCATTCTTTTGTATTTGAACTTCCGGAAGGAATGTCAGATAGTGACGCATAAACGAGACGTCATATTTAAACAGATACGGCGGCGAGTTTTACACATCTTCGGCGGAATGTTTAACGGAGACGTTGTATGGTAACACAAATAGAAGCGTACGCGATGGATGTTAAACGGGAAATATCGGTAATAAACGGTAACCAATAACGCTAAACAGGCACATCGCTTGTTGTCATTCTTTTGTATTTGAACTTCCGGAAGGAATGTCGAGATAGTGACGCATAAACAGAGACGTCATATTTAAACAGATACGGCGGCGAGTTTTACACATCTTCGGCGGAATGTTTAACGGAGACGTTGTATGGTAACACAAATTGAAGCGTACGCAGATGAATGTTAAACGGGAAATATCGGTAATAAACGGTAACCAATAACGCTAAACAGGCACATCGCTTGTTGTCATTATTTTGTATTTGAACTTCCGGAAGGAATGTAAGATAGTGACGCATAAACAGAGACGTCATATTTAAACGAGATACGGCGGCGAGTTTTACACATCTTCGGCGGAATGTTTAACGGAGACGTTGTATGGTAACACAAATAGAAGCGTACGCGAAGGGATGTTAAACGGGAAATATCGGTAATAAACGGTAACCAATAACGCTAAACAGGCACATCGCTTGTTGTCATTCTTTTGTATTTGAACTTCCGGAAGGAATGTCAGATAGTGACGCATAAACAGAGACGTCATATTTAAACAGATACGGCGGCGAGTTTTACACATCTTCGGCGGAATGTTTAACGGAGACGTTGTATGGTAACACAAATTGAAGCGTACGCAGTGAATGTTAAACGGGAAATATCGGTAATAAACGGTAACCAATAACGCTAAACGGGCACATCGCTTGTTGTCATTATTTTGTATTTGAACTTCCGAAGGAATGTAAGATAGTGACGCATAAACAGAGACGTCATATTTAAACGGATACGGCGGCGAGTTTTACACATCTTCGGCGGAATGTTTAACGGAGACGTTGTATGGTAACACAAATTGAAGCGTACGCAATGGGATGTTAAACGGGAAATATCGGTAATAAACGGTAACCAATAACGCTAAACAGGCACATCGCTTGTTGTCATTATTTTGTATTTGAACTTCCGGAAGGAATGTCGGATAGTGACGCATAAACAGAGACGTCATATTTAAACAGATACGGCGGCGAGTTTTACACATCTTCGGCGGAATGTTTAACGGAGACGTTGTATGGTAACACAAATAGAAGCGTACGCAGTGGGATGTTAAACGGGAAATATCGGTAATAAACGGTAACCAATAACGCTAAACAGGCACATCGCTTGTTGTCATTCTTTTGTATTTGAACTTCCGGAATGTAAGATAGTCCGAATTAATGACACGGGAATTTGATACGGCGGTGAAATCCCAAGTACGAATGCTAATTCATTACCATCTCTTTCCCAATTACATTTGAATTCAAAATCCACACGTAAGCATCAATGCACGGAGTACGTTAGGCGAACTTGCGACCCCTAAACTTCTATTTAAACAATAAACGGAAATCAAAGGCACATCCACATATTACACACGAGAAAGAAGTATGTACAAGTCCCTCCTCAACGAGCTCGCCGAGAACCCGTAGGCCGTCGCCGGAGTACTCAACCGTTAGGGAGGGCCCCGACCACATCCCCGCCTTCTTGGGCACGGTGTCGGTTGATGGGACCACTTACTACAGCCCTTACCCCGCGAAAACATCGAAGGACGCCCGAACACTGCGGCCGAGGTGGCGTACAATGACCTCCGTATTCCATACCCCGGGAGGATGAATACGCGTCCCATTGCTACCGCCGATCGACTATGTGGAGGTAAGTCATACCGTAAGACTTCGCGTCCATGTTACGGGAAATTTATTTATTTTCTAAATTGTTAAAAGCCTTCATTGCGGGGCCTCGCACCGCAACGCCTTCGAGATGCGGCGCCTTCACTCAGCCGCGAGCACTCCAACGACGAAGAGTTGGAGTGCTTTCGGAGGACATGCTCGTCAAGCTTGCGGAGAAGGAAGTCGTCCTCTCCGAAAAACTCGACCGACTAAGAACCCGCACGGCCCAAGTGAAGAAGCTCATCCGGGGGCTGAAGGGGATATGATAATGTTTTTTCAGTTTTTAGATGTATAAATTAGTATGCCTACGCTGGTTGTAATAGAACTCCGTTTCATCTAAAAATTTTGTCAAGGAAAGAAATTTGTTCCCCTGTTACGTTTTGATCTTTACACCGATACGTGTATATTTCAACATCGGCACTAAATTATAAACGTCGACGCCTGTAAAAGGGTGGGCCACAATATTTGAAAAGCGAGAGTGTTTGTAAATAGCGAGAATAGTTTTCACACAGAGTCCTCGATGTGTGAGGAAGACAATTCAAACATAAACATCGAATGTTAAGTGAAGACACACGCTAATAAGCGGTGTCATGCAATATTCAACGGGGAGAACCCTCGTTCTCGTTCGTCGATAGTTAACCGCAGATATCGATAGTTAAACGGTAAAGTGTAAGGGTAAGTGATGACGGTTATATTTAAACAATGATGGCGAGTTTCATAGATTAAATACCTCATTGATGTTTACAAAATAGGTTCAAAACCAGAAAATTTGCATTGGAAAATGCTGAAACGTCGCATGCATAAATGGAGTTGAATTTAGGCTAGTTACGGTATAACGTAATCAACTAAACTATGCAATGTGAATTTATTATTAATTACTCCAATTTAATGTTGAAATGGGAGTCAGTAAAGCGTGAACGTAACCGATGCCATTTACTATATTCCATTTATTTCACCGAAAACCAATGCCTTTTTTTTACAAATAGTTATGATTGTATGTAAGCATCAAGCAGAAACAAGATACAGACGCAGATATTATCCACATCCCACAACAATGTTTAAGTCACGTCTAGCAGACTTTTGCCAGATGACACGCCGGCCCTCGCCGGAGTACACCACTCTCCGTGAAGGCCCCGACACCAACCCCGTCTTCCTGGCCACGGTGACGGTCGACGGGACCCCTTTCTCCGGTTCTTCATCTGCGGAAAGCGCCGAGGAGGCGCAGAACATTGCTGCCGAGGTGGCGTTCAAGCGCTTGTGCCCTTCGGGCGGCGTGGAGATTACCAAGGCCCCGGTTGCCGACGATGACGTATCGCGCGGGTAATGCATACTGTAAGACTTGTCGGTTGAGTGTAAAAACAAAAAAAGAGCCACCTTCCATACGTAAACCTTCAACTCTTCATTGCGGGGCCTTCACGAGCCGTCGGGGATTACACCGGTGGTGAAGAGTTGGATTGGGTTTTCGAACACCCGGTCCGTGCACTAAACGCAAAACTTGAAGGAATAAAAGATCGAAAGGCACGTGTGGAAAAGCTGCTCCAAGATTTGAATGACAACAAAAGGGGGAGTGAGATTATGTTCGAGTTAATGTCGTTTGTAAATTGCGCCATCTAAATGGAGTTCTCTATATTTAAACGGCGATCGTCGAATCCAAACGTAGTCATTAATATTTAAACAGATTAATCTATATTTAAACATACAAACCTAAACGGTCATTTTTATTACTCACGGCGTGACTCATTAGCCAATATTAATTACTTTCACCATTAATTATGAAAACTAAAATCGAGTCGCACATCTATTTCAAATTCATGTAATTTCCGTTGCGAGAAGCGTAAGTTGCGGATATTTGTGAAGCAATTATTGTCACATCGAATCGAATAGCAAACGGAGACTCCTATAATTATAAGGGAACTCTAAAGAGTGAACATCACGAACTATAATTGAACAGAGCCAACGAAGTTTAAACGGAGAGCAAATCATTTTGGCAGGCCTTTATATTTGAAAGTTAACACCGACTGCTAACCAGATACTATTACCTTTAGCGCACAACTAATATGTTTATGTTAGGATGATGAATTACATGATAATGAATTACGCAAACTTATTTTTATTGTCGATGACTGATATGTGACAATAACGACATGAAATTTTTTTTACCGCAACGTTAAACGTTAACAATAGCGACAAGTTAAACGACGGATTCGAAAGTTAAACGTTATTCTTAATGTGAATGTTAAGTCTTAAAGTTAAACAGATACGTAAACGGGGGATATACATTCTGAGTAATGCATGCATTCGACGAAGTGTTGTGAGATAGCATTGGGAAAGTGTGCATTGGTTAACCCGGCGGTGGACGTTACTGTTATCTGTTACGATTAAATTCGCTGTTTTGGAATTCAAACGTCGCATAGTTATTGGCATCAGACTCGAGAAATAGTGCAAACGTCCGTTGAATACATTTGTATTTAAAGAAGAATCGGAAACAAGAAACGCACCCAGATATTACTCGCAGATCTAGCAGTATGTATGTGCCAATTCTCAACGCGTACTGCCAGAAGACGTACCGCTCCACGCCGGCGTACTCCACAACCAGGGAAGGCTCCCCGGGCGCCTCCGCTTTCGTGGCAACGGTCACGGTGGATGGGACCACGTGTTCCAGCCGCAGAACCGAGAGAACAGAAGAGGCAGCCCAGAACGTTGCTGCCCTGGTGGCGTTCTACGAGCTATGTCCCGCGCAGCTCAGGACGAGCGGTGCGTCCCCCGCTGATGTCTATGCGTCTTTAGAAATATTTATCTAAATCGTTCATATCTTCTTTGCAGGGGCGATGACCTATCCCCGGGAGCGGTTCCTCGAAGATTTGGTCGGGGATTTGACGGAAAAAGCAGCATTTCTCTCCGCAGAACTCGAGCGAGTGGTATCCCATAAGAGGGATGTGGAGAGGCTGCTCCGGTACGCGAAAATGTATAAAACGGAATGACGGTTTTTGACCTGCTTAGTGTAGTTTTCATCCATCAAATAAGAACTTTTTGCTTAGTGTGATATTTTAACTTCGTTCTTACTCTCTCAGAAATGTTAACCGTTGCGGACGCATGTTAAACAGCCACGCATGAATTTTAAATGGAGAACAATGTTCCTTAAGCAAATTCTAACCATTTGTGCGCATGACAAGCACGGTTTAAATAGAGACGGACGCGAGTAAACCCTATCATGAAACGTTTAAATGGTAATATTCAACGGGAACGGTGATATTAAACCAAGAACGGCGAATGATAAACACGAGTTGCCTTCTTGGCACGATAATTATAAATTTTAAACGGTTACAACAACACGTAATTGGTGACACACTTGAAAAAAATAAAAATTCCGTACTTGAGGACCCATAGCGCGGTTCATGAAGACAATTAAAAAGTTACATATAATAGGGACTCTCACCTTTAAAAACAAACGGCGCAAGTGGAATAGGGCCTCACCCGTCGAAGAATAGCAGTGAATATTAAACGAGGACTGTAATATTAAACATGTAACGACAAAAGCTAAACGAGAGAATACCTTGTTTAACCGCTAGCTCGCATTTTAAACGTAGACAACAACACGTAATGGGCGACATACATTGAGAAAAGAATTCCGTGCTTACGGACCCATAGCGCGATTGATGTAGACATTTATAAGTTATGTATAATAGGGTCGCTCACCTTTAAAAGCGGACAACGGAAGTAGATTACGGTCTCTTTCATTTAACGACAGCCTCCATGTTTTAAACGGGGACATAGGGAGTTAAACGCTTACCACTAATATCTAAACAAGGAGTACGTGATCAACCCGGTCCCCCCGGTGTTAAACGGTAACGGTGTATATTGCACGGAGATCCGTATTGTTAAAGTGTAACACAATGTTTTAATAGTGACAACGTCATTTTTTACTGAAGTACTTAATTTTATAAAGCGGCGACGACCCTCAATCGGTACCATGGAATTTTAAGCAAAAAATGATTGAATATGAAAGAATAACGAACATTATTAGATGTACATTGAAATTTCTGCCATGTCGTTGGCAAAGAATGAATTGAATCAATTGAAATGAATTTCGACAAAACCTGTTTTACTTCCCCACAGTTGG
Source organism: Dioscorea dumetorum (assembly GCA_902712375.1). NCBI lineage: Eukaryota > Viridiplantae > Streptophyta > Magnoliopsida > Dioscoreales > Dioscoreaceae > Dioscorea > Dioscorea dumetorum. The sequence continues at coordinate 75,923 of CACTHL010000116.1, read as the reverse complement.
ACCCTACCCGCGTTGCTTGATGCCGGATGCTCGTCCTTCCTTAAGTATGTGGGCAGCGTACTACAATCGCGAGATAGGGGACGTCCGTGTGCGCTATCCGGAGCTTTTCACCGCGGAGCAATTGCTCGATAAACCGCATCACGTAGACGGCGCGATCGACAGGTGCCTTTCTTTTGACGCGGTGTGTCGTCATCGTGAACAAGCGGAGTGCTGTGCCGTCGCCGTCGTGCCGTACTCCATTTCGAGACAGGTGTCGAATAGTTCCCGCCATTCGCATTATACAAACCGATGTTAGAATAGAAAGCATCTATGTCACTCGATAATCGAAATCTATATCGCAGAGAGCTTACCATTGCTACCGCGTCTCTGTTGTACTCTTCACTTGGGCATGAGGTGTAATGCCTGTACTCTTTCTTGTTATTGTCGAGCACCACGACATGGAAGTGGCCATTCAAGATTATGGGAAGGATGATGATGTCAACGTCATTGACGACCTTGGTGGCATCTCCGATCATAGCCAAAGTCGTCTCATGTGCGTCTTCCACCTTCGACATAAACAACGCCGGTGGTCGAGTGATGGAGGCGTGCTTCTTATGAGGATATGGCTTTCTGTTAAGTGTGTCTTGTACGATGCACACGAAGGCGTCCAACACATCATCTGTCACCATCTCTTTCCCGTCGATCGAACGAATAGGTTGGCCCGGGTGGTGCCGACATAATCATTCCTCCGGGCACGACGGAACTGCGGTTAAACGGCAACACATGCGATTGATTAATAACACGTAGACGTTAAGTGGAAACAACACATACGTAAATGATAATGTATAGGGGTAAACAGTAATATCGTTAGTTAAACGATATATTACTATGTTATATGGTAACGACCGTAATTAAACGGAAACGCAACAACGTAAATGGGATGATCTCTATATAAACATTAACATCTCCACTATCATACTTACTCGTCCATGGGGAAGTTGAGGAAAATCTTGATCGGCTCCCTTCTCGAATACGTCGAGGCGCGATTGACCGGCGTATTTTTCTTCGCCGGAACGAAGTCTTTCCGCACTTCTTCATACTGGCTGGTTGGCGAAGGTGACCGATTTCTTTTTTTTCTCGGCGACGTTCCCTTCGCCCCCGGCAACGGCTTTATTGAGATCATCCGTAGATGCTTCTTCTTTGTTGCGGGGATCGCGCCCACACCGGATGTGGCAATGTGGGTCGGCCGTTCCTCCGTGGGAAGGAGCTCCTCTACAATAGAGGCAACGGTCTTCTCAACCGCGGCCAAGGCAGTCTCATCAAGGGGAAGCACACCCTCGGGTGGTTCTTCATCTTCAAAATTAGTGGCCACCACCCTGGATGCGCCGTTGTCGGCCGCTGCTGCCGGCTCCACCGCGACGGGGATTTCGGAGTCTTCCGCAGACGCGGCATTGCCAACGGGGTCTATAATCTCCGCCACCGGGGCGGTGAAGTCATCAACTGCAACGGTCTCAACAACCGCATCAGCCGCCGGTGGTGCTGCCATTGTTTCATCCTCGGCCGGTGGTGGACACACAGGCGGTATACTTTTCGTCGCCTTTTGTGCAAGCCTCTTCATAAATGGCCTCGTCATACGTGGCCGTCTTGGAATGGCCTTCACGACGAAGTCGTCGTCCTCAATTTCCAACGGCTCATCCGTCCCGGGCAGGTCACGTATTTGTCCCGACGGTGCAGCCCTTTCAAACGAATCAAACCTTGCCTCCAATGCCTCAACCCGAGCGACAATCTGGGGGAAAGCGTTCATCATCACCCGGCATGCCCGCATAAAGGATGTAGTCACGTCGTCGGTCGATGACGTCGGTTGGGCTACCGCGGTCGGGGGGACTCCGGGGATCCAGGTGACTCTCGTTGTCGCGGCCGGTGCGGGTGTTGCCAATTGGCGGGGTAGGTGAGGGCCTATCCGACGCCGAGGGTTGCGTGTTGGGCTGGAAGGGGGGGAACCACGTCGGCGCGAACGGGCGGAAGGGGCCGGCATCTCCGCTTGCGGTCGTGCAAGTGGTTCCCGCGCAACAACAGATCCATCCGCCAATTGGCCCCAACAAAAGTCTCCTCCACGGCATTCGCCGGGACCAGCTCAGAAACTAACATATATAAAGAAAACAATCTCGACAAATCATTCAATTTGATCCAAAACAAACGTATTTAAACATTTGACATATATACGTAAACGATATGGCACACATTTAAACGGAGTATAACAAGGTTAAGCGAAGACACCAAGCGTTAAACACAAACTACATTTCCTACACGGATAAGCCTATCGTTAAACATTAACTCGCTCTTTGTAAACACATTAACACCGATTTATTACCTCTTTTCCTTCGAGAGCCGACCAACCTGGTTTCTATCGTCGCGTGCTTCCGGTAAGTACTTTCGCAGGTAGCACAAGCACCCTTGGGGTCTTGCCGAAACGGGCTTTCTTGCCGGTTCCGGTCACCTCGTAAAACCGGATGGTTAGCGCGATCGAGCAACCCTTAATGTACCCCGTGTTTACCTTCCCCCCTCGCATCCGGCTTGCACTCGAGCGGCGCTTGTGGAACGTCCTCCATAAGCCATTTGTGCGTCGCTCGCGCCCATGCGTACCGCCCCATGCCGGGTAGATCGTCGACATAATCAATGATCCAAGTGGGCACCGAGCATGAGGTATTCGGGAAGAGGATTGTCCCAATGAGGTACGCCATCAAGAGTTTCACAAAATCCTCCTCTCCCCCTCTCGTCCAACAAGACGCTCAAGAGTGCGCCTAATGGCGTCCCTGTGTCTGTCGAAGCTTTTCGAAAAGTATCTCCCTTCGAAAGCCGACGGTGTCTTCTTCTTCTTAAACAGGACCGCGTCTCCGTCGCAGCGCGCAGACCCATAACGAGAGCCACATCCTCGGGCCTGAAGGCGAGCGAGGCTCGCCCCGATCCCGAATTTATTGGTGCGGCCATCGTACCTCTGCGAGGCGAATCGAGAAGGGCCCTCTCTTGGAATACGGCTTCCACCTCGGTGAATGCCGCAAACGGTGTCCTTTGGATGATCTCCCAATGTCGAGAGGTCATGTGGACTTTCAATTCGGCCAAGGTCTCCACCACCGGTGTCAAGTAGCATCTCCCGTTGACTAGGTTTACCGCCATAATCACAACACTGCAAAAATGACAACACTTGTTAAACAGATACATCAAACGCTACACAGAGACAAATGTTTTACACGAAAAGCTCAACACTTAAATAGAGAGATGCACCGTTAAACGGAGACAAACTCTTTTAAACACGAACTCATTTCATCAAACGGAAATCTCTTTTACAAACTGTAACCATATCAAATGGAAGGGGAAACGCACATTGTAAGCATTACACAAACAACAACAACCGATATCTCTTTCAATGATCGTGTGCACAATCGAAAACCCTAAACCCTAACCCTAAACCCTAAAACCCTAACCCTAAACCAAAGCCCAAAACCCTATCAACCCCAGCCGAGAAATTCCCCCGCACACTAGAACCACGCAAAACAAAACCGACGAATATCTCTGTGTAACAGAGTACTTCATATAAAAGCCTTGCTTTAGACACAGCTTCTGCCATACCTTGAGCTGCAAACTGATGGAAGTGCAGGATACTTGCGCACGGTGGACTGAAGTTACAGAGGATGTCGAAGCCGAGAGAGCTTCGGAGAGGGAAAAGCTGAAGAAAGTTAAGCAAAGAAGAAAAACGAACACTGCTCTCTGCCTCTCTTGGGATTCCCATTACGAAAAACCCTCCACTTCCTCTCTAACCGGCTTAATGATTACACCACGATTTCCCATGCAAGGTAGGGGCAATTCCGTCCGTGAATTTGAAAAGTAACTCCGTTAACCACCGTTTCATACTTTGGGGGTTTGAAAATCATTGTCTTTAAAAGGAAGGGGTTTTTATGGATTTGGAAATTAACGGGGTGTTTTTGGCCATTTCTCAAACTTTGGGGGTGTTTTTCGCCATTACCAGAATAGTTAAATGTTTAGAATCTGTGCCACGAACATTTGTAAAAATATGAAGAAGATGAACATCAAGGCCTGATCCTTTGTGGTTTTTCTTTCTGTTAAATATTATATAGAATGTTTATTTACCGAAATGTGCACTTTGCTTTAAACAGTTGAATGCATTTGTACCTGGGTTTTGTTTGAATGCATTTTTTTTTAAAGTAGAATAGTTTATTTAGTTTCTGTATTTTATTTAATTTGATCTTTTAGTTTTTCTATTTTAATTTGACCTTTAAAAGCCCTTTTATTGCTGGGATGAGGCAAATTATGTTTAACTCCTCATGGTCATCTTTTCTTTTTTTTATTTTTGCTGGGTGGTATTTTAACAGATTAAAATGTAAATAAAAAATTATTTTTTCACAAAGAAGGAGTGTTTGTTAGAAACTAGCACATCTAGACCGTCCATCGAGCTCCACACCTCCTTTTTGCCTATGCTCACCCGTGGTTGACATAGCACGCCTCTTCGTTGACCGCAGCGTGCATGCGCGCCACCATCGTCACAACTCCAACCAATGCCACCAAACCTTCTCTCCACCATCGACTCCTTCGGCATCAACCTCCTCAGCATCCCTTTCTCCACCATCACCGGGCTCCCTACCCTTGAAATTACCCCAGCCTTTGTCGATAAAGCCTCGGTTTACTTGAATCTTCGTTCCACAACCTTCTCTCCGATCACCACCCGGGCTGCATCATCTCCGACACCTACTCATGGTTTTCGGATGTCGCTGTAGTGCTGCTCAAGAAGGGTGGCACGCTATTTGAGATAGCTTGCTACAAGAACAAGGTCCTCTCATGGCTATCCAAAGTGTATGGCCATCAAACCCTAACCGTTGAAACCCTTCCCTCCCTTCCACTCCTTCACCGTTCTCATCCTCGAGCTATTGGCGTTTCGATTGCTACTGGCTCCCAATCCCTCCTTCACCTCGATCATCGGTGAGCTCGATCTTAAACCTCGATCTCTGATTAAGACTTCGAGACCTTCACATCGGCGGGCGGAGTGGTCACTGGGTTAGTGCTTTGCTTTCCTAACTACTCAACATTCACGGGGTGTTTGGATGTAAGGAGTGGAATGGGAGTCATTACTTTCCCATTCCACTCCTTTGTTTGGATGTACATCAATGGGAATGGGTGAGGAGTGGGTGAGGATTGAGTGGGGAGTGATGGGAGGATTGCCATTCATCCTCCACTCATTGAGGGTAATTTTACAATTTTACCCTCTTGTTTAATAAAAAATTATAATTAATTAATATAATTAATAAATTGATAATTTTAATACTAAATAAAAATTAAGTAGATAATAACAACTAACCATCAAAATAACAATTTTACTCAAATAATAATAACTAATAATTAAAATAATAATATAACTCAAATAATAATTAAATATATATTTTTAATAATAAATAATAATTAAAGTAAAATAATAATAACTAACCATTAAAAGAATAATTTTATTCAAATAATAATAATTAATAATTAAAATAATAATATAAATCAAATAATAATTAAATAGATTATTTCAATAATAAGTAATAATTAAAGTGAAAATATTTAATTATAAAATTAAATATAATAATATTCAAAATATTTTATAATAATTAATAGTCATTATTTAAATTAATATTTTATTTTATATATAATATGATATATTTGTTTTAAGGGTATAAAAGTCAATATACAATATTTTTTTATTTTACTTTTCCCATTCCCAAAGGACTACTCTCTCATACCTTACCAACCAAACACATTCTTTATTCCCAATTTTTTTCCACTCCCCCTCATTTCCATTACCCCCTCACTCCTTTCCATTCCCAATCCGGGAACCAAACGGCCTCTCAAAGTAAAAAATAATTTTTAATTTATATTATAATCTATGAAAATGCCACATTAGCAAATGGACAGAACGGTCATGAGAGATTGGACTTAATTTGCCTCATTTCAGCAATAGAGGGACTTCTAGAGGTCATGTGTAATAAAAACTAGGATTCTCATGTCAAGAAAAGGCAATGGAATACCAAATACTAGCTGAAAGGTGTGTGACTCCTCTACTATCTCTAGCGGGATTCATCAACACCTATTCATTAATGGGCGTTGTAATCACATGGATCTTTCGACACTCAAGTGATAACAAGATGGTAAGATCTCTCTCGATACATCAAACCAATAAATACAACATAAATGGATCTGAGACCAAAGGACAAACTATATTAAAAAGACAATCAAAACATATAAAGTAGTCACAACTACATTAATCCGGGCACCCAAGGATGTTAGCATTCCATGAGGCCTATATTTATCAATACAAGATTCATTTCTGTCCTAGAAAGCATAGACATCGATTGGAAAACTTCTTTCTATGGCCGAGGTGATTTTGGAGCAAATGTGAGGTGCTATCATCTTCGATGAATGAATCCTCCACGACTCCTTGGAGCTCCTTTCAAAATCCTTGCTTCAATATCTCTTCAATCGCCTCCAGAAATGTTCTCCCTTCTCCACCCGCCTTTTTCCCAAAGAGAAAAAAACCAAAAAATCCCCAAAAACCGTCCCACTTGCTTCTCCTTGAAACAAGCTATTTATACCTGGAGAAAACCAAACAGTACACGGGCTTGTACTTGCTCGTGTAACTCTCAGAAAAACCTAAAAAATAAAATCTGTGAGATATACAGCCAAACACATGGCTGTGTGTCTTTTCTCTTCTGTTCGTGTAAATGTCAGGTTCTTCCTTTCTCTGTGGCCCGTGGTTTACACGGTCGTGTATTCTTCCTTCGCCCATGTAGCTATCTAGGACACGCTCTACTGTTCTTCAAATGTGCACAAGTGTGTACTTCAACTAGACAACCGTGTATCTCTAGGTTGGGAGATAGGGACTGGAGCTGCATTGATGACACATGACGTGTCCTTTTTTCTCTGAAGATCGTTCGAGAAATACACGGGCATGTACTTTACCCGTGTAACTCACTATTTTGTATTTTCGATGCCGATTTGCTCTTGATTTCATTCTTTTTGCCATTATTGAGTTTCTCTTCACCTGTGGAGTACAATGGATCACTTAAGTACTAAATATCACCAAAATACACAATTTAGAGTTCAATAAGTGCTACAAATGATTGGTCAAATATAGATAAAATAGCACTTATCAAATAACTCTATGCTTAAGCTTTTGTTTGTCCTCAGGCAAAAAGGTGATAAGAAAGATAAGGGCTCAATCTCATGCTTAAAAGAACATTACCATTCTCAAGAGTAACTCGAAACATGACAACAAGTAAAATTCAACATTATCATTCACCACAAGTGTAAGAATGCCCTATCTAAGGTGGTCTATGTTTGTGCAAATGATCCCAATTGATAAACCCCCTTACTAACAAAGGACGGATTATTTATAAACATAACAAGTTCACACTTGTGGTAGCTTTCTACCACTTATCAAAAACAAATGAAACAATCGAACAAAAAGGGAAGCTTTCACACATCCTTAGAAGGTAGCTCTTTCTCTCATTAGGGCATACAAGTTTTCAACCTTTCGATATTACCCTCATACTTCAAAAGTGGTAGCTCTTTCCTTTTTGTCTTTCTCTCTCTCTCTCTCTCTCTCTCTCTCTCTCTCTTTTAACAACTTAAAGCAACTCAAAATACTTAAACTATCCTCTCTAAGTGTTCAGGAGGTTAATCAAGGAGAATCATGTGCACAAAACTTAGTACTAACTTAAAGATAGGGCAAATTAACAATTAAACATTTAACAAGTTAAATCCTACAAGTTGTCAAGTTTCTACAAAAAAATATTTACACGTAATTCTAGAGCTATAATACGATCAAGCACTTAACCACAATTATCACACAATTCACCAACTTAAGTGGTCATCCACAATTTACCCCCCACCCCTTACTCAAGATATACATTGTCCTCCATGTATCTAGGCCATGCAAGACAAAGAACAATATGCATCAAAGCATTAAGAAAAGGAAACAGAAACTAGTACTTCTCAGGGGAAATATGGTAAGTCTTGCCAATATGTCCGATGGTGTTGTTCCCATTCTTAAGCACAAAAATTTGGGGTTGAAGTAGAGAAGAATGAGGGAGCACGAAGGGATGGTGCACATGCTCCTGTGTATGAAAAAGGGATTAGTAGGAATAGAGAAGAATAGACAATCAACAACATTAATAAAAACTAAAATATGATAGCTGAAATATAATGAAAATAAGTATAAGAAAAGCAGGGACGTAACCCTTGCTAAATACAAAAATGAAAAATGCAATAATAACATGCAAATAGTATAAGCTACAAAATGGTGAAGGTCAACAGCACCTCCAAAATAAGCTTCCCGTACGCCGGCTTGTCGATGGAGAACAGCTCACGCCACAGGCCATCCCTCAGCAACTCATGGACGTCACTAGCCAGTCCTACCGACTCCAATGTGGACTAATCGATAGTTCAAGTTTCCCCAAACTTCAATTGGCGGAGTCGATCGTATTGGGCTTGGTGAACTGGTACGTCGAAGTGTAAAAGAGCTGGTTGTGGCTACTGGTGCCGGATGGTGGCGGCAGTGGTCTCCCCTCTCTTCTTGTTCGGCTTATGGGTGACACTTTTTGTGTTCACCATTCCTGCACAAGAAAACAGGTGAAGATTAGCATTAAAACACAAAAATAAGTGAAGCAATAAACTACAAGGCTTGGTACACGGCTGTGTATCTCAGTGCTCCTTACTCAGAAAACTTAGACAGAGATTTACACGGGTAAGTACACGGGCGTGTAGATTAAGTTGTGCCTATGTACTTCCGATTCACAAGTAAGGCATCCAACCTGTGAGTTACACGAGCGAGTACACGCCCGTGTATTTCAAGATTGGGTTGTGTACCTATCGAGATCCCTCTATCTGTGTGACAGAAAAGTGTATAAGGGCTCACACGCCCTTGTAGTCTCTATTCTAGTTGTGATCCTCAAGAACACGAGAGGAAAAACTGGCCGTGCACCCCTAAACCCTAACTTTAATCTAAACGATGTCTAGGTAAAAACTCTAAATCTAAGTTCCAATCTATTCTAGATGACTCATGCAATTATATTACGTCAAGAAAGGAATGAAATAAACTAGAAATCGCAAAGATTAAATTGAAAATAACTCACCGATAAGTTTGGTGAAGAAAGGGTTTAGGGAAGGAAGATGGCGAGAAAAAAAAAGCCCACTCCGACGGCCAAGAACTGCTCAGGCAAGGTCTAACAAACAATTGGGAGTGCGAACGAAGCAAAGAGGAGAAGAATGCGTGCAAGTGGAGTGAAGAACAAGAAGAAAATGGGGAAGAAAGTAAACAATCAGGCTTTACTTGCACAAGTACAAGGGGAAAAGTACACAGGCGTGTACTTTGTGTTGTGCCAGTGTACTTCACGCCAAAGCGAACTGTTCAAACTTTCTCTTAGGGTTGTACGGCCTTGTAACCTAATTACATGGGCAAATCTACACCACTGTGTAGTTGCCCGTGTATAATATATTTAGGCCGTGTAACTCACTGTCCCTACCAAAATGCTTTTACTTCAAACTCTGGGAGTTATATGGCCAAGTACACGGCTATGTATCTCTTCTCCAACCCATCTAATTATAGATTTTCGTATTCAGTACATTTTTTAGAACCTGTAAGTTACACGGGCATGTAATTGCCTGTGTACTACTCACAAGACAAAATTATCATGTTAGCACATTCCAATTAGACAAAATTCGCATAAATGTCCTAGCAAAAACATCATAGAGCAATTTAGGCTACAAAATGCTGAGGACACTAACCTAATTGCATGCTAATTTCAAACAAATTCATTCAAAAACATGATTTATTCAAAATTAGACAAACTAAACTAGAATACGGGAAATGCAAAGAAGTAACTTGGGTTGCCTCCCAAGAAGCGCTTGTTTTACGTCTCTAGCTTGGCATACCTTGTGCATTCAAGGAGGCTCATGAAGATGGAACACCTCCTTGCAAATTTGATTAGAGTCACAATCATACCAACCATAATAAGCAAAAGTTGGAAAGATCTCACCAAGATAATATATCTGATCAGATTGTGGTGAAAGCTCCTTCTTATTCATTATCAAAAACTCTTCATCTTCCTGCAGCCATTCCTTCTCCTCCTTCTAAACTGGAGGCTGCAACAGTGGCTTCTCTTCTATCATTTTCACCTCCTCTAGCTCTTGATAGTGACTTCCAACAAAATAAACTCCACATGCCATGGATTTTCATCCATCATTTCCTGTACACATTCAGAAATAAAATCATCAATAACAAAAATAGAAAAACATGAATCATTCTCACTCATGGTGTGTTTCATCGCCGGGGGAAGCTTGAAGACAACTTGCTCTTCACTGGCCCTCAAAATCATCTGACCATCATTCACATCAATTGAAGCTCTTGAATGGCCAGGAATGGGTGGCCCAAGATCAGGGGTACCTTCACATCTTCATCTACATCTAAAATGACAAAATTAATTAGGAAGATAAATTTATCAACTTTTATCAGCATGTCTTCCACTACACTTCTTGGGTGTCTAAATGATCAATCGACAAGTTGGATAGTGATCTTAGTTGGGGTTGGCTTACCAATCCCCAAGCTTCTAAAGATGTTGTAGGGCGTTACATTGATCCTCGCCCCCAAGTCAGCGGGTTCACTCTCTTCTATGTATTCTCCGATCACACATGGAATGGTGAAGCTGCTGGCTCATTCAACTTCCTTGGCAGCTTGTCTTGCAGAATAGCTGAGCATTCTTCATTCAAAGTTACAATAGACACTTCACTGAGCTTTTTCTTATTCGTGAGGAGGTCCTTCAGAAACTTGGCATATTTGGGCATTTGGGTCAAGACTTACACAAAAGAAATGTTTATATGTAATTGCTTGAACAAATCTAGGAATCGTTTGAACTGCTCATCTGTTTCCTTTTGCTTGAGCCTAGAGGGATAGGAGATTCCTGGTTGATACTCTTTCACAAAAGTCTTCTCCATTGGTGCCATCTTTCCCCCTTCAACTCCTTTTTCAGTTGCCTTATCATTTTCTGCAGAAATTGGTGCTTTTCCTACCCTCATTTCTACCTTCTTCCCACTTCTCAAAGTGATGGCTTCCAGTTGCTCCCTAGGATTTACTTCAATGTTACTAGGAAGGCTTCCTTGAGGTCGTTCAGATAAAATTCTTGCAATGTGCCCCACTTGAGTTTCTAGATTTTGAATGAAGGCCTGTTGGTTCCTAAGAGTGGCTTCAATAGAGTTGAGACGAGTGTCTTGCGTATGGAATTTCAGGTCTTTAGACTGCATAAACTTCAACACAAACTCATCAAGGCCGGTTTTTCTCTCTTGGAACTCCGGTGGCGGAAAAGATTTCTGTTGTTGTCCTTAACCACCCCATGAGAAGTTTGAGTGGTTCCTCCATCCAAGATTGTAGATGGCTCCATATAAGTTGCCATGCTATCTATTTACCTCCTACATAGTCAACTTGCTCCATCTGGCTAGATGAAGCTCCACTAACAATCAAAAGTCATTAGTGAGATGTCTCCCACTATATGTATCACACACCAAAACTGTTGTGCCTCCTAATTCATTGCATTGTTCGGCTTCTTCTTCAGTGCTTCTACGTAAGCTGACAATGCTGTCACGGCATCCACCTCAGACACTCCTGGGGCTTTTACCTGTTTGGCTCTTGGGTTCTATTGATAGTTGTTTAAGGCCATATCATCAGACAATTTTCTGGTCTCTTCAGGAGTCTTGTTATCCACTGCTCTTCCAGCTACTGCATCAATGGTTGGCCCAACAGTCAGGCTCAACCTCTGATAGAAGGTTTGAACTTTCATCTCCTCAGCAGATCTTTATATCTCTCCTAAGCCTCATACAAGGTCTCACTTTCCTGTTGCGTGAATGAAGCAATATCATCACAGAGCTTTGTAGTCCTCCCCGGTGGAAAATATCATGTCAAAAATAGCTTCGCCAACTGATCCACCGTCATAACTGAGGCTCTTGGAAAAGTTTGCAACCATTCCTTTGCCCTGGCCTTCAATGAAAATGGGAATATCATCAATCAAATGGCGTCATTGGAGACTTTGTTCAGCTTCAACATGTAACACACCTCCAGAAATGTGCTCAAGTGTGTGTTAAGATTTTCGTCCTGCAATCCATTGAAAAAGCATGACTATTTCACCATTTGAGTAAATGTTGGCTTCAACTCAAACGTATTTGTAGCAACAGGAGACCGAACTATACTAGATTGAGTTCCGTCCAAGATAGGTATCGCATAATCGGCTAAAGTTCTCGACTGGCCATCTTGTTTTACCTTATTAACTGAACTTGAACTTTCAAATTTCCATGCAAGCTACCTAACTCCTCATCTAAAGGTCCTCTCAATCTCAGGATCAATGTTTCTCACTTTTGATGTTGATGTACGGGGCATACAACAAGTATTTGCCAATAAAATGAAACAAAAGTCAGCAAACTATACCCAAAAAGCAATAGAAAAATAGGAAAAAAAAAACAGAATGATTGACATCTGAAAACAAAAACAAAAGAAAAAATAAAAATAGAAAAGAAATAGCTAGTCTAGCATTCAAGAGTTTTCCTAATAGCTAAGTCCGCGGTAACGCCGCCAAAAACTTGATCGGATGTCACGGGACACAGGGTAACTCGCACGCAAGCGTACGCTCGCTTGTCGTAATACTCGCACAAAGAGAGGTCGAGTCCACAGGGACTTAGTAGATACATACTCACTCTCTTTATACTATCTAATAACGAAACTTGATTCCAATTAAGAAAGAAAACAGAATACAAAATCAATGCTGAAAAATAGGGAAAATGGTGAAAATCAATAAGAATAAGTAGTGCTCGGATTAACTTTGTTAGGAGATTAAAATTGAAGCACGATTGCAATTTAAAATAGAAAGACCAAGTGTAAACAGAACGGAGGAAATCAATGATGTAATAGATGCTCTCTTGAGACGTCCTAATACTGTGCAATAAAAACTAGGATTCTCATGTCAAGAAAAGGCAATGGAATACTGAATACTTGCCGAAAGGTGTGTGACTCCTCTACTATCTCTAGCGGGATTCATCAACACCCATTCATTGATGAGTGTTCTAATCACATGAATCTCTCGACACCCAAGTGATAACAAGATGATAAGATCTCTTTCGATACATAAGACCAACAAATATTACATGAATGAATCTGAGACCAAAGGATAAACTATATTAAAAAGACAATAAAAATCATTCCCAACTACATTAATCCGGGCACCCAAGGATGTTAGCCTTCCATAAGGCCTATGTTCATCAATAAAAGATTCATCTCTACCCTAGAAAGCATAAACATCGATTGGGAAACTCCTTTCTATGGCCGAGGTGATTTTGGAGCAAATGTGAGCCGCTATCATCATCGGTGAATGAATCCCCCACGACTCCTTCGAGCTCCCCTCTAAATCCTTGCTTCATTCTTCCTTCAATCGCTTCCTGAAATGTTCTCTCTTCTCCAGCCGAACTTTTCCCAAAGAGAAAAGAACCAGAAAACTCCCAAAAACCATCCTCCTTGCTTCTCCTTGAAATAAGCTATCTATACATAGAGAAATCCAAACAATACACGGGCAGGTATACGGGCTTGTACTTGCTCGTGTAACTCTCAGGAAAACCTTAAAAATAAAGTTCATGAGATACACGCCAAATATATGGTCGTGTATCTTTTTTCTTCTGCCCATGTAACTTTCAGGGTTTTCCCTTCTCTTCTGCTCACGGTTTACATGGTCGTGTATTCTTCCTTTGCCCGTGTAGCTATGTGGGACACACTTTACTATTCTTTAAATGTACATTAGTGTGTACTTCAACTAGACAGCCGTGAATCTCCAGGTTGGAGGATAGGGATGGGAACTGCACTAATGACATGTGACATACTCTTTTTCCTCTAAAGATCATCTGAGAAATACATGAGCAAGTAGACGGGCGTGTACTTTACCTGTGTAATTCATTGTTTTATATTTCCGGCACCGATTTGCTCATGATTTTATTCCTTTTCCCATTATTGTTCCTCTCTTCACCTGTGAAGTACAATAGAGCACTTAAGTACCAAATATCACCCAAATACACAATTTAGGATTCAATAAGTGCTACAAATAATTGGTCAAATATAGATAATATAGCACTTATCAACCAATTCCTTATTTTTTAAGTTATAGCAAGATTTGCTATCATTTATTTAAATTACATGATGAGTAATATGTTTAGATTATGTTCGACTGTCATAAAAATTGTCCTGATACAAGTTAGTGAATTATATTTGAGGCTTGGTTATCTAATGTTCACTAGTCTTTCTAAACAACAAATCAGCAGAGATGATAACATTCAGCATAATATGGGATGGGAGAGGACATCATCCTCATTGTTAATGAATGAACTTGAAACAATATTGATGAAATGGAATTGGGATGATCTAGCATGCAATTTAGGTTTCACTACCTCACAACAACCATTGAATGCATTGACATACCATGGAACCAAAATGCAACTTCAAGCACATTCAAGTTATAAACATCCATATGCTTGAATGGCTTCCTCTTTATTCATGAAAATGATTTTTGGTGGATATGAGAGCTTCAATGGGGATGACCACGATGGTGATAACAATATGGAGAATAGTGAAGTAAGCATTGAAGATCTTGAATTAGAAGACTGCAATGTGGCATATGTCACTAGACATAGCACAAAATTGACAATGTAACCATTTGAGCCTCCAACAGATGTGAAAGCACTTGATTTGGAAGCAATGTCCAAACTAGAATTCTCTGAGCATCCTATATTATATGCTAACACAATAGAAAGGCTAATGAAAAATGGAGAATTGCAAGTAGGCATGCAGTTTTAAAGCAAAGATGACGTCGTAACAAGGGTCAAGCATTACTGCTTGCAAAAGTAGATGGAATGTAAAGTAATCGAGTCCCATCAAATTGGGTATTGAGGAAGATCCAAGTTATATGGCAATGCATGTAGTTAAAGAGTTCATGCATCCTATAGTAAAAGGAAGCAAATTTAGGAGATTACAAAATACAACAGTCCTTATATGTGCACATAAACAATCATCTCTTAGGATAACTCAAACATGATTTGTTAGCACATAGAGATTCTTGTCCAAAAGAAGCTATGCCCATCAATCCTTCGGTTTGATAGTGGGGATCATGTATTGGTACAACACACACCAATATATAGAAAAGTGTGGATTGCCAAGCAAAAAATAGATGAAGCTGCATTTGACAACTAGGAGGAATCATATAATAAGTTACCAAGATGGCTATTAGCGTTACAACATTTTATGCCACGATAACATTTGATTTCTTACTCAAAGGACATATGACGAAAATCACCTAGTACATGATACTCGTGTTTTCCATAGACACTTTTTTTAGCTCTCCCTCGTGCATGAAAGCTTTCTAATATTGCAAACCAGTATATGAAAATTCTAAAAAGGGTTTTGCTAATAGCAATCATATAGGATAGCAATAAGAATGTCCTTTCAATTACATTTGCTATTATGGAAAGAGAGATGCTATATGCATGACCTTTCTTTTTAGAGCACTTACGCATGAACGTGATAACACAAAGAAGAACATGTTTTATACCTGATCGTCACAAGGCTATTAAAGGAGTATTTAAAGAAATTTGTCGTCAGATAAATCATCCCTATGCCAACCATGCGTATTGAATCAAACATATCTCTATAAATTTCAAGCATCGTTTCAAAAATATAGAATTAAAGCGGATAGTTCTTAATATTATAAGTTTAAATTTTGGTAATTTTAATTGCATATTGTTATTATTTTTTTGGCATTGTCTTATTTTTCTTATGGTAATTACTCTAGGTTATTTGAAAACTACTCAGAATGGTATAGTTTACTATGAGGCTACGATATGAAGGCAACGAGATTGTTAGATAATATACTGCGAAAAAAGTGGGCTCAAGTCTTTGACAATAACGAAGGTCGACGATATGGTCATATGATAACCAACCTTGCTGAATGTATTAATTCATTGTTAAAACGGACAAAAAACATTCTTTCAATAACTTTAGTTAAGTCAACTTATTTTTTACTAGATGAGTTTTCATAAAAAAAACGTACAGGTGCAAGCTTGGATTGTATTTGTTCAAATGTTCTCCAAAACATATTTATATAATATTGTTGTAAAAGAATAACTAAATATTACACCATATAATTATCAACCGCTTGATTTTGAAACCAGTTTTATAATAAAGATATGCTGACATGAGCAAACACTTGCAAAAACTTGAAGAAACCAGAACTTTTGACTGTGTTTGAGAGTAAAGAGCTGCACAATTTACAGCTAGTGCCTTAGCATGGGTGTTAAACACTTGACCAAATTGGTCACTCATGATTGCGAGTGCACCTTGGAACAATTTATAGTTATTTATGAGAAAATAGGACTCGTGAATTCTTTCCCATGTAAGATATACAATATTTTATAAAAGCTAAATAATTTATGGTTAAGGTAATTGAATTATTATAATTATAATTATAATAGTAATTACATAATAATTGTTATTATCATTGTCATTAAATTATTAATGTTTACAAATGTAATTACAATTATGATTATAACTATAATATTAATATTAAATATATAATAATAATAATAATAATAATAATAATAATTATAATTATTATTATTATTATAGTAATTACGTAATAATTATTATTAAGTTGTCATTAAGTTATTAATGTTTACAAATAATTATAATATTAATTATATAATAATTAGGGAAATGTAATGAAGGAAATGTATTATTTGTAAAGGTTATGTGGGTAATTTGGCAATCTCCAATTCTCAGAAGTGCTTTTCTAAAAAACACCTATGGAGCAACTTCTGAAAAAAACTGAATTTTAGCTTTTCTCACAGCTTCTGATTCTGCCTAAAAGCCCAAACAAACATGTTTTTTAAAACCCAGAATTGCTTAATTTATAAAAAAATATTTCTGAGCTAAAAATAAGCCCATCCAAACATCACCTAAATCTAAGTGCTAGTACACCCTATGTTTAAAAAGCAAGATGCATTTAAATGTTCCAACCCCTTACATGGGGATTCACGCGTTTAAAAAGCAAACAGCATATTTTAGTAAATTGTATATATAATATATATATATATATATATATATATATATATATATATATATATATATATATATATATAATATTTTAAAAAATAAAAACCATCCTTTGCTTGTGCATACTTTTTAAACAAATCACGCCAATAATAAAAGGACTTCTCCACAAGAGTTTGATATGCGACTTATTCATATTTATATTAAAAAATAAAAAAATAATTTTTACCTCCATAAATTATTCACAATACTTATTTCATCTGTGGTTGCATCAAGTAAATGCTACAGGAATTGAAGTCCAGTAAACAAAGATGTTTGTATACACATAAAAACTACTTGAACCAAAAAAACAAAAATTAGGGTGATATCCTAGAAAGAAGGGAAATATGGTCAAAAGTGGTTCATATTTAAAGACCCAACTACAAAATATGCCTTCAAATTACCTTTTTGTACTCACTACCACATTTCTTTGTATGCGGTCCATAGACAAGCATGTTGCATTCTCCATACTTTCATCTACAAGATCACAGCCATGACAGATGATGTATTTTACACTTGAAATCATATATACCTGGATACCCAATTATTACCAACATTTCACTTACATCCTAAATCGCAATCTCAACCTCTCAATCTAATGCAGATGCATTATGCATCATACCATATGGATTCATTCAAGAAGGAAACTGCAGCATTGTTTGAGTTTGATGCAGATTGAGCGAAAGAAATACAAGACAGCCATGTATTTCCCGATTTCTTTTTATTCAAGTCATTTTTACAACAGCTAAGATGGCATACATAGCCTCTCAAGTTTTACAGTGACTGGAAGTCTGAAGATCGCCAGCAGGGAAATCCAGTAAAATCAGTGCTAGATCCTCACTTTCATGTACTGTTGTATTCCCTTATTTGCGTGGCTTTGAGGGATCGCATTCATCTGTCTTCGCAAATCGTCCGCGCACCCGAGGTTGACTGTCAGCTAAAGCCTTTCTGCAAGCATACTAGAAGAAATGCAAGCAAACATCACACATGAGTCTTTCTAATTTGAGAAAATGTTCTAGCAGTTCAAAGATCATTTGCATCGATATAATGAAAGGAAATATTACAAAAGCAGTCATCCACATATTCGTGAGTTGGCTGTCAATGACAGAACAGTGATATTTGGTAGAATGTAATAATGCTTATAGATTCAATTTAACCAAGCACTGAGTCTAACCATGATCAGCACTGGAAACGACAATGAAAATGAAGAAAATTTGAGCAAACTTCGCAATAAAAATCATATTTGAATTAATATGCCATCAAAGTTAAACCCAAAGAAATTCATGTCACAAAAGTTGTATATAAAGCTACAAAGTTTTGACTAGTATTCTGAATGAGCATGATTCAAGATGATTTGCTGCCTTTATCTCATAATCCTCTGCTATCAACAATTCCTAAATGCTCAAATCTAATGCTCAAATCTGAAGCTGCCATCATCTTGAAGAACATCTCAAGCCAATGAAATCTGAGGAAGCAAAATAGTGCACTAAGCAACACTGTCTCCGTTGGCATCTTCAAGACAAAAGAGTTTGGCGAACAAGAGCCACTTGACTGACAGGGATTTTTTTATCAATATCACCAGGCACTACCAGTCAAATAAAAAACTTCTAACTTATTCTCTTTCTATTCAAAGGTAGGAGGAGGACTATTGGCACGCCAATGACTTCGCTGATAGACTGGCTAGACAAGCCTGCTTGAACCCTGCAGTCTCTCTGTATCACAGAGGAATGGAGTTGCCCAGTTGCATTTTAGAGTCTGTGAATGACGCAGACTTCTTTTGAGTCTTGTTTTTGGTCCTAGTTTAGTCTTAGCATTTGCTCAGTTTGTCACAAAAACAAAAGGGTTAAGCAGGGGACTAAAGGTTCACAATATTACTAACAAGGAAATCAGGACAACCAGCTTTCTCCTATATCTTATCACCAGATTTGCTTCTTAGTCTCTTTCCGAAAGCTCAGAATAGCATGGGTCCGGGTGGTGCATGCTAAAATTTGTTTTTTTTTTTAGTGGGGAGAGTGGGGAGCATCCATGAAGTTCGTGTAATTACCCTACACATCATATCCCAATTCATAGGACTGTCCCGCTAACTCACCACCCAATCTACCTAAATAGGGATGAGTTCCTCTTAGACAAATGGCCAAACTCTGGTGAATATCAGAAGACCACAGCCAGGTGAAGTAGTTGCTTAGAAAACGTAAGGCAAGAAAATTGATATCGAAACAATCCTTTGGGTATAGGCAGAAGTTAGTTATCATGTGGTCAATGGTTAGTTAAGACAGGCTATGACTCAGAACCCATTCATCAGCTACGAGATGACGCACATACATTAATGACTGCATAAAATATTTATACAATCTAAATAAGCATCAATTCAAAGTTCAAGACAAGAAAAATAAAGATTTAAAAAATACAAATCATGACCAAAGTTTGAGAAGAACAATAAAGATGCCCAGCCTATAAATATGACACCAGAAAATGACTTCAAAGTTCTAGGGATAGCCCTTCAGAAAGGAAACAATTTCAAATGAAACACAGCAATAAAATCTTTAAAGTTTTTAAATTGAAAAAAAAAGGGTTCAATACAGTAGATGGATTCTCAATCAAGAATATAAACATTCCAGTAAAAAACAGGCCTCACGAATGGAGGGTTGAGAAATCATTAGTTAGATAGTTTGAAGAAATTCAGGTTTCAGAAATGTGACTTCATAGGTGAAATATTCTATTCTATTTGCATAAATATCAATTATACAACAAATATAATCATAAAATAATAGTAATAATTGCTATTACCTTAATTTTCCTGCCGAAGTTTCTCTTGCTCTTCTTCTTCCTATATCTGGATATTTTCTGCCTTCTTTCTTCAATCTTGTCATTTAAGTTGGCATCACCTATGGTTAATGAAGAATGCACAATACTTGTTGCACCGGCGCTGAGGCTTTTGTTTCCAAGAGTCTGTCAAAGATAGAAGGTAAAATAATATAAAATAAATTAAATTAAGATAAAATGCAATATAATAGGCTTCAAACAACTGCTTGAAATCACCCAACATGCCTCAAAATATCTCCTTGTGACATTTACAATTTTGCTTCAGATAATTACAAGAAACCTTAAGAGTATATACATGTACATGTACATGTACTAATACCATTATACTTCACCCAAACTAGACTATATTGCCTAATAAACTGATTTGCTGAAGTTAGGACTGATTATACCATGAAGACAAAGTTCAACCTTAAAAATTCTGTAAGTTATCCTCAAAGAGATCATAGTTACAAGGCAGCGTGCCACTTTACTAAAAGTGGACATACCTTCCTTATTTAAGCATCAAATAGCAAAGGACTTTCAACATATGCTCATGCCAACACCACCATTTTGTATCACTCACACTAATTAAATCTATGGCTGACTAGATACTGTTACCTAACTTTGAGAACTGAGCTAATTTTTAGCACACAAAATCACTGATGTTCAAAATTAATAATAGCTTGAGCAGCTGAATTGAGGAGCATAATGAATCTGCTACAGAACTGGTTGGCTCCCAGAAACCTCATCCAGCCATTTCAGGGATTTTTTTTTTTTGTATTAACTAATCCAAAACTTCTTTCTCTTGTGCCTTCAAAATGAGAAGACAAAACTTAGTTAAAGTACCACCTATTTCATCAATTATATACTTCCTTACCAAAACTATTGTTAACAGCATAAAATTAGCAAGAGAAGGGTAACAGGTAAAATTAAAAATAGAAAATAAAGAATGCATTATTTATGACCTGAATGTCTCCTTCACTGTATGCTCTTCTCAGTGCAACTCCAAGATCTAATCCTTGAAAATCAAGAAAATTTGGTCGGATATGACAACTATTGATCCTCTCCCCTGAGCTTAGAGATCCAGAACTAAGACTTTTCTGCAGTGACAACTCTTGAAGTACACTATCTCCGCCAAAAACCTGCGCTTTCTCACTTGGCAAAGAGGACATGGCAAAGTTCAGCACCTCAGAAAGCGAATTTTCAATTGCAGCCTTTGCCAGGAAGTCCTTGCAGCCATAGAAGACATCACTAAGTAGATCCCCTTGTTGCATGGAGTGCATCTCTGCACTTTCTATGGTTTCTGTGGTGATGACATCTTCATTACAAGCAATTATAGAAATTGCAGCCGTGAGGGGATCAAGTGAAAGAACTTGGTTCTCAATAATTGGTTCTGGAGCATTGAACAGATCTCCTTCTCCTCCAAGATCATACTCTGACACAGTAGCTTGGCCTAGGTTTCCCTACACAGAAAACATCCGTTGTTCGTTAGCCCATACAATTCACATGATTTATATATGCATATAGAGCCTTTGTAAAGGTAAAAGCAAAATCAATCTATCCTTACTTATTTTTTTCTAAGAAAAAACATAAACACTGATAAAAAAAAGTAACTATTGAACTCTAATATTAGATTTCCATTAAAATCATAACTAGTAGTGTAACAATTGAATAGTAGATAAGAACAAGTCAGAAGCTCAAGCCATTATATATGTATATATGAGCAAGGTGGCATACAAGAGAAGATTAAATCCAATCACCAAGTTGATCAAAGGGGCCACACATTTTTGACGCAAATCACAAACATCCAAATGCCATAATCCCCAATCAACATCCGTTGGATGCTTGAGCCCCAATAATCAGTTCAGTGTTAAAGAAAACATAGTTTCAAAGTGGAAGTTCCCATTTCTAATTCAGTGTGCTGAAATAGGCTCTATTATGTTTGTTTTGGTGAGTTCTGCACATAACTATGTTCATTTCTTCCTAGCACATGAAAAACAAAGGGGCAAAGGACATCACAATAAATCATGATGACATCTGAGGAAGAGGTACACAAATTACTTGTTTGACTCAATGTAACATTTTCATTTCCTGAATCCAAGAGCTTCAGTACTCTTTCCTCAATGGTTACATCTAACACCAAGTTTTCTCTTCATTTCTCCTTACTATCACAACACAAATATGAGTTACGTTTTCCTTCCTTACTATCAAACTCCATTATTAGTCGTACATGTTCAAGGAACACATCACTTGAAACAACTTACAAACTCTGTTCTCTTCCTTGTGATTTAAGCCAGCATTGTTCTCAGGATACCAATAAAGCAGTTCTCTTATCCTTCCCAAAAATTGAGAGTTTTTTCAGCCAGTTTATCAAAATGATACCCAACTGGAGGTGCTTATGCACTTTTGAGATTTGTACACTTTGAAACTATGGATGTCCAAAAACAAGTTATTCACAATTAATAAACTCAGTCCTGATTCATCCAATAATCTCTGACAATCACCAGAATATTTACACTTTTGGTTATTCATTAATTTACAGAATAAAGATGCAGATTTCCATGAAATCTCAAAGCACCCATAAGCCCCAAATTCAACCTGTGAAACAAAATCCAGAGATTATCAGCAAATTAGCGCACAAAATTGAAGCCTCATCCAGCAAACCCTAATAAAAAACACATAAAAAAAAGTGCTCATTTTGTTAAAATCCAACAGCGCCAGCAAATTACCACCATCCAACAATGACTGATAAAAGATTCTTCCATGGAACTGAGAACAACTGTTCATTTTACCACCAAACTACAATTTTTCCCACAAAAATGACCAAACCCCATGAAGAAACCAACACGGATAAAATTAAATCCATTTCATTTATCAATTTACTCTTTTTCTTTTTCTTTTTAAGTTTAAAAGAAAGAGGTGATTCTTATACCATATATGGAGCAGGAGCAGGAGCAGGAGCAGCGACAGTTGATAAATCATTGAGGAACCGGCGGTGCAGCTCGTCCGCGTTGAGATGGAGATGGAGATGGTGGTGATCCACGCCAACGTATGCTGGTTCTTGAGTAAACGGCAGCACCAACCCTAGCTCTGCGTACATGGCTCTCTCTCTCTCTCTCTCTCGGCTACTAAAGACGAAGACAAGTGTCAGTGTTAGTAAGAGAGCATGGATGTGAATGATGACAAAGGATGAAGATGTGAGAAAGAGAGCAAATGTGTAACAGATGTGTGAGGTTCAGAGTTCTATAGAGATATATATATGTATATATATATATATATATACATATTGCATGTAGAGAAACAGAGCCAAACAGGACAAATCTCATCTACTTTTTTTTTTTAATATATCTGTTATTTTTATTTTTTGATCTTAAAAAACAGACCTATAAAAAAATGCAGTAATTACTTATAAATCCCCCACAAGTTTGCCGTTTCCCGGATGGTCCCTGACATGTTTCACTTTCCTATTTAGTCCTTCCTTTTCAATCTATTTCCATTCAAATCCAAAACAGTGAAACGGCCGTTATGATGAAGCCAACGTGGAGTGGAAATGTCTTTTTTGCCCTTTGCGCAAGTTTCAAAAAAATAGCGTGGAAATGTCGAGAATACCCTCAAGCCTTCGGGAACCGTCGAACGGTTGAGATAACCCACCGGGGTAACCGTTCAAGCGTCTCTTTTGCTTCTTCTTCCGTTTATTCTTCTCCATCTTGCGCCTACGACTCTGTTCTCCTTGTTCGGTGTTCGAAGACGGTGTTTTTCCCTTTTGCGGCGACAACTGACTTGCCACACGTCCGCCTTCGCACTGTCGGCCTTCTGCAAACACTGCGAGACTTCGTGCAACAAAAAAACAAGCGAAAAAGGTAAGAAGAAGTTGGGTAAGGAGAAGTCGACCGACGTTTCAGTGTATTACTTTAGGGTTTTTGGACTTTCTATGTAGTTTACTGTCTTCCTGTGTAATATAACCATTTTGAGTGTAACATCTGATCGTTTTGTGTAATCTGATCTGAATACAGAAATGGCCAAAACTCTGGTTAACAGTAGGTGTTATTTGGCCCCTGTCGTGGATACCATACAGGGATTGAAAAACGTAATGAACAACACCCACTGGAAGTTACTCCGGCAGACCCTTTTCGCGCACCTGATGGACCTGCCGGCCGTGGTCCAAGAAAGGGGGTTCTTCGCGCACCTGATGGACCCCTTTCGCGCACCGGATGCTCCGTGTATGGACCTGCCGGCCGTGGTTCAAGATCGGGGAGAGCATGCTGCAGTTCAGGCCCGAGGACGTCGCCCTTGTAATGGGGGTCCGTAGCGTGGGTGATATTGTGTCATTAAAGCCTGAGGGGGAGGAGGAAGCCTCTGAGTTTGAACTTTCTTATCTGAATAAGTTACACAAGCGGCATCACGATGCTATCAAAGAGAACTTGTTCAGACTTGTCAGCGGGAAGGCTGGAACGGAGGAGACTTTCGTGAAGCTCCTCCTGGTATTCTTGATGAGCACCATCTTCTTCCCCAACACCTCTCTGAATGCGCCCACCTTCTTAGCCAGGTACGCCGACAAATTAGACACTATCGGCGACTACGCCTGGGCGCATGCCATCCACAGATGGGTGATGGATGATCTTCCCAAGACTGCCGCACGGGTGCAGCTGCGCTGCCAAGGGAAGATCAAGAGCGCCGGATACCTGAAAGGGTGCTCGGTCGCCCTCATTGTATGGTTCTACAAGGTGTCCGGCAGCGTGAAGAAACAACGCGTTGGTCGGACACCCCGTATACTGTGTTACGGGGACAGGACATTCACAAAGTCGTCCTCAATTGATTCGCTCTTGAAATCACTGGAAGGGAAAGAGGCGAGTTCTCTTCTAATCTTTTGAATGCCTAATTGGTTGTTGTTTCTGGTTGATATTATTGTTTTATGTGTAATATTGTTCTTTTCGGTGTAGTACTGCATGTTTCTGTGTAAGATCTTACCGTTATATGTAATATTCTTTGTTTCTGTATATAATGCGTATGTTTTGTGTAATATATAACCGTCCTGTGTAATATGTTACGGTTCAGTGTAATATTGGACCTTCCCATGTAACATAGTCTTGTTTTGTGTAATGTACGATTCTTAGGCTGACATCTTATTTTTTAATCCTTCGCAGTTTTTTGATCTCGTTCCTTCCAACGCTGAAGAAATGGCACTTGTTAGTGCAACTGTACAGGGGGCTCAATCCCCCGATTCAACAAAGAGAGCCCGACGGCCTTCACTGGCGAGGAGGGTGGCAACAAAGAAAGAAAGAGGCCAAAAGGCCGAAGAAGAAGAAGAAGACCTGCGAAAGCAGAGCCGCCGACGAAGTGTCGGGAGACGGGGTGGGGACCACTCCGCCAAAGCCAATGTCCGAAAAAGGTCTCGCCGTCAGTCGGCGGCGGAGACGACTGACAGGCCGGACGACGCCCCCCGCGGCGATGATGATGTCCGAGTTTTACTCCACCGCCTTCTTGCCGAGTTCAATGTGCTGCGGGCTCGTATGGACGAGCGCGACGCAAGGGATGCTCGGCGAGATGTGTCACATGAGCGGCCGTCGGCGGTGGAAGAGGCTGACGTCAACCAGAATGAAGACGTCGTCCTTCCTCGTCCTTCAGCTACCCGTCCTCGGTCAGGTACGCCATTCAAACGGGTTGCCCGGAAGGTTACCCGTGGTGACACCGCCGAGACAATATCTCCGGCGCCAGCAGAGGCCAGTAGAGAAACTCAGGAGCCTGAGGTGCCGCCCGTTGGTCCAGCAGAAGCCCAGTTGGATGCGCCGGCGGCCGCTTTAGAAGTAGACACGTCAACGGCCGCCGGGGACGTAAAAGATGCAGCTGAAGAGGCACCCCTGCCGGAACGGTTCACCAAGGAAGGGCCAAGTGATGAGGGCCTCGCTGAAGAACGATCGATTGATGAGGGACCCGATCGGCGTCCCCAGAAGAGTGCTACATCAAAGAAGGCCCCAGCGAAGAGGACCCCTCCCAAAAGGGTACCACGAGCGAAGCTCCCGCCAAGGGAGATGCCCCTAAGGAGAGGTCGGTCCCAAAAGCAGGCGCCCACACGCATCCAATTGTCCGACGAGTCGGACGACACGCAGGCAGTGCCGCCGACAAGGAAAATGACCAGAGGCCAGACGCCGACGACCCGTGGGAAAAAGCGTCCATCCCCATTGGCGCAGTCATCCGAATCATCTGACGACTTATTCCCGGCGGCGATACAGGCCGTCGACATTCTTCTTGAAACACTTTCCGCTGGGAAGAGGAAGAGAGCTACGAAGGACGGAGAAGCACATCTTGCGATCGTACCGTACGATCCCAAGCCGACAACTCGGCCTTATACCGAGATGCAAATCCCGCCTAGGCGTGATTTCATGCCGACGAAGATGACATACCCTGGCTTCGCAAGGCTCAGCCAACTCAAACAGGCTGCCATTGATCTCTTCTTGAACACACGCGTCGACAGGTAATGTTACATGTAATGTGTAATGTTTGCATTTTCAGTGTAATATATGGAAACTATGTGTAATATTTATTTTTTCTGTGTATTATTTAGCGTTTCGGTGTATTATCTATCGTTTCTGTGTAATATAGCGGGTTCCTGTGTAATAATAGTAATTCCTGTGTAAGTTAATATTCTATCTGTTTATGTTGCAGTTCGGTCGTCTGGAGGGATGAGTATGGGTACACAACCCGTCACAACCTCTTTATCTTGCTTGAAGGGAAGGAAGAAGTGCCCGACGACGTGGTCACCGTGCTCGTCCTAATGTTGCGTGAGGAGTTGTTGACAAATCCATTCGCGCATAAGCGGCGAGCGATTATAACGTTACCTCTGGCCCTTGCGATGCGGAAGTCGGAATACGCAGCCGACCAGTCGTTATGCATGATGGAGGACGTCATCTACGGTCATAAGACCGCGGAATTGATTCTTATGCCCATCATCCTCCATGGCCATTACCATCTCCTCGTCCTCGACATTGCGGGGCAAACTTATATGCATTACTCTTCCCTTCAATCTAAGACGTATGATAACGACGCTATAGAAATGGTAAGTTAAATCTGTACAACAAAGGTTAGTTATACACGGACAATACACTGACGCACTAATCTTTCTCGGTTTCTAGCGGGAGCTGTTCGAGTTCGTCATCGAGGTAAACACTGGCGGGAATCCCTTCAAGGCACTACCAATGATGCATGTCCGGTCTTGCCCGCAACAAGAATCTGGTAGTGTGGATTGCTCGGTCTTCTTGACTCGTTACATGGAGCAGATAGTTGATAACGAAACGCTCGACATCCCCCCACCGGACGTCCCATTCCTACGTCTTCAATACGTCGCGCGGATATTGCTTGACGGTGTTCGCCAGAAGGCTAGTACAACTGACAAGGGACAAGCGGCACAAGGACAAGGCACAAACGAGGACGGGCAGGCTGGCGTCGACGGCGAACCCACAAGGTCGCAAGCGGCCGTCGCCCCGGAAGTGAACAAGTACAAGGCACAGACGAGGACGGGCAGGCTGGCGTCGACAACGAACCCACAAGGTCGCAAGCGGCCGTCGCCCCCGGAAGTGAACAAGTACAAGGCACACAGGACGATGTAACCCCCCCAAACTGAATAATTTATCAATTCATGTCAAACAATACGTGTAATATAATGACTGGGTAGTTATGTGATAATGCACTTAATATCATCAGCCTTCACGTATGCGTGCATCGAATCCCTGCGTATAATGATGTATATTACGCAGGTAATGAATATATTATACAGTAAACGATGTACACTTCACAGATGCTAGGATATATCACACAGATAGTGAAGAATATTACACAGAAAGTACAGTATATTACACAGATAAAATGTACATTACACAGAAAGTATCTTATATTACACAGATAAAATGTATATTACACAGAAAGTACAGTATAGTACACAGACAAAACGTATATTACAAAACTTTCGACAACAAAAAAGCAGGTCTTCAGCAACTCAGTCCGCTATGACCGCGTTACACGAGCGACGGTTATGGCCAGGTTCGTGGCACCGACTACAATGTAAATCGCGGACTTCGAATCCCTGTGACTCAATCCGTTTCCTTCGTGGACGGCCGGGCCGTTTTCTCGAGATTGGTGGACGGATTCGCAGTTCTCGATGCTCGTCAGATGGTTTGTCTGTGTCGGGAATTGGATATATAGGTTCAGAATACGCACGGCGGTAGCATTCCACTGTGAAGTAATTTGCAATGTATCTGTGGATGTTCGTGTCTGTTTGCATGATCGCCGCACATGCGTGCTTGCATGGGAGCCCATGGCTTTCCCATTTCTTGCAAGAACACTTCCGCTGTTGAAGGCTGACTGAATTGTTGTCGTCGTCAACAATTTCGTAAATGTCAGGGGTTGAACGTCCGACCCTTAAGAACCTGCTATCTTCAATAATCTGTTCGAGTTTTTTGTGTATCTCTGGACATAATGCCGTATCCCACCCCTGTGATTGTGCGCATCTGTCGGCAATCATATTCATTAGTTTGAACCTGTGGGAATACACGCCAACAATTGGTTAGTATTGTGTGTGACACAATTACACACATAAGCATAACACAGTAGCAAAAACAAATATCACACAGAAACGTAAACCATTCCGCAAGCGTCAAGTATACTACAGAGGAAGTTAGAAAAGTACACAGGACCATAATACATTACACAGAAACGTCGTATATTACACAGGAAGGTACTAGGCTACACAGAAACATACGATATTGCGCAGGAACGTCGTATGTTACACAGAAACGTAATATATTACACCATAATGTGAAATATTACACAAATATCACAGAATGAAAAACGGGAACTGGAGAATCACATGCGGAAGCTCACCTTATCGAGTCAACCATGCTTGTAACGGGGAGATGGCGGGCCTCTTTGATCCAGGCGTTAAATGACTCCGCAACGTTGGAGTACATCTCACACCACCGCATACCCTTAAACAAATAATTACACCAGCGATCTATGTCGGACTTATGCAGTAACCAATCATGGGCCTCTGGCGATGTCATTGCCAGCTCGTAAACGGCATCGTCAAACTCTTTCGATGTGTACGCGTACGCAATTTTGACAATTATAGCCCAACAATGCTCTCGCAACGTTTTGCCAACTTTAGCATACGCTTTCATGAAGTTTGCCTCCAAATGTCGTAGGCAATACCCATGCGGTGACGATGGGAACACTCTCGCAATCGAGTTTATAAGACCCTTAGACCGATCCGATACGAATGTAATAATTTCGGAGTGATCGCCTTCACCGTATATTGCCTCAACGAGTGTGGCAAGAAACCAAGTCCAATTGTCTTCTGTTTCATTGTCAACAATTGCAAATGCCACATGGAAGAAGCCTTCATTCCCATCTTTGCCGGTTGCCCCCAGTAGTATACCGCCGTACTTGCCGAGCAAGTGCGTTCCGTCAACAAATAACAATGGTCTGCACGCCTTTTTGAAACCGACTAAAGAAGCCCGAAAAGAGAAGAAGGCATGTCTAAATCGCTCTCCGTCCTTGTCAACTGTGACAACGCTACCGGGATTCGTCGCAGCCACTTTGTCTGCGTACCACAACAACAAATCGTAGCTGCTCACCTCACTGCCATGAATGGCGGACCGAGCGACCTCCTTACCCATCCATGCATGTTTGTATGGTAATCGCACGCCGTGCTCACGAAAGATGTCCTTCTGTATGTCGATGGCGCGATACAATGGCCGTTCTTTTAGTCTCCGCATAATACGGTCCCCGACCCACTTCTTGCTAACTTTCGGGTGGACTGTCGTTCCGATGCCCCCCCCGCGCGCAAGTGTGCGTCCCTTGCATTTTCTTCACTCGGAAAGATTCGTCGTTCTTCTCTTTGGATGCGTGGACACGCCACTGGCAATCCGGCGAAGCACACCTCACAGTCGTGCGAAGTCTGTCGTTCTTTATGAATGTAAAGTCGAAATTGTTCCTTATTGCATGGCTGCGCAAGGCATCCTTGAAGTTATCAACACCATCGAACCGGTGCCCTACTTGCAATGTGGAGCCATCAGATGTTTGTGAACATGGAGTAATACTGAGCGCACCTGCGGGACGATATTGGGACGAGAACGACTCCTTGTCCGCATTCATGCTTTCTGATATTGACTCCCTGCGGATGGCGACGCGTTAGGTATATTACGAATATTTCACATGGCGGTATAATACACACAAAAGCAGTGGAATACATAAGAAAGCAGTATCTTACACAGGGAAGCTATATATTACACAGAAAGTACATATGTTACGCACAAAAGATATATACTACACAGAAAAGATGTAAGTTACACAGATAAGCAATTTAATACACAGTAAATTCATAAATACTCTAGATTACACAGAAAATCCATAGGTTACACAGGAAACGTATTCCCGCGGGAAATCAGCAATAATACACAATACACACGAACATAGTAAGAGCTATCTTTGTTGCTGGATTACATGGGTGGTAAGGAGATGTTATTGGCTGTTTCCGCTGCCCCACTAACTTCGTCAACGATGATGTCCACCACATTCTTCTTGAAGGTATGATGTATTTGGCACATGCGTTGGAAATCCACATCTGACTCAATTGGGCAAACCGTGCTGTACGCGTCGGGCGTGACAAACTTCACAATGACTCGAGATGGATCCAAAGCCCATCGCTCGCAGATCTCTGCGAGAACAACCTCCCAGGCTGTCAGGACCGTGAATTGTAGTAGCCGTCCTTCGCCTTTGAAGCGAGCAACGGCACAAAATGTCTCCATCGTGGCTAACACCTGCGTAGACGTCGGTTTTTGGGTAAAAAAACAAAAACAAAATACAACATGATGGAGCCCAAATGCAGACAGTGCTTACTTGTGGATTAATCTGTGAGGACGACGACAAGATCACTGCGAGAGAACAGAGAAGAACAAGAGGAGAAATAGAATGAAGATGGAGATGAAGATGAAGATGAATTATAGTGAATATGATGGAGAGGAGCATCGGGAGAATTCTTGATGTGATTGGGCGGGAATGAAAAGCAAGGGCACTTTTGCCATTTTCAAAAAAATACACTCACGGTTGTCACGGTAGGGACTATAAGGTATTACGTGGGAAAAGCAGGGACTGCAGAGGAAGTGCAAAAGTCAGAGGGACTGCAGAGGAAAAGGGAAACTCTTGAGGGATTTATAAATAATTTTTCCTAAAAAAATAGAGCGGTTACTATAAGTGTTTTTTTTTAATGTACAAAACAATGGGCTGAAAAACTCAATGCTTTTTGGTTTCCAAGAATCCCATCAGTTTTTTTTTTAAATTACTTGAGGAATACTAAAAAATTTGGATGATTGATGTTGTAACTTCATAGTAATCATATTTGCTTGTTTTGTATCCTATAAAATATTTTAAATTTCATTTATAAATTTTATAAAAAAATTAAGTTTTTTGGTGATGTCTAATATGGATACCATGAACAACAGCATCAATAATATTAATACTGTATTTTTTAAAAAATATTTTATTTCATTGTATGAGTAATTTTTGTTTGTACCAAGATACATAATAAAGTGCACATTTTTATACAAATAAGTGGAAATTTTTTCCTAAATGTTTATTTATTTAGATAATGTTTTGCAAGTACATGATGATTTTAATATATTTTACGTATTTTTTAAAAATTAAATAAATCAATGCATATGTACAAAGAAAAGTTGGAGCTTTATATATTTAAGGCAAAATTGTCATACAATGATGCAATAATTTTATTATGATAGTTAGAGATTTATTACTTTCATATGGACCAGTAAGGCCTTGGTTTTTGTCTTTTTTGACTCAACATAATTGCAGACATCCAATTAGTTATTTATCAATTTGTTATCAAATGCAATGCCGAAATTGCTCTTATCTTGTGTTTTTGGCATGAAAATTCTAGCCAAATGTGAAGGTTTCCTTCTGGTTAAGTGTGGCCAATGGTTGTCCTAGAGGCCGTCTAAATCATCGTATGCTTGCGTTTAGTATTCTATTCAGTAATACCTCTATAGATTCATTCGTTGTCATGGTGAACGGCACGAAAAAGGGCATGTCATGAATTTCTCCGTAGTTATACAATGACAAACAATACTAGCTAGCATCTCCAAACATTGAGACCTACAGCTGATCTTCATTAGGGTAAGGTATACCATCCCAGACGAGCATAGGACCACTTGTTAGGTTGCTAGCAAAGGCGGTTTCTATATAATGTGCACCTTTACAATTTGCACAAGAAGCAGCTCATGAAAAATGGAAGTTGATGATATGTATGGCGTAGCTCAGAAAGCTTCTTCCGTAGCATTCACAACGTAATCTTCTTACATCTAATCATGTTCAATTTGTGGTTTCTATAACAATAGTAAAAGCAGTCGAGGTTACACGCCATGGGTGTAAGGCATTTGTTGTTCACGTTGTTAGCTTTGATGTTGTCTAGTGTCCACTAGTAACTTTTTGAATAAGTTCATGTACTGTGTAGATGTTCCTTCGAGAGTGCAATAAACTTCTCGCTGGTGGACGAGTTAGCTTGCCACCAATTGCTCTATGAAACACATCACTTATGTGGCATAGGAATTTGATCTTATGCTTGCATGGGAAAGGGGTTGGCCTATCACTAATTGCTATGCCTACTGGGGACATTTTCTGTCCTCTATGGAGATCCACTCTCACTACAGAGTGACATCATGACTTTAGTTATGTACCAATCAAGTGTTGCTTCAGCATTTCCATGTATGGTTAAAATAGGACTAATATCTTCAAGCATGAAATGGTTGGAATCAAGCCTTTGGTAGTCACACATTTCCTTCACCATTTCGATGTATGCCGGGATTTTTCAAAAGGATTAGTGCATGTGCTACTTCTTTCAAAGTACCTATGGTCGTTGCCAACTATGGTCTCTAGGACAACGTTGACTGTGATGTTTGCACTTGACATAGGTTCTATTATATCAAACATTAGGTCCTACAATGCCATCCATAAACATCCACCCCTCCCCCACGGCGGTGCGCACGAGCGAATGATAGGCCAAATGCATGTAATTTTCTAGAGCAATTGCCAACCTATTTGTGGCTGAGTAGGATGATAAGAAAGTTAATGACATTGTCCATAACCATTCACCTAAGAATTATGTCACCGCTTACTACAACTGGCATTACACTCCTTCATGCACCCACACATCTCCTATATGCCCCTCACAAAGATCCATTAGAAGTTGCCTATCCTCGCCGTGAACCAATCAATGCTTATGAGTTGCCCGAAGATGATGGCTATCATTTCAATGGATTACGCTTGATTGGCCAGCTCATCTATCGGTTTCACGTATGAGCCTTCGGTGGTTGACCCAACGGCTTAGCTTTTGTAGCTAGAAAAATAATTTTCCTCGAGGGTAATTACTCCAGCTAAAAGGCCAACTCTTATCACTCTCGACAACATTTGCTTTGATTTGGAGTGTTCCCCGCTTGCAGTGTCTTCTACTATCCCCAGCATAGTAGTGTGATGCACAAGTTCAAAATGCTCACTTGCTAAGTGCACCACACTTTCAAAGTCTTCTTCCAGTTTTGCAGTCGTGTCTTTAATGGATATGAGAGGCTATTGTGATGCTATGGACTTCCATGATCTGAACGCCTATTTAGCATCGATAGAGATCTCTCCACTTCCAACTAACAATGCAAACTGATTAGGTTTGTCAACTCTAGCGTTAGAGTCATTCTTGGCTATGGTTGCCATCAATGTTGCGTCAACGCTTCACGCCCATGATCATCTTGAGAAAGCTTTCTTGTTATTGCATGTTGGATGCCATAGTGATGGTTGTCTTACCCAATATGTCATCAATAACTTTGGCAGTTGGCTAGCCGCATTCATCAAGTTGACCTATTGCTTTGATTTGGCCATCGATGTCTTCAACTTTGTGGCTATCTTCATGCTCATTAATTGATGTTGCAGACTGATCACCATATAGGGTTATCTTACCAACATCATCCTATTCTGCCTCTTTTGGTTGCAGACCAACTTGAGTTTTTATACCTTCCTCTAATGGGCTTATCCGAGTATTGACATCTTAACTTAGACAGCAGGTTTGATATGAAATAGCAGCCAACAGACTAATGTTGTAGTTCACTGGGTAAGTTGGACTACACATGACCAGTGATGTCCTCTGTCAATGCACTATACTGCTCATATTATGTTGCCAACTAACCACATTATCATGTGTTGCCTTGGTTGTGCTACACTTGAACCTTCCATGAATTGCTTTAATGATTATGGCTAGTAGCATCACCTTCAAGTAAGTCTACTGTGTGAGTCGTAACAATGGCTAGCTGATCAGAGATGTCTTTACATGGCCTATCAGCCTTCTTCATTTCATCCTATGCCTAACTAATTTCATGTACACCTGCTCTCTATGGTTATGGGGTACTCTAAGGTACAAGTAGACATCTTCCTCAAATGCCTGGATGTACTCATCCATGTTTTGGAGCATCCTTAGAGATATATGATTGTTTAGAGATAGCGAGATGGCTTATCGGGGTGCACATCAAAACCTCTTCCCTATGGTGGGTTATGGTAATGAGACTATAAAGCAGCATGCCATCCTCCAGTAGCCATTTTCCTCTTTTATTCACCTATGTGGGACTATTGCCCTAATGGCAACTATACAGGTGCATCATGGCATCTTTTTACAAGGTCTTGTACCATCCATATTATGTGATTGAGAGTCATTTATTCTTCTCATAGTAGTCCAACAACCCTTGTTCCATTCAACTATGTTTTCTTGGGGAGTAGAAGTTTATTTTCATTTGTCTACATTCCTTCTACTATCGGATGTTTTTGTTTGCATGCCAACCTCATTAGTAAGGTATTCTATAATTAGGTGAAATTGCTAGATTTTATAGTAGTATGGAGTCGAATTGTGAAACATTAGCCTGACATTTCCATGAAGCTTGTTCTTCAAAATAGTGAAATATCACAGTTCAACACATATATTCAACAACGCATAACATGTGGTAATTCATGTATTTATTGCCATTGCTATTCTTGCGGCTATTCCTAGCTTTCTCACATTCTCCCCCTTGGCTACAAATAGACATGGGGGATTTATCACTGACTTCACATGTGGTGGGGATTTTTTTTACTCTTCATGGATGACCTATTTGGGGAGAATCCAATGGCATATGAAAAGCCTCACATCATTCATGAGGAATTTTTTGACATTTCCAACTAGTCTCTTTAAAACAAGTTTTCTACCATAATCACAACGCCATGGCATCCTCAACACATTTTCCAAGTTCTTGATGAAGATTGACAGCAGCTCTCCCATGTATCATGATGGGAATTTTTGTATTATATTGGCCCTCGGGCGGTAGAAGATTTTTTTGCAGTTTGTCCTCAAGAGATGAACTTGGGAAAGTTAGACTGCATGGGAATTTTGATTGCACTCTCATCATTGATCCAATGGAACTTCTTCAATCTTATAAAATGATATGTATTTTACAATTAGATCCAAGTGTCTCAATGTATCTTTTCTTGTCCTATCACAGTTTGAAAACAATCCTTGTAAAAATATTTGTTTTCCCATTTGCAAATATACAAAACAATTTTAATAATATTTTTGTTGAGGTACATGGTAATTACCCTAACTTTGTTTCTTATTACATACAGCACAAACAAAGAGTGCTTAATATGTTAGCACTCTGCTTAACATTTTGGTCGAGTCTACTTTTAACCAAGCTAATAGACTAGTGTGGTCTATCTAACTACTCTATGAGGGCCGTTGTTTGTCTATACTGATCATAACAATCAATAGTATAGTCTCCTTTTTGCCCATGCCAATAGTGACAACATCTAACTCTCTATCACTGCTCTATCTAGCAAACCGAGGGAGGCTTTCTTCCTCCAGGTTGTTTAAGTGTCTAACACCAATATCTTGTAGTTCTATCTACCAAATAGTCCAGTAATGTTTTTATGTGCCAAATAGCTTGTAGGGAAATGTGTTATGCTTTTTCCATACTAACCATTTAGTGAATTATATTTTCTCATCCAATTTTACCTATTCCTGCAGCGCTCTCCTTAACAGTTTGGTGAAGTCTTTCTATGTCACCACTAACAACTCTAGTGAAATATGTATTACCATCTAGCTAACTTAATTTTTTTTGGAGATTAAGAGTTTGTTGAAGAATGGCTTTTGAGAAGTTGTTGTACTTTTCTTGACAATTTAGAGAAGCTGCACACCGTCTTCTTGGGTTAAATGGCAAGTGGTCAATGCTTGGCCTAACAGTTTGGCAAAGCATGCTCTTTCGAGACACTTTTGAATTTATGACCCGTTGCTTGGTACCCGGGAGACCCCTCGTATCCAATCTAACCAGTGCATGGACTCTTCTACATTTATGAACATTGGTGTTTATTTCCTCTTAGACAAGTGCTTTGCATTCTCCTTTCCTAGCTACAAATACCTCCTGGGAGATATTTTCCCAATTCATAACTTTTGATGGCTTATGAGTTTCTTGTTGATAATCTGCTTCTAGGTTATTAGGCTTTCTATCTCTCCCGATCAATTTCCAAACATTTGAAGCGCAACCCTGACAAGAGAGTTTTCACTATATTTATGAGGGGGACGAGAGAGGCTATCCACCATGACGGTGTATATCCTCTTTGTTCTTCCACATTCGGTGACACGATGCTCGGTTGTTCTTTGCATCCTTCAAGGCGTGGCCGATCGCTAGTATTGGTAGGCATGTTTTATGCCTTTTTCTCGAGGAGCAACTAATGATGTGGAGAAGAATGTTAGCCCGTGGTATGCCGACACTCTCCATGGAAGAAGAGATTGTTGTTGTCGTTGTTTTTTTAATGTTTTTTTATTGAGTTCTTTACATCTTTGAATGTTGAGGATCCCTCCTCCCTTGTGGTTTTTTGGTGGAGACGCACTCATCTATGAACGTTGAGGATCTTTTCTTCCCTCTTTCTCCCTCATAGTTGAACTATGAGGCTAGCATTCCATGCTGTTGACCATTCCATGCTGAAGACCAACATTTTCATTCAACTAAAGAATTAAATGTATTATACTTTTTACAAATTATAAAATTATAAAAGGATATGGGCAAAAATGTAATTCACTCAAGAGTTCAACTATGTTGTTCTATGCAGGCAAATATTTCATCTTGAAGGACCTTCCAGACACTGGAAAAGATGCAGAGTTATGCAATAAATGTCTAAACCTTAAGGTCCTTTTCTAGTATATATATAATGGTTTCTAATTTTATTCCCATTTGTAATTATCTTCACAAATAAATTCTTTAGTAACATTATCTTATTTTTTATTTATTTTTATTTTATTTTTCACAAAAATTTATAGACAAATAGCTTAAAGAGAGAACAAGAAAGGAATAAACTACAACCCTTGGCCCAAGAAAAAGTTCCACTCTGCTGATCCCTCTAAGAAGCTCTCCATCTCTGACATCCTTACTTTACTTGCCGCTCTTGATGATCAGGATGCCTCCGAGTGTCGACATGCTGATGATGCCTCTCGTCAAGATCTCTTGCTCCTCCAAGCTAATCACTAGTACTTTCTCGATGCTACGCTTGATTATTTCGGCTATGTTGAGGAGCATTTCAATGAGGCCTAGCAGACAGAGGCTATAAGAGTAGTGAGGGAGATGATGTTGAGCGGCTCCGGGTATAAATTAAAATTCGAACCCCATAGCCAATTTTCATTTTTTTTTGTTTTTATTAATATTTTAATCAACTTAAAGTCGAGGTAGGTGCCACACGTCATCTGAAAAAAATGGCAACATTAACACTTGTTTTGGTGTCATACTTGATTGCATCAATTATGAAAGTAGAGGGACTCAATTGGAACAAATTAAAAAAATAGACTAAAAAAATAAAAAAAGAAAAGTAGAGGGACTATCTAGAATATGTGACCTTGATTTTAAAAGTAATCGCTTTTAACTAAGGTAGGGTTTGGTTGGATGTAATTCTAAATGCAGTAGATTTCTAATTACATTGTAACTGTAAATCCATGGATTTGAAAATACAGTGCAGTTAAATCTGGTGTTTGGTTAGATGTAACTGGAACTACTGTATTATAAGATTTTATGTTTGTTTGAAAGGATTTGTAAATCTGAAATTAAACAACATATGTTTGGTTTGATATATTTTAAAAGTGTGATTACTCATAATAAAGGTAAACCCATATTATTTCATTTATCATTTAGTTATATTATTCTAATTAGTAAATATTTATTATGTATTAACTTTATTATTATTATGACAAACTTATTATTATATTTATTAACTTATTGTAATAAATATTTTAGAAATATAGTTATTTATTTACTTTTATTATTATTATTATTATTATTATTATTATTATTATATTATTATTATATTCATTAATTTATTCCAATAAAATTTTATTAGAAATATAGTGAGTTATTAATTTTATTAATTTTTTATTACTATCTTATTTTAATAACTTATTTTAATAGTGAAATTGGACAATTAATTTTATTATTATTTAGTAATAAGACTTTTTTTATTTTTTTTAATAAATCCCCAAATCCCGGATTTTTCAAAATTGGGATTTGGGTTTTACGGCCAATTTGGCCGTAAAACCAAATCCCCCGGTCAAAAGGTATTTGGTTGGTCAAAGGAAAACTAAATCACTCAAAACAAACAACGGATTTTAAAAAATGATGTATTTGGAGTTACATGTAACTCCAAATACATCAAAACAAACACTACCTAAGGCTATTGGAATCCGCCTTTGTTCATCAGTTTTTTTATTATAAATTTTTACTATTATTTTAATTAAAGCTTATTTGAAGACCCTCTCTTACCCAAAATGTTCTATTCTGTGTTTTAGTTAATTTTATCTCAAAATTACAACAATACCATCAAGAATTCATTCACTTTTTATTTTCTCAGAAAATTTTATGCTTAATTAATTTCAAGTTTTTGTTTTAAGAAAAGTTTTTTTTCCCTCGCATGAGTAATAAAGTTTGGGCTTATATTTATATATATTATTGCCAAGCCATGGTATTATTGCCTTCACCTTTATTTTTATTATATAAATAATCTTTAAATTCTTATTGGCTTCCAAAAAATATAGTGATTCTGATATAATATTTTATTTTTTAGAACTCATTTCTGTTGAATATTAGTAGCTATATTATTGCAGGCACCAAATTTTATTTTAAATAAAAATAAATAATATTTTATATTATCATTATTTTACTAAAGTATAGCCATTTATATACAGTTATTTTCATTAATAATAATTTAAATAATAAGGTATATTTAAAGTTATATAAAATTCAAAAATAGTGATAGTAGACAACATTTTAGCTTCGTTACATTTTACTTTATAATTATATTTAAATTTTACCACCTTCAAATTTACAAAAATAATGTTTTCCATTAATTTTCCAATGTATCATCCGTATTTAAATGTATTAAAATTAATATAATAACAAGACTTTTGTTTTTTATCTAATAAATGCTCTTATAAATCAATACCTTTACCTTAATTGCATACTCACCCAAATTTTATAATTACTTACTATTTGTTATATAATTAAACAGAATAAAATAAATATTTCTGTAATTTAAATAAGAATAAACGTATCTCTCATAAGAATATGGACCAATCTACCATATTTATATTTTGAAACTTCCCATTGAGTTTTGAGAACCCTTTGAACCACTAATAAACAACCAAAAAAATCATCTTATTACTAACATTTTCGCATAAAGATATAATTATTTATTTATTTTTTTTTTTGAATTTTTTAAAAATTTCCTTTAGTTGCACACCTCCCAGTGTTGATTTCAAGAACGTCACCTTCTCAAGTTAATCAATCATTCACTACAGTAAAAGACCTTCAATAAAATATTTAATTTTAATTAACTTAACTTTTTTGTTTTTGAATTTTTAAAAATCTCCCTCAGTTCCACATCTCCTAATGTTGATTTCAGTAACGTCACTTCTCAAATTAATCATCTACTACAGTGAAAAGCCCTCAACTTTTCCTCACGGAAGTCACATTTTGCCCTTTGTCTTCTTTAACTTCTTCTAATCATGAGAATAGAATAAAACACACTTAATAAAATACAAATTTGAAAGAAACAAAAGAGAAAAATGACAAAACACAGAGAGAGATAGTACCAACAATGGACATTCAAAAAGAAGGAAAAGGACTTCGCAATGTTCACATAAACATTAATCATAGCAAATTAATTATATGCAAAAACAGGGCAAGGGAAAAGGGACAAAGAGGAATTGTTTATGTTGTCTTGCTTGGGTTCTTGAAATGAATGTATGAATGAAGAGGTATATTAATTGGCGCATTAATTTTCTGGTTCAATACAATCTTTCAATTTTGTCCTTTTCCCCTCTGTGTGCACCCACACATTGATTATTATACATTTTATTTTACTATTCAGTCTCAATGTCTGCGTTCACTAACAAATCTACCAAAGATTTTTGAATGTATGCTAGATATATTAAATTATTATTTATAGTTTTTTAAAAAAAAAATGATTAATCATATGAAATATATATTAAGAAAACCAAACATCAATACATTGGACCATGATCAAATTTAAAAAAAAAAAAAAAAAAAACAAAAATATAATACATGCCAAATGTAAAAAATGATTATACGATCTGTAGACAACCAGAGAAGATAATGACGATATGAAGACAAAACCAAATGAAGATACTTTTGCTGATTTGGAGAGAAGCTAATTATGGGCAGATCTATTTGAAAGCATTATTGTATGTGAAGAATATTAAAGACCAAGGTTGGATGAATAAATATCAAGTTTGAAAAATTGTAAAGAATTGAACTTAGATGAATAGAAGATCAAGTTTAGTAATAAAATGATTGATTAGAATCAAACTTGGATGAATGAAAATAAAATTTGAAGATTGGAAAGACCAAACTTGGATGAATAAAGATCAAGTTTGGAAGAACAATTGAAGATCTTTTGAAGACTATCTTTAGTATGATGAAGAAGCGCCACGTGGGTTGTGACTTTTGAGAGAGTATTGCTGATAAGAAATGAAGAGGCAAGCTAGTTGCTAGCATATTGAGATTGGAAGCATTTGACTTAGGTTGACACAACTAGGACGGTTGGAGGCATTGTGAGGTGGCGTTATAACATGAGCTAGAACTCAATTAGGATCAGCAAGTGGGTCGTGTTGCAAGCTTAGTTTCAACTATATAAAAAAGGGTATGGAGGCATCTATATAAAAGACCATGCTAGGAAGATTTTGAATAAGCCACCCGAGTAAGAGACTCTAGTGTATGGATGGGAGAGTAGGTATCAAGTAATCTAGAGTGGGTTCTTGTATACCTCTCGTGCCGATGAATGGCAAGTGTCGTACCTATATTTATTCCCCTCTTCTAGTGGATTTTATCTCCCCGCTTGGCTCCCTAGGTGTATGCAAGTGATGTGTTGAGAATTTTCTTTTGAATGTTTTGGCACTATTGTGTGTGTGAGAATTTGAGTGAATACTAACCCACATATACCCACATGAACTAACAATTGCAAACTCCCGGAGAAAAAAAATTAATAATATTAAATACAAAAACTATCATTAAGTAAAATTTTAAAATGATAGTAAATAATTGTATTAATATGGTATCTTAAAATATAGTTAATTTTTAATAAAAAATTATATACAGACGAAAACTAGGGTTATAATATATATCGGTTTTGTGAATAAGGAACTCAAGAAGAGAATTGCATGTATTAGAAGAAACACCATGGTTTCATTGAGAATATTGATAGCAAATAACTGTATTAAGATGGTATTTAGATATTTATCTTAAAATAGAGTAATTTTTTGAGAATACTAACCCACATATTTATCTAATAGAGATTATTTGAATGGATGCGGTTTTCTTTTGATAGTTGATGCTGATTTTATAGTTGTACACTAATCTTATAATGGGATTTTATTTTATTTTATTTTTGATGGAATTTTTAAATATAACTTTTTTCCATTTTGGAGTCAAAATTTCAATTTGAATCAAAGTAGTTAACAAACTTTAATTTTATTTCATCAGGTGGTCACGTAAGAGATTCTTACCTATTTTTAATGATGTGAATGCTAAAAATTTTCTGACAGTATTGATATGATACATTATCTCCTTAATTGGCAATTCCATGCCAATTGCTGATAGAGAATTTCAGCATCTTCATTATCTACAATAGGTTGGAATATCATCAGTGGCCACTCAGTGAAATAGAATTAGGCCATGTTTGGATAACCAAATATTATGCCATAATTCATATATTATGGCATAATATAATATTTTCACAGAATTATGTCATAATGGCTGGTTGGGTATCTAATTTACACTATAAAATTATGCCATAATGTGATAATTATGGCATAAAAAAATATTCCACTCCGAGTGGAATATTTTTTTATTTTGAAGTGTGTGACTTTTTTTCATTATAAAGTGGGTGAAATATTTATGTAATATTTTTTTTATTTTGTTAACAAAACCCTCATTCTGTAATAATAAAATATGCTACAATTTCTGTAATAATTACTTGCATTTCCTACATAATAAAATTATG
Organism: Dioscorea dumetorum; assembly: GCA_902712375.1. Taxonomy (NCBI): domain Eukaryota; kingdom Viridiplantae; phylum Streptophyta; class Magnoliopsida; order Dioscoreales; family Dioscoreaceae; genus Dioscorea; species Dioscorea dumetorum. The sequence continues at coordinate 33,307 of CACTHL010000116.1, read as the reverse complement.
CCAAATTTTTTTATTTTATAACCAAACAAGGCCTTAAAGTTAAATAGCTATTTTGATTCAAACTGAGGCTTGAATCTTAAAATAAAAAAAATCATAATATCATACCTACCAAAAAATTCACCCGTTAATTAGATTTAATGATTTTATGAACCATGTCAAATCATTTGGGTGTCATTGCAAATTAAAAGCCTAAAAATTAAATAAATGTCAGGGTCACTCAATTAAGTCATTTAAATCATTGTGGTATGTATAAAAAATAAACTCAACTAATAGATTTTCCACAGTTTCAGAATATATAAAATTTTTTCAAAAATAAAAGAAAGTTTAATTAAATATAATTTAGTTCATATAAAAGAAACTATGTTAGCATAGCATAAGATCGAATATGATTGTCAACGTTTTCCAAAAACACGCATATATGAAACTCTAATAGACTCATTGTAAAATATATATTAACCAAATATAGATTATAATTTGAGAAAAAAAAATTTATTTATATAAATCATGGAGGATAGTTGGTTATTCCATTCCTTTCACAATTGGAATGGAAAAAAGAACTTACGTAAATGAATATTGCGCGACCCGGCGATCTAGTCTAACCCTATTTAAAAACTTTGAGCAAGCGGGGCCAGACCCTTTATATATATATATATATATATATGAGAATGACGTGGAACATCCACGTCATTTGAAATGCTATTTCGGTTCGAAATAGCATTTCTCTTGAAAAAGCTGTAAAAACATATTTAAGGGATGAAACCATCACGAATAAGTATTTTGATAGTTATTTTAAGAAGGCCATCTTAAAAATTATTTGAGAAAATTTAAAATATCAAATGTAAAATAAGCTTGAGATTATCATACACAACTTAAATCAAAATTAAAAGTATATCCAAATAAAATAATCTTAAAACTTGCCATGGTGTCATGGAACTCAACTTAGTAGATGCTCTTAAAATTATTATTATTATTATTGTTGATTATTTTACTCATAATGATGTGAAAAATCAAGCACTTTGAAAACTTGGTGCAAACTTTCCATGGTGCCAAATGAAGCCTTCCACTTAAACAAAATGGGATAATTATGTAGGAAATTTCCATAACAACTTAACTTCTTCTCGTGGCATTGCAATCAGAAAAGACATCATGTCCAAAATTTTCAGAATAAGTCCATGACTGACGTTACAATATGACAAAAACAATGTACTAAAATAGATGTTCAAACATTAACATTGATGCAATGTCAAAAGAATGACTGCAAGTGAATCACGCTCAAGGCTCGTTTAGTGGTAAAAGATTTTATAGTAACTGAGAAAGCGGTTTAAAGTGAAAAAGATGAGTAAAAGTAGAGAGAAAGTAAAAAAATATGGTTTAGTGGGAATCAGAAGAAAACCCACCACCAGAAAACTTAGTGGAGGGCACAATGTTGAAATTGGGGGATTCATGAAGTGACAAAGAGTATCTTAGAATGGTCCTCCATAGGAGAGCTTGTCATCATTCACTTTTCCCAATGCCTTAAATTGGTTCATAATTCACGGTCCGCTTCTCACCTTTTCTCTCCATATTTAATCTTTTCAAGATTTATTTTCAATGATATTAGTGGAATTTCCCACCCAATCACACATTGTACAAGCTTATACGAAAGGTAACATGCCATCAGGTTTTTCGTGTTCTTGGCCTCTCACTTATGAAACTTCCCCACTTTTATTACCGTCACTATTTTTTTTTTTTCAATTAACACTTACTTTACTCTTGGTCTAACATCATATTCTTTCAGTCAGACCTTGTGAAATTTTCATGTAATAAAAGGAAAATGATGATGATTACAACAACAACAACAACAACAACAACAATCGATGACATCCATATTCTTAGGAATGGAGGTCCAATGGATTTCTCTCATGGTTCTTCTCATTATCTTCTTGATCTAGGCTTCTTGGTGGTTATTAAACTCTTAAGTTACTAGCCAAAAAGGAGGGTAGAAGGATCTCTCCAAGAGGACTCTTCAACTCTCAAGTCAAATAACTACTGTTTTGAAAAGGAAAAAAAGTTTTTTTTAGTTGACTTCTTCATTAATTTATTCGAGGTTAAGAAGGTCCTTTACAACTTGCAAATTAAATGGATTATTTGAATTTGATTTTAGTAATTTACCATCCTTATCAATATTACCGTCCTTATTTGGTCTTCTTGCGCATAAATTATGGTGTCTATAGAGAATGCCCGGCCAAAGCAATGAATAAGTAGAATACAAATTTAGAAGATAATAGATTATTCTTAATTTTTTTTTTTTGTGATTGATTTCATTACTTACAATTTTGAGGATTTTAAATATTACATCATTCTCAATTAACTTACAATAAATAATCCTAATATAGTCCAGGTGTTTTATGTTTAATATGAGACATTTTATCATCATTCTTTTGGTCACAAATATTTCCATCATAATCCCTTCACCTATTTTTTAGAATATAATATTGCTATTTTTTAAATCATATTTACTAAGGATATTCTTAACATAATGTAGATCTACTATGTCTAAAAAAAAATGATTACTACCATATACTTAACATCCAATTCCACCAATGACTATGCCCATCCAATTGCAAAACATTCTTGTGCAATAGCAATTTTGCTCAATCCCCTAGGTTTAAGAATTTTTTACTAAGAGCAACTTTAATCGTTATACTATACTAGAGTTTGATGTCCATGCTACCTCATTAACCCATTAAACTCTTACCCATTAAATTATCTTCCATAATAGTTATACTATAAAATGGGACCCATAATCAACCCATTAAACTTTTATCTATTAAACCATTTCTCATAATAGTTGAAAATTCAAAGATGAAGAAGTGGATAAGTTTTGTTTGAGAATGTAAGTGTATTTATACGGGTAAAACAAAAATTTTTAAAATTAAAAAAGTGAAAAGAATCATAGGCCCCGTATTTTATTTGAATTAAAAAAAAATATTTTTTTAAATGATAGTGTTGTGCCAATTTAAAAAAATATTAAAAAAAAGAAGTGGGGGCTACAATCGAGCGCTCTGTGGCCACTGAGCGCCACTTATGGAGTGTTTAATCATTGGAGTGTTTAATCATTAAGCATTTATTAAAAGCTTCCAAACCCACTGTTAAAGATGCTCTAATGTATATTTCAAAATCATAAGGCTTTTTTATATGGGGAAAAAAATAGACTTTCAATGAGTTTGGTGTATCCATATATCCCATAATTAATAGTTAACAATCTATTTGATTAAATATATTTTCATATGATACATCCTTTGAACTCACCTATTGAATAATGTGTCCTTACAATTGTAAAAATAATTCAAAGTTTGCCACGTCATTGTAGAGATGGTTATCATTGGTTTACACTTATCTACATTTGGGTTAGATAAGTTTGTTAGTTTAATTATTTTATTCTTTAGCATTTATCTTTGGTCAATAACATAAGGAAGTGATAGCAGATTTTTAGTCATTACACTGCTATATTTATGTTTTTTTTTTGTTAGAGTTTTAGTTGTATTAATAAACAATTCAAATTTTCAGAGTCTCTCATAAAGAAAGCTTCCTTAGATTATTTATTTCTGGTTCTTGCCTTTTGGCATAACATTTGTGATATCAGAGCTACCATAAGGGTGTGTTAAGTGGGTGTTCAATAGTAATTATCATCTTACCATGTTATTCATATCTATCCTTGTGGTATCTGATGAGCGATATGTGCAGCTTGCCATTCCTAGCATTGATAGTCATTATGACCATTGAAGGTTGTAATTGAAACTTTTTTCTATGATCAAAGGAGCAGTGGTAGATCGTGCAGAAAGGAGTAAATGAGCCAAAGGCTAGTGGTGCAAATAGAAGCACAAAAGGTAGAACTTACTGGACAATGGTTAAAGGATCTTAAATACAGTAATTATTTCTTATAAGCTATTGATTAGTCAATCTTGGAAACAATTTTTAATAAAGACACTTTCAAATATATTTGGAATTCAATGGAAAAGAAATTCCAAGCTAACACAAGGGTAAGAAAGAAGGAGCTACAACATTTACAAGCAGAATTCGAAACTTTGTGGATGAAGAATGGATAATTAGTAGCGGATTATTTCTCCAAGATGTTGGCAATAGAAAATCTATTATGGACTCATGGAGACAATATCCAAGATTTAATAATGATTGAGAAGATACTTTGACTGATGACAACTAAATTTAATTATATTTCTTGTTTGATTGAACAATCTAATGATTCAGATTCCCTTACCATTGATAAATTTCAAAATTCTTTATAAATTCATAAAAATATCAACCAAGCAAATATGCAAAATTGTATACTGCAACCAATGGTAACTTTCCATGTGGAATGATTCAATGGAGAGGGAAAGCTAGGGCTCTCAAGATTGATGATTATCACAAAAGGTGTAAAAGAGCTAATTAGCATCACCAAGCAGATTCTAAGGTCAGCTTAAGAGACAAATGCCAGTTTAATGTTTTCATTGTTTTAAGTTTGGCCATTTTCAATCTGAATGTCATGCTAATTTGGGCAAATGACTGGTGCAAAATTCAACTTAACTAAATCAAATGTGAAGGAGAAAGAGACCTTGTTGATGATGTACCACCTAATGGAAGATACTCACACCAACAAATCGTACGTGGATATAGGTTGTAGTAATCACATACTTGGGGATAAATCAATGTTTGCGGAGTTGGATGAATCCTTCCATGATACAATTCATTTTGGAGATAACTCCATTGTATCTGTGATGAGAAAAGGAAAGATGAGTATCTAGCCCAGGGCTAATTCAATTCAAATAGTATATTTTTTTTATTCATAACTTAAGGTCAAACTTGATTAATGTGAGGCTAATTTAATAGAAGGGTTATGAGATCATATTAAAGATAAAAAAAATGGTAAATTATTGATTCAAAACATGGCCTAATAGCAAAGGTTAACATGACACCAAATAGAATATTTCCTTTGACAAATATACCTTGGGTTTAGCACTTTCTGTATGCTCACCAATATTTTGAAAAATTAAAAATGTTACAGTAAAAGAAAATGATGGTTGATTTTCTGCACTTTACAACACCTACTGAAATATGTGAGAAATGTGTTGTTAGCAAAAAACAACATGATATTTTTCGAAAAGGCAAAGTACGAAGAGCAAAGAAAGCATTGGAACTTGTCCATTTGAACATGGGTGGAATTATTAAACCAGCATCCAATGGATGTGATCACTACATTTTAACTTTTGTTGCTAATTTTAGTCAAGTATTGACTTTGATGAAACTTTTTCTCTAGTTCCTTAGTTTGAAATAGTGAAAATTATTTTTGCTTAAGTTGCACAATTATGTTGGTCAATTTAAAAATTTAGTACCAAACCCTCCTACTTAAATAGAGAGTTGGAAGAGGAAGTGTATTTGTGCTTATCCAAAGGTTTTGTACGGAATGACAATGAAGACAAAGTGTATGAATTGAAAAAGGCAATTTCTAGGCTAAAGTAGGCTCCTTGAGCATGGTATAACAAGATCAACATCTACTTCCTTCAAAATGAGTTTGCAAGAAGTGAAATGGAACCCATACTTTATATGAAGAAGGAAGGTACTTATTCTTCTTATTGTTTGTTTATATGTTGATGACATAATTTGTTTGGGTTCAACATAAACTATCATGGTCAGGGACGGAACCAGAACTTATTAATTTGGTTTTGTGGGGGGGGGGGGGTCTGAGGGCAAAATGTCAAAAAACGTTTTTAGTCAACATAACAATTGTATTCGATACAAAATAGTGAGATATTGTGACATTTAATTAAAACAATCACAAAAAAACATAAAACATTTATCTATGCACACTCGAGCTAGAACTGCCATCTGTGCGACGCATGCTACTCAGAGAAGGTAACTGAATACGACGAGTTTGTATTTTTTGAAAACATTGTAGAATCGCCTCATTGTCAATAGTTAATGAATATTTATGATTTTATGAATACGAAATCTTTGGTATAGCTAGTCTTATTGAAACCTATTTTGTTATGCATTTTGTTATATAGATTTAACACTAAACATTATTTACTTATACATTCATTATGATACATATTAATATTTGATATTTGATATTTTCAATATTTTAACTCATCAAGGCATGTAATCAAACACATTGTAGGTATATTTATAAAAATGACGTTTATCATTCATGTTCTATTTATTTCACCCATAAATTGTATACATTTATTCTCATTTTCAATAAGAAGTAATAAATGATCATTGATTGGATGATCCAATAATTAAAAAAATACTAATAATCTAATATACATACTAAGTGAAAAAGCAGAGAGGATGGAGTGAACTCAGTGAAGAAGCAGCCAAGTAGAGAGTGAACTCAAGTTGATAACTTGATGCAGTTAAGTGTTATGGTGGAAAACTGGAAATAGATTTTGATTAAAGGGTAAAACTGACATTTCAAGTGTTTGAATGTTGGTTAGGTTTGAGAGGGAAAGAATGAACGCCAGAGATTAATTTCATCAAGATGAGTGGTTTAAGTTCGAGGCAGCCTTAAGAGTTAAGATTGGTTTTCCAATGAACGGCCAGGATGCGATCATCAAATGGATGAGTATTAATTCGAGGCAATAGTTAGTTGGTTTGGTTTAACCAAAGTTCTGAGAGGGGGGGGGCTAAAGCCCCTGCTAGCCCACCCTTGGTTCAGTCCCTGATCATGGTTGATTTTAAAGCCCATATTATGAAGACTTTTGAGATGATAGATCTAGAGTTGTTGCATTATTTTCTTGGTCTTGAAGCGAAACAATGTGAAAATGGAATTTATTTAATACCTTGAAAAAAATATATAGTAGACCTCTTTACAAAATTTTAACATGAGAAATTGTAATGCAACAACCATGCCCATGAATGTGGATGAGAGTTTGTATCTTGAAGATGGTATTGAAAAGGCTGATGGAAATCTATTTAGAAGTTTGGTTGGGGTTTGAATTAGTTAACTAGCATAAGTTCAGATATTTCCTTTTCTGTAGGTGCATTTTTTAAGTTTATGCATGATCCTTAAAAAAAATGACATTTTGGAGTAGTAAAGAGGACCTTCGTGATGTTGTTGGAACTTTTTATGTTAGGTTATGGTATCCTTAAGATTTTTATTTTGAGTTAATTGGCTATACTAACAATGATTTGGTAGCATCTTTAGATGAAAGAAAACACATTTCACATAATGTTGGCTTTTTGGGTTCAATTTCTATTGTCTAGATTTTAAAGAAGTAGGCTACAATAGCTTTATCATCTACAGATGAAGAAAACATGGATGCAAGTTCTTCAACTCATCAAGCTTTGTTGCCTAGGAGGCTTCTTGCTGAATTAGGTCATGCATAGAAAATTGCAACTAAAATTTGTAGCAATAACATATCGGTAATTGCTATAGCACAAAATTTGATTTATCATGGAAGGACAAAGCACAGTGATATATGACTTCATTTCATCCATGAGCAAGTATCAAAAGGAGAAATTAATTTGAAATATTGCAACACATATTCTCTAATTGCACATGTTCTAACTAAATCACTTTCTTTGCGCAAGCATAACGATTTAGAACTTAATTAGTAGCTTGCAACCTTAAATCAATGGATAGTGTTGAACAATAATTCAAAGTTTGCCACATCATGGTAGAGGTGTCCACATTTGTTTTAAATGTGTCTACATTTGAGTTAGTCAATTTTGTTAGTTTAATTATCTTAATCTTTTTCTTTCATCTTTTATCAAGTGAAGATGAAGTGGTAGCAATGTTTTAGTGATTAGATTGTTGAATTTATGTTTTTTTAGTTAGAGTTTTTGCTACAAAAACATATAGAAGCGTGTAGATTCAAAAAAAGTTACCATATTTTACAGTGTCTCATATAAAGAATAGAGAAAGTTTCTTTGTTTACTTTATTTTTGGTTCTTGTCTCTTTATGTAAGAGTATTTATATTTAAAATCTCGATAATACATCTATAAGTATAAACTAAATAAATATAATAAATATTTAAGATAATTGTGAGTTCAAACAGAATATAGGTTAAGTCTATTTAGTTTAGTTTCAGTGGGATTTTTTATATATGTATATAAGTAAATTATATAAAATCTATTATGGGAGTATAAGAAAATGAGAGAGAGTGAGAGGGAATGAGATAAGTTTTTGATAATTGAGTGCTTTATACTCTCCCTTATTAAGCTAACTAATATATTCGTTTGTTATATAAATAGTTAAAATAAACAAACATGTATAAAAAAAAGTATATTAAAGTAATTAGTCAGACTCTATCTTTAAAATTTCAAGTGAATGCTCATTCATGAATCTCATCAATCAATTGTTCTTATACCACATATTGACCATTTGGAACTAAAATCAAACTTTTTTAGCAGAATATTCAGATTATGTATAATATCTCGACCCTCAAGAGTTACATACAAGTCTATAAAGTATAAAAAAATTGGATCCTCATGATTGGTATGTGTGCGATGAACCAAATCCTCATTGAATTTGATTTTTCCACTAGAAGAAGCTCAAACATGTTCGCCAGTACCGCCTATAAGTGGTCCGTGGATATATGCGTGTGTATCATAAATGAAGAAAATGCGGATATTGTTGAATGGTAAAATTTCTCTTTGCCAAGGAGAAGATGCAGGGTTCGATCCCTGCCATATTCCACCCATAGTGAAGTAATGTACTCTAATAAAATAAAAAATTAGGCGTACTTGGCTATAATAGTATCGTAGTTCAATCTTCCCATCCAAATATCAAAATATATATCATTGAATCCGAAGGAAGACCCCGGGCACCAGAAAGACTCCTACTCAAAAATCTTGGGAAAGCCACCAGGCCAGGCGAGGCCCCCCATGAAATGGTTTCTTAGACCAAATTTTGACCCTGCTTTGCAACTCATAAACCTTCCCATCCTTGGTGGGCTCACTTACTATCAAAAAAGGAAGAATCCCTATTAAGATTATGAGCCTCTCCAAAGAAAAGAAGGCTACTGAATGGGGGCAACCCTTTAGCAAAAGAAGGAAGCACCCATGGTGAAGATCTCGTTTGCAGGGTTAAGGCCAAAGAATTTGTGCCCTTTCTACTTGGTGATAAACAAATCATTAATATTCATGAAAAGAGGGAAGCACCCATGGTGAATTTCTTCTACTACCATATAATATTCATCTCTACTTGGTGATAAACAAATCATTTGTGCCTTTTCTGATCTCTCAGATATTTCATAAAAAGGACTCTCTATAGATCCCTAATGACAAATCCTTACATGAATAGCTATAGATTCAATAAGTCCAACATTGATTATTTTCGACATATCAATTGGGAAAATACGTCCATAGTGACGAGGATGGATATCTCGTATCCCAAAACTTAAGTTTGAGTTTCTCATTTTATCAACTTAGGTTTTGGGCATTTCTATTCCTAAGGAAACATGACTAACTTTCCTAATATTTCATCTCAACATTTTACCTTGTTCCTATATGAAGTATTAATCATTGTGTAACTGCTTGGTCCACCAATGGACTCATCAACACAAAAAGGTTGCACTTACAGTGGTCCTCCTCCTTTGAATTAACACTCATGGATGATGCATTCAATCATTCTTACATTCAGCAAAAGTTTCTTTCATTGTCCTGTCATCATCCTTGCAGAGACACCTTTCTTATGTACATTTTTAAATACCTGGCATCCATCTCTTTCTCATTGATGATTTCTTGGGGAGCCATGAGACAACACCCACACATGCATGTTTTTGGCCTTTCTTGCATCCATGTCTCCACATGACTCCATTTCTCTTTGACCATTCCATTTAAACCTTTCAATCACATTATTGAGTCTAATATTCCTATGTTTTTTGTTAATCAAAACTCACCCACTTGGCATGCTGGTGGGTCCATTTTGCACCATAAAAGCAAGGTGCCACTTTCTCATTTAATTGTTCTATGGAACTTCTTTAACTTTTTTTTAACAAGGAAATGGACTTCCTCACTACTATAAAAAAATCAATGAGTTCATGAAATCATGATTAGATAGGATATGATATTAGTTATGTTTTGTCCATGCTTTTGATATTTTGGGGGAAAAATGATGTTAAATTATTAAAAAATTATCGCATAGTGTTTGATATTCTTCTAAAAGACACACAGGGAAGAGATATTTTCTTTGTTTTTATTAGGTTAATTAGCTAAACTTTATATTTTTTTTTGGAAAAAAAAAATCAAGGAGAGATCTTTATTTTATTATTAGATTAAAGAAAATGATGATTATTCATTGAAAAATCATAACATGATAAATTATGACCATGACTTATTGAGCTTTTAAAATTATTTATCTCTTTTAAGTTCGACTACTAGTCTAGATGATTCCCTAGAAACAAGGGCACAAGTTGATTTCTTAGTAGCTAATTTTGGACACCTACAACAAGGTTAAAATGCAATTCAATTATTCAACTCCCTTTGGTAATTATGATGGAAATAACATTTTTTTATTAAATGTATAATTAAAACATTATAATCATAATTTGATGATTTCTAAATTTTCTTTTGATGCGAAAGTTCAGATAAGCAATATTTATTTTAGGAAAATTTCCAATTATTTTTTTACCAACTAATCTTCATTTAAATTAAAGGGGTGTCAAAATTGTGTGCATCTTTTTATTGTGAAATGAATTGATTTATTTATTGATATCAAAAGTTTATCTAACTCATCTAAAGCATAAAATGCTATGTTTTAAATAAAGTTACTTTGTGTCAAAAATCAATCAGTATATATGCATCTCAACCTTGCTTTTATAATTAACCCAATAATGATACTATTTACAGCTGACAATATTGGGCTTATTTTGTTAATTTAAAAGTCTTCAATAATATAAAAGTAAATCAAATTAGTGATTGTAATTTAATAATTTACTTTGCAAAGATATAAATAAAATTTCCTCTTGTATATACTTACTATTATATTAAATATAATTCTTATTGTTAAAAAAAAAAAAACAAATCAATCTGAGCCTAATTTTAAATCTCTTACAAGCAAAACAAGAAAGAAAAGTATTTACAAACAATTACATATGCTATATCCTAAAATTTAATTTGAAGTGAGTTTTTAAAATTTAGAATAATAAATCACAGTATTAGATATTTTAATTTTCAATTTAAAGGTTAATCAATTCCATATATCCATTCAACCAATTTTTTGAAATTCATATTTCTTCCCTTATCAATTCCTACATAAAAAATAATGCACTTTTCCGACAATAATGTTGGGTTAATAGTTTTAGTTATAATTTAGAAGAGCCCACATTAATTCTATTTACATTTTGAATTAATGTGGGCTCTTCTAAATGTGAATAGAATTTTTTTTTCTAGTAAATATGGATGAACCACTAATTTATTAAAAAAAAAAAAAGAAATAACATAACAAATAGACAGAGAAAAAAAAAAAATAGGAAACAAGAAAAAAAAAAAAAAAAAAAAAAAGACTAAAAGGACACACATTGTGTGACTAGCTAGCATCTATATATTCAATCAAACATTATCAAAAGAAAACAATCATAAAAAGCAAATTGTCTACAAACAAATTATAAATTCTCTTCTTGATGCTTCCCTCAACCATCTACTAACATTGAGAGTGATTTCTTGATGACTGTGACAAACATTTTGTCTCACTTGTCCCCTAAGGATACAATTATTGTATTCTCCACAAGTGAACCAAAACATAGCCATTGAGGTTATATAATGACCATCATTTGCATGTTGAACCATGATTTACTATTTCATATTATTGAGGTGTGACGAAATTAAAGACAAAGAACTAGGGATGGTTGATCTCTAGCATCTTATAAAAAAGACAAGATTTCTTGTAGGTTCTCCACACTCTTAAATGTTTTCCAATTCAATTTTAAGTACATGTTGGGATGTATTCATTACAATAAAATTTTAGCTTTTATTTTATTTTTTTATATATCTTTTTATTAAACGTGATTTCTTTTGGCTTTTGAAAAATAAAAGATTAATATGTTATATAATAATTATTTCTAAACAAAAATAGATGCATATTTGGTTCTTGGAAAAATAATGTATCATATGATAATCTAAATATCAGAAGTTTAAAATCATGTCCATATTATTATTATTATTCTGGTATTATATATGGGGCCAAATAGTGTAAGTTAGATTAGGAAAAATCTCAAAAATTTACAAAAATTTGATTCATTTCCTAAAACCCACATCTATATCTTGATCTTATTAAAATTATTAAGAATTATTAAAACATAACCTTTAAAACATGTAACAAAAAAAATTGAAATGAATTTGAGTGTAATAAAGCTACTTGGTTCAAATAATTAACGGCGGTACTAATATAAATCTCTGGTGTGGTATGCAAAAAATGAGGATTCAAGGATTTGATTTTTGTTCAAGAAATTAATGTTTAGGTAATGTTACACTTTTTACTCATGTGCGCTTAAGGTGAGAGTGCTTTCAAAACATTAACTCAAATGCAATACAGATATTAATATATGTTTGTTGTCTTTATTAAAAAAATAAATATAAATAAATAGACTTTAAGTGTTCCAAATATATAATTTTGGTGGCAATAAACCCTAAAAATCTACATGGATCTTCATTTCAATTTTTTTTTTAAATGTCTAATGTGCTATTTATAATTTATGTTTTTTTTTTTTTTTTAACTATTTTAAAACATGATGTAAACTATATTTGGCAACTTACATTATGTTAACATCTCATTAAAAAATGTGAGCATTGCAAAATATGCCCATCAGCATCCACTTTAATTTTAAAAAAATATGTTTTATATATCACCATCCACTTCAATATAAAATGTTTTGACATTACTTAGTGGAAGAGGATAAAATAGTATAAAATAATCCTATGTTTTGGATTATATGCAGACAATGCCGTGGATAAAAGTTAATTAAAATATGGAAACATCTACTGAATATATTCAATGCACAAATGACAAAATGAACTGCGTAACAAAATGAATTATATAAAATAATGGTATAACATGAAGAATAATATAATATAATATTCATACATAAAATAAAAGTATTGGAGAAAAGAGGGATCTTGTGGAATACGTATGTAAACAGAGCTGCATGTTAATAATAGGTTTTGCATGGACTGATAAAGAATAATTTCTCACTTAGGCAAAGCTTGATAGGTGTTTTTTTTTTTCTTCAAGGAGGTGACATGAACATTAAAGCAGGACTCCAACCTCATCTTGATAGAAGTCCAAGTCTTGATCAGATTATTCTTTTAAAAAGAAGTTTGATTCATGACATGAGAATGAGGAGGAATGGTATTTGAAATGAAAATGAGACACAATAAGAAGTAGGAATGAAAATAAAAACGGTCTTTTATTCATAACATGTGTTTGGTTACTTGTAAATAGCTATAAATAGATGTAATGTAAGTAACTGTTTGGTTTGATATAAAAGTTTTGTTGGAGAATTGATTTTAATGTGCTGCTTTTAGAGGAGACAAAAACACACTTAGATTCTTTTGAGGAATTTAAGACATGGTGTTATTTTGAATGCACTGAATTACATAAGGATTGTGTGTTATTATATAGCCATACAACATGACTAACAACCCACTAAAAAACTAGCTTGAAATACTCAGCCGTTGCAACAACCAATGACTCGAGTTCTTTGACCATTTATTTCTCCCGTGACATTCCATGTTCTCCTCCACGTAGAGACTTGCTCGGCTTTGACTATATTCAACACCACCTCTTCGTTCAAAGCCGATAACGCCAAGCCTCATCCTAAAATAATTGAACTTTTGAATTGATAATGCTTTAGTGAAGACTTCGCTACTTGTTCATTTGTATGGTAGAACTTCAATATCATAGAATTATCTCGCAACCAAATCCCTAATAAAATGAAAATGAAGATCTATGTGCTTTGTTCTCCCATGCCTGTACAGATTCTTGGTTAGAGCTATAGCAGACTTATTATCACATTTGATCTCTCGTTGCTTCTTTTTGCTCTTGACCCATACTTGCCGCCAGTCTCCTTAGCCATATAGCCTGATACGCCGAAGCGTAGCAGCTATATATTCAGCTTTAGTTGTCGATAATGCCGTTATCTCTTGCTTCTTGGAACTCCAAGTGATTACTGCCGGACCCATGAAAAACATGCCCCCCAAAGTGCTCTTCCTATCTTCTATGGATCCAGCCCAATCGCTATCAGTAAAGCCTCTTAATATGAAGTCTGAGGCTGATGTGTAATGTAAACCATAATTCAGAGTTCCAGCTATGTACCTGAGATATCTTCTTGCTGCTCCAAGATGTTACCTTGAAGGGAGATTCATAAATCTTGAGACAATCCCCACAAAATATGCTATATCTGGTCTAGTGTGAGTAAGATATATGAGCCCACCAATTAGACTTTGATACAATTGGGCATCAGCTTCTCACCTGTATTCATGGGTGTTGCCGTTGAATTGCATCCTGCCATATTGAACTTACGAACAAGATTCCTTGCATAAGTCTTTTGATATATGAACATTCCAGCTTCATCTTGTGTTACTTCAAGTCCCAAAAAATATTTCAATTGACCGAGATCAGTCATTTCAAAGCTATTCATCATTGACACCTCGAAATCATTGATAGCAATGGAGGAAGACCCCGTATAGATAATATCATCTACATATAAGCAAACTAATAGAATTCCTTCATCCTTATGCTCCTTTATGTATAGTGTAGGTTCACACTCGCATCTTATGAACCTCTCGTTGAATGAAATATTGATCTATCTTGCTTGTACCATGCCCCCGGGGGCTTGTTTTAGCGCATACAAAGCTTTTCTCAGCTTATACACTTTGCCTTCACCTCCCTTGATCAATAAACCTTCAAGTCGTCTAACATATATCTCTTCACTCAATTCCTTATTCAAAAAGGAAGACTTGACGTCGAATTGGTATATCTTCCATTGTTGTTGAGCTGATAATGTAATCACATGTCTCACGGTTTCAAATCTTGCAACCGGTGAGAAAGTTTCTTCAAAATCTATGTCTTGTTGTTGAGAATACCCCCGGCCACGAGTCCGGCCTTGTGTCTCGCACTTTGCCATATGAACCAACTTTTGTTTTATAGATCCATTTCAAACTATTGGACGCTTACCTTCAAGTAAAGTGGTAAGATCCCATGTGTGGTTTCGTTGAATTGCCGATATTTCTTCCTCCATAGCACTATACCATTCCTTTGTTTTTGGCGCTTCTTCATAGGTCATAGGATCTGAAACACTCATAGCAAACGTGCGGTTTTCATAAAGCTCCCTTAATGATCTAACCCGTATGGTGCTCCTTTGATCCGACTTGTCACTTGGTGAATCTTCATCACTTCTAATGGGTGCAGCAGGACTTCTCATGATTTGATCTCCTTCTATGTTGTTTGATTCTTCATCGCTCCTTCTATCCTCATGTGGAGAGGATCCCGGCTCGCCGCAACTTCTTCTTCTTCTTCCAGAGATATTTTTACCTATTTCTCTCGCATGATTTACATCCTATGCCCATCTAGCATCCTCGTTAAATACAATATCCCGACTAATAACAACTTTATGAGAGTTAGGATTATACAGTTTGTATGCTTTAGACTCAAGACCGTATCCTATAAATATACACTTTTCTGACTTTACATCTAGTTTTCTTAGATGCCGTGATGGAATTAAAGTATATGCAATGCATCTAAAAACATGTAGATGGCTTACAAGGGGATGTATCCTTCTCCATGCTTCAAAGGGAGTCTTCCCTATCATTGATTTGGTTGGCGAGAGATTCAGTAGATATACCGCATAAGCTACGATCTCGGCCCATAATGAATTTGGAAGTCCTCCTTCCTTGAGCATACTCCTTGCCATTTTAACAACCGAGCAGCTTCTTCCTCTCGATACCCCGTTCGTTGAGGAGTATGAGGCGTGGTAAGATATCTTCCCGATCCCATGATCTTCATAGTACTTCTTGAATTCATGTGACATGAATTCACCTCCTTTGTCCGTGCGCAAACACTTGATATTATAGTTGCTTTAATTCTCTACCAAGTGTTTTGAATCTAATGAATTGTTCAAAGGCATAGGACTTATTTTTGAGAAAATAAACCCAAGACATCCTTCTTTGATCATTGGTTAGCGGGAGAAAATAACAATTGCTTCCAAGAGACTTTGTTTGCATTGGGCCACATATATCATCATAAATGAGCTGCAAGGGTGTAAAGGCTCGCCGTGCACTTCCCCGATGGAAAAGATTTTCTTGTTTGCTTGCCATATAAACAGGCTTTCATAGAATTCTATGTTTGTGATTTCGGGCAATCTTTGTACCCACCTTCGCCGACTCGTAAGCTTCGAGACTATGTAGATTTAGATGACCATACCCGAGATGACATCTTGTGGAGTCACCTGGCTTCAATCATTGTCAAACCAAGGTTCTCTAACCTTGACATTTCAAGCGGAAACATACGATTTTCTTCATTTGTATGTTAACCACAATCTTCTTGGTCTTCCGGTCTCGTATACAACACATCTCTTGATCAAATGAGACTGTGTATCCTCCCGACAAAGAACTAGCCTGCACTCAAGAGGTTATGTGCCAAGCCGGGCACATATTGAATGTTGTGAAGTAGCTTCATCTTCCCCTTTTCGGTCTTGATTAACATAATCCCTCTCGCCTTCTACTTTCACCTCTTTATTGTCTCCCGGCCCTCACGGACATCTTATGATCACCGAAGAGCTCTCTGGACCCGGTCATATGGTTTGAGCAGCCGCTGTCCACCAACCATATGCTGCATGGAAGTTTACTGGCATTAGAATGAACCATAAACAAGTTACTTACATCTTGTTCTTCTGCAACATTTACTGTATTCTCTTTAAACCAGCATTCGGCCTTGACGTGCCCATATCTTTTGTTGTTGTGACACCGGATCCAACTTTTATAATTCTTCTCATCACCATGTTGATGTGGCCGTGTGTCCGTATGTCTTCCTCTTCCTCTCGCTTCTTCCTCGATATATTCCTCTCCCTCTCGCCTCTTTTCAAAGTTCCGTCAAACTTCTTAGCTTTAGAGGGTTCGCCTTCAATGTTGAGAGCCTTCTCTTCAACCTTCTTTGTAGACTTGTTGAGCCGGATTTCATGAGCCTCGCAGTGATCCACCGAGCTCATCCAATGTGAGCATGGAGAGATCTTTTGCCTCCTCAATTGCAGCTACAAGCATGATCGCAGAGTGTAGTCGAGCTCGTAACACCTTTGACACAATAATCTGGTTGGTAATGGGATCACCATATACCCGCATTTGATTTATTATTCCAGTCACCCTTGAGACAAAGGCTTGCACTTGTCTCATTGCTCTTCATCCGCAAGGTCTCAAATTCTTGTCGCAAGGTTTGCAACATCACCGTAACAACTTTAGATGATCCCCGAAACTTTGTTTGGAGAATACTCCAGCCTGCTTTGCGGTTGTGGCGGCTGCTATATGAGGAAAAATAGTCTCACTCACGACTTGTTGAATGAAGAATAAAGCTTTTGAATCCTTCTTTTGATTCTTCCTCCTTTCAGCTTCATCATCCTAGTCCAAAGAGCCGATCTCCACCAAGTCCCACAAGTCCTCGAGACTTAAACAATGTGCGCATTTTAATACTCCAATGTTCATAGTACTCACCATTGAACATTGGCCGCGATGGTCGGAAAGAGTCCCCGCAATGCCGCTGGTCACCATAGTCTTTCACAGCCTTCTTCAACCTTAACTCGGATACCACCGATGTTGGAGAATTGATGTTAATGTGCTTGCTTTTAGAAGAGACAAAAAGACACTTAGATTCTTTTGAGGAATTTAAGACAGATTGTTATTTTGAATGCACTTGAATTACATAAGGATTGTGTGTTATTATATAGGCATACAATGTGACTAACAACCCACTAAAAAACTAGCTAGAAATACTCGGCCATTGCAACAACCAATGACTCGAGTCCTTTGACCATTTGTTTCTCCCGTGACCTTCCATGTTCTCCTCCACGTAGATACCAACTCAGCTTTGACTATATTCAAAAAGTTTCACTTACATCTCATTCACTTTTACAATATTTTAACTTACAACAAAATTTGTTGTAAGGTGAATGTAGTAAAGAAAGTGAGATTTACTCACCACCATGCTATCTTAAATTTGAAAAAGGAACAAAAAACTTAAAAAAAGAAACGCCATAGAGTAATTTTTATGCCCTTGATGCAAAAATATATATATTCGGTTACGATGTTAACTTAAAAAGTAAAGTATAATATTTATTCTCGCTAAGATTGACACTTTGGTTGGATAAACAATGTAATTCGAAACTCATGTTAAAAAATCTATTCAGTTATGAGATTAACCGACAATAATAAGTTGATATCAAAATATATTTCAAGTTTTTATATTCAAAATCAAATTTGTGTAAACTAAATAATTTTTGGTTATTAAGTAATTTTTTTCATGTTTAATATATATATCTTTATTGTAAAAAGTAATATTTTAAGAAATCTAATGCGCTTTCTTGACTTGATATGTTAATTATTATGCTAAGCGGAAGATAGTTTTGATATTAATAATTTTCTTTTATTATATTTATGATTCAATAAACTTTGATTGGCGTATAGGATTAAAAAAATTTCATCCATTCATTGTCGAAGATGATAGTTTAATTAGAGTTGATGGTCATTACACCGGACAATCCGACCACATAACAGCCTAGGTAGAAAACTTAGATAAGACGATTGGCGAGATGGATGGATGACATTTTTGTGTACAACTAAGAAAGAAACAAGAAAGAGGAACTTAAAGAGTGTCACCGAGCATGTCATTGAGCATATCATGGAGAATAATTACTATCCCTTAAATCATGCATGGATGCATGCATGCAAGAGGACTGAGGTAGGCAGCTATATATATAGAGCTATATTATAATAAGGGAAGCGTGGAAGAATTTGACTAATCTTCTATGATTTCTTTCCTTCCTTTTATCTCTTCCTCTATTCCGTACTCTTTCTCTCTCGTCTCCCTCTATCTCTTCCCGGAGCAAGAGACCGCTCAAAGTATCGCAAATTTATCAACTAGTGCTTTTATTGACGAAACATGCCTACAAACACCTATAACACCACACAAATCTATGACACCACCGCCCAAGACTCAAGCCCGTTGGAGGCACCGATCAATGCTCTTCGACCAACACACCTTATATTCATATCGAGTATGCAGGCCATTCAACGAACACTTCAACAATTATCACAACCCGTGCAAAGCTTGAAACTCTTGTCTACCCCTCTAGTGACAATCTTAAGTGTCCTCGTGCCATTACCCCCACCACTACCACAAGTCATGCAAGTCGGCACTTCAGTAAAGCTCCGATGTAGCTTGCATGCAAGTCCCTCGAATCAAATTAGATCCTCCTAAGTTTACTAGCTTTAACCCCAATAGGTTGCTCTTCCAAGTACAGGAGTATTTTGAATTCTACAATACTCCTCACGAGTAGCTCCTCCGATTGGTTTCCTTCATGGTTGACAACGAGGTTTATGAAAGGTTTTCCCGGATGAAAACAACCGCTCATGGGCGGAATTTATCAAGAAAGTCAAACTTCATTTTGACTCATTGTATTTTGAAGATTTCTTAGGACAACTATAAAAAATGCACCAGAGAGACAACCACGGCCTCCTAACAAGCTGAATATGAAAAATTATTGAACAAGGTGACCGGTGTTCCGGAACAAGTCCTTATCTTCATGTTTGTCAAAGGTCCGAAAGTTGGTTTGCGCAGAGAAGTTCAGATGTCCAAACCCATAACACTCACGATGCTTTTGCATTAACTCGTGAATATGAAGCTAAATATATAGGAGTGCAAGAGGAGTTTCATAGCCTTTCTCTCCAAAATGGCGGACACGCCATGGCCCTCCCACTCATACCCACAACCACCCGTATTCACCACAACAAACCCACACAAATCAATACCACATACCCCATCACCCGAGCAATAAGCCAAATATTTCCCACCATCATTACCCATCATGAAACTTTTACCAACTGAAATGCAAGTAAAAAGAGAGCAAGGTTTTTGTTACAAATGTGATAAAAAAGGGATCCAACAATCAAAAAGGGATCGGATGAAGATGTAGATGATACCATCCTAACAAACTTAAGATGAAGTTTGAAACACAAACGTATTGGGATATACTTCCAAGCTCAATACTATGGCGGGACCGGGAAATCCTCCCTCTCACCATTTATAGGGCACTATCCTTGGATATTCATTACGTGTATTAATCAACGGATGCGACTCACATCTTCATCAAAACCAACACTCAAGGAAAAGTTGTAGTTACCAACCACTCCAAGGCAACCATTTCGGACCTACATCGGTAACGGAGATTCCTTGGTATGCCACCAATGTTGCCATAATACATGTTGGGAACTTCGGACACATAAATTCTCAATAGATCTTTATGTGCTACCTATTCATGGACCGGATATCATGCTTGCCATGCAAGGGTTACAAGTGCTCAAAGAAAGTCGCTCATGATTATGCCAATCCGACCATGGAGTTTGGGTGGAATGGATAGAAGATACTTTTGTTGGGTGATCACTCCGTACAAGCCCCAAAAATTTCCCTCAATCATCTATGTCCCTTGTTTCAAGCTAAAAAGGTGTATGATTGTTATGAACTTTTTCAGCTCTCGTGAGCCCCTCCTACTATGGAGTCGAATTGCATTTTCCCCGAAGACCTTCCACATCAAATATTGGAGGTATTACACCTAGAAAGAGCAAGCCTTTCATTCACCAAATGGACTTCCATCTCGACGGCCGTTTAACCATAGAATCCATATCACCCCAAGAACTAAACCAGCTTAACGTATGACCTTACCAATATCCCCACTTTCATAAAGCAATGATTGAGAAGATGGTTCGTGAAATGTTGGAACAAGGAATCATACACCCAAGGAATAGCCTCGTTTTCTTCTTAGTGCTTTTAGTTAACAAGAAAGATGGCTCATGTCTCTTTTGCATCAACTACCTTGCATTGAACAAAGTCACATTTCGTGACTATTTTCCCATTCCAACAACGATGAACTCTTCATTGAACTTCGGAGGCAAAATTCTTCCCCAAATTGGATATGTGAGCGTGATATCACCAACTACACATGCATGAAAAATACATCTATAAGACGGTTTTTCGAACTCATGGGGGCCATTATGAATTTCTTGTCATGCCGTTTGGATTGTGAAATGCCCCATCCACATTCCAAGCCATGCTAAATCGCACATTGGGACCATACCTACATAAATTAGTCATAGTTTTCTTAGACTATATCCTCGTATATAGCTCATCGTTGGAGTTGCACGTCCAACATTTACACCTCGTCCTAGAGACATTGGAAAAACAAGTTTTTTATGTCAAGCTCACTAAATGTTCTTGCAGGATATCCATCGATTATCTTGGGAATATCATATCCAAACGCAGAGTCCACGTTAATCCGAGAGAAAATAATAGCAATGCGGCAATGGCCGAGACCATCTAACCCCAAATTCCTCGCTTGGGTTCTTAGGTCTTATTATTGAGGATCGAGCAATCCGAGTAATGACAAGAAGAAAAAGCACACATACACAAGAAGAGATAAAAAATTTTAAATAGTTCGGTCTTGAAGACTCGCGTCCACAACCACACTAATATCAATTTATTCCACCCACAACAAATTACAGGGTTATTTATAGGAAAAATATAGCATGATATCCATAGGATATTTATAGAGATAAGATAACTGGGATATTTATGGGAAAGAATAAACCCTAATCAAAATTCTCATATAGGTCTTGGATCCGAAAGATAAACAGCTATGGAGACTCCATATGCCCAACAATTTCCCACTTGGAGGTTGATTACATCAACCGCACTCTATACATTTGCAAAACCAAAATCAGAATGATCAATATCTACTAGTGCGGTGCATTCTCATCAATCAACTCAAGATCACTTCAAATTTTTTGTAGTAACCACCATGGTTAACATATCTTCATGATTATTTGAACCAATGATCGTCATCAAGGACAAGACACCACCACTAATCAATTCTCTAATAAAATGATATCTAAGCCGAGTATGTTTTGTCCTAGCATAAAACATGGGATTTTTCGCAAGGTGAATAGCACTTTGAAGAGCACTATAAAGAACACTATCAACCTACTTCTTGTCCAACTTTTCAAGACAACTCTTCAACCGAATCATTTCGGCTCCGGCCTTTAAGATAGTCATATACTCGCTTCGTGGTTGAAAGAGAAATGCTCTTTTAAAGTCGAGATATCCAACTTACAAACACGTGCCGCCCACTATGAAAATATACCCCGTAGTGTTTTTTATTGTATCCAAACAACCACCCAAATCTATATCGAAAAATCTTTCAAAATAACATCTCGCCTTCTATAACATAAGGCAACTTTGGATGTATTTTTAACTAGCGTAATAGCCACTTAACCGCTTCTCAATGCTCACTTCCCGGATTAGACATGAATATGCTAATAATTCCGACCGCATGAGCAATATCTCGGCCGTGTGCATACCATTGCATACATAACACTACCAACTCGTAGTTGCATATGAAACTTTAGTCATACCTTTCCATCTTCATCCGTTTGAAGTAACTCTTTCTTCGTGAGATTAAAGTGACTTCCCAAATATGTACTTCTAATTTAGCATCATATTGACCGAACTTTTTCAACACCCTTTTAAAATACTTCTCTTGGGATAATTTAAGTGTACCTTTAGATCTATCGCTATTGCCTAAGGATATGTTTTGAAACACCCAAGTCCTTCACCTCAAACACTTCAAACATCTCGCCTTTTTAATTTGTTGATATCATCATGTAAGCTCTTGTAATTAACATGTCATTAACGTATAACAAGTAATATGATGTATGATGAATCAAATTTCTTTAAGTAGCAACAATGATCTAATGTACATCTCTTGTACCCACTTCTTCTCATAAAGCTATCAAATTTAAAGTAGCATTGTTTTGGAACTTGCTTCAAGCCATATAAGCTTTTTTTCAACTTGCGTACTAAGTTTTATTTCCTAGATACCCGAAAACCTTCCTATTGTGCTATGTAGATGTATTTTTCAAGATCACCATGCAAGAAAACAGCCTTAACATCTAGTTGCTCTAGATGTAAGTCATATGCAAAGACAATAATTAGCACAAATATGATAATAATCATCTTGACCATGGGAGAGAAAATCTTATTGTAATCAATGCCTTTTTTTCGCTTGAAACCCCTTGATCACTAGCCTTGCTTTCTACCTTTTGCCGCTATCATGCTCTTCATTGATCTTCTACACCCACTTGTTCTACAAAACTTTCTTCTCTCGTTGGTAACTCAGCCAATGACTAAGTCTCATTCTTTTCAAGAAAACTTATCTTCTCTTTATTACCAACTCCCACCGAAGTAAATCATACATCCGCATTACCTCGGGATAACATTGAGGGTCACCATCTCGCCAAAAGCAAATAATTTGCTTAAGGAGAATATCTTTGTGGAGCTCACGAAACTATGCTAGATCTTTTGACTTCTGTTTCAAGGAATTGAAACCACATCTTCTTCATTAGTGCTCTCTAAATCCCACTATTTTCCCGTAAGATCGGCTTCTTGAATATCTTCCAATAGGACTTTTTTTCATTCTCGTTTCCCTATAGCCTCAAATTCCGCTATAAGCCTATCCTTGTACGTCACATTATCATTGAAAGTGGCATCACTTCTTCCGATGATTTTCTTGCTTAACTCATCCGAAAAATGGTAGCCCACGTCATCAAGCCATTTCCAAGAAAAGCACACTTCCATGCCTTTCGATCAAGCTTGTCCTTGTTAGAATCTTTAATAAGAACATAAGAAATACATCCAAATACCTTTAAGTGTGAAAGAGACACTTCTTTGTCATGCCACCGCCAGAATTTTGAACCCCAAAGGAACCGAGGGTCCTCGTTTAATGTGATAAGTTGTTGCACTTACCGAATCGCCCTAGAACATCTTCGGTAACCTTGCAAAAGTCGCATTCTTTCAAGAATACCATTCTATTGTGATGTCTTAGGGATAGTGTTTAGCATCCTTATTCTATTTTCAACATAGTAGTCTATAAAGTCAGCACTACTATACTCACCACCATTATTAAACTTCAAACACTCGATTTTCAACCCCGTTTCATTCTCAACAAGCAGCCTTTCCACTTCTTCAAGGTAGCAAAAACGTCGGACTTATGTTTCAAGAAATAAACCCATACATTCCTAGTGGAATCATCGATGAAAGTAACATAGTAGCTTGATCCTTTTATCGAGACAACTGATGTTGGCACATATACATCTACATGAACTAGCTCTAGCTTCTTAACCTTAGGTATCTTCCTTGATTTTGCAAACATAACCCTTTTCTGCTTCCCGAGCACACACGGTTCGCAGAAACCTACTTCCACACGCTTCAAATCCGGAATTTTTCTTTTTGAAACTAGAATCTTCATACCCTTCACACTCATGTGGCCAAGTCTTTAGTGCCAGAAAATTGAAAGATCATCTCCACTAGTAACTGTATTAGCTTCATATGTCAGTATTTTAACCACGTATAGAGTCCCTTTCTTCCATCTATTAGCAACAATAAGATTTTGTTTTACTATTTTTCACCCGCAGTTTTCAAATATGATAGGATATTCCTGATCATCTCACTGTCCCACAGGGATCAGCATGCTCTTGAGACCGAGGATATATCTAACATCTTTCAATGTGCAAACAGTACTTAAAGAGGTTTTCAGATTTATGTTTTCCATGCCTACAATCTCACATCCTTCAGTGTGCAAAAAATAACATGATATCTATAGAATATTTATAGAGAGATGATGATTAGGATATTTATGAGAAATAAATAAACCCTAATCAAAATTCCTATATGAGCTCTGGATATGAAAAGATAAACAGTAATGGAAATTCCCATATAGGTCTTGGTCCTAAAATGATAAACACTAATCAAGACTCCACATATCCAAAACTTACTAGTTACTATCAATGGTTCATTAAAAACTATGCCCATCTTGCACTGCCACTCACAGAGCTCTTGAAGAATGATTCATTCCAATGGTCTGAAGCAGCTGGACATGCATTCGACACTTTCAAAACACAATGTCCATAACTCCTATACTTTAATTTCCCGACTTCACACAAAATATTTATGATGGAGATTGATGCATCCACACTTGGGATAGGCACGCACTCATGCAAGAGGAGCAACACATAGCTTTTTTTAGCAAAAAACATTGGCAACAAGAATTCAGGCCGCCTCAACATACCACCACGAGCCGCACGCCATCGTGGACGTCGTGCATAAGTGGAGACAATATCTTTTGGCAAACCCTTTGTTTTTCGAACAAATCAACGAAGTCTCAAGAAGTTGTTGTAACAACGCATACAACACTTGAGCAACAACAATATGTCCGCAAGTTGATGGGATACTAGTTCACAATTGAATATAAACGTGGGGCTACTAACAAAGTGGCCGATGCTCTATCAAGACAAGAAGGAGCCACTACACAAGAATGGTACATATTCATGACTTATGCCCAACCTACTCGACCTTGCTGCATGAGTTTCATGAAGAAAACAAATCCCAGCTAGATCTACAACAACTCCATCATCGGATTCCAAAGAGAAAGGCATCGCCAAATCTATCAATCAAAGATGGGGTTGTATTACATAACAACCCGCCTCTACATTAGCACCCATTCACCACTCATAAGACGCCTCCTACAAGAATTTCATACAACCCCAATAGCTGGACACAATGGTGTAAAACACACTCTTACCCCTCTTGGAGTAAATTTTTATTGGCCCCGACATGTGGAAGGATGTCAAAACTTTGTGGCATCATGCAATGTTTCTTAAACAACCAAGTACTCCCCACGTAGCCCCGCCTAGTCTATTGCAACCATTACCGATTTCGACGATGGTTTGGGAGAATGTCACAATGGGTTTCATTATCGCTTTGCCTCTTTCTTGCGGGTACTCCGTAATTATGGTGGTTGTAGATAGATTGACGAAATATTCTCACTTTGGTGCTTTCCCGACCACTTCGATGCACCAAAGACGGCGTGTGTTTTTATTGACATCGCAATGGAAGCTCCATGGTTTTCCGGGCTCGATTGTTTCTGCACCGAGACCTCGATATTCATGAGCAACTTTTGGTCTAAATTATTCACTCTTAGCGGCACCACGCTAAAGCATAGCACAACCTACCACCCACAAACGGACGGACAAACAGAGGTTGTCAATCGTGGAGGGAACAAGATTTGCAAGCCTTCACACATTCCCACTCGGTGAAATGACACTCCTACTTGCATTGGGCTAAATTCTGCATCAACATAACGTTCATCGAAAGTATCAAGATGTCACAATTTCAGGCCTTATATGATCGGCTTCCTCCCACCATTCCCCCATACCAGAAAAACACCACCAAAGTCTAAGCATTGGAGGATACTTTACATGACAAAGACATTCTACTAAAGCAATCGAAAGCTAGCATTAACAACGCAAAAACATAGGATTCTACAAAGACACACGGCACAAGCGCTACGAACTTGAATTTTATGTTGGTTATTTCTTTCTTTTTTCTCATTATTTTGTCTTTTCTTTTGGTTTCCTCCCCTTGTTGTTTCTCTCTCTCTCTCTTTTTTTTCTCTACTAGCTTTTTATTTCCCCGTTCTCTCCTTTCCACCGTATTTTTTTTCTTCTCCTTCACTCTCTTCTACTTTTTTTTTTCCTTCTCCTTCATTCTCTTTGTTTTCTCTTGATTCTCCCATTCTTATTCTGAGTATAGAGATTTTTTTCAAAATTTTGAGTTTTGAATTTTATTTTATTTTTAAAGTTTTCTTGTTTGAAATAATTTTCTTTTTAAGTTTTAAAGGTTTTATTTATTTATTTTTGGTTGATTTTTTTTGTCTGATAAAGAAATCTTTATACACACATCCTCTCACAAGACTTTTATCCAACGTCAATCTTCTATAGTTATTAATTGTTTGAAAACCACATATTTTTTACAAAATAAGTAATTGTACATTTATAGTTTGGAGAACCATCAAACCTCAATAAGGATGAGGCCCATACAGAAGCCCAACTAAAAATTAGGCCAACTTAATTAAATCATAAGTATGCTTGGTGGATGTTGCTATCTTCATTGGGCCGACTTAACATAGCTTTTTTGGACCTAATGTCAAGGTCAAAATGCCTAATTGATAAAAAAAAAAATGCATATTATATAATTACATCTTTTTCTATAAAATTATGTCTTTTTTAAATGAAATCTCTGGAAGAAGAAAAAAAACAAATTCTTTTTAAGTGAATATATATAATTAAAAGTTAAGTCTTTTTATGCATATATATTATTATTAAATGAATATATTATTAATTTATCGATAAATAAATATTTATTAATTTAGAGGAAATTTTTATATTTTATCGATATAATATAATTTTCAATTTAATATATATTACTTAGTATGCATATTTTATAAAAGCTTATTTAAAAAATTGAAGTAGTTTAAAAAAATTCAATTTTATGAATTTTGTATGGCAGTTTTTCCATGTATTCAATGAATTATTAATTTATATTTTCATTGGGCCTTATAGATTTTTATTAAAATTATTACTTCATGCATCTAGTGAAATTATTAATTTAGCATGTTGGCCTAAACCACGTCTAAAGAAAATATTATTTAATCAAGGTTTTTAATTTATCAAAGTTTTATTGTATTACATTCCCGAATTTGAAAACTTAGATAACATTATGGGGTCATTTGGTTCAAGGAGTCTAATATTACCGTCGGGAATAGGATTATTGGGCATATGACTCCCATGTTATGTTGATGCAAATATGGGCAATTTTTGTTTGGTTGAGCATGCAGTAATATGGTTGGAATATAATATTATTGTGTTTGGTTAGCTGAGAATATTTTATTACAAAGTGTATTTCTGCTAAAATGCCCTTATCTAATAAGTGTCAAATATATCAAAGTTCATAATATTTTGAAGTAATTATTAAATTCTTTAATAATAAACATTTATTATTATTAAAAGTACCATTTTTATTTTAATACTATTAACTTTTATTAATATTGATTAAGGCAAACTTACTTATTTTAAATAAATATAAAATTTTCTTCTAATTTTATATTTAAAAAAATTGATCTCAAATGGTTTTTCTACATCGAAACATTTTGATAGCTATATTTTCCTTTAAAAATGTCTTATAACACAAGTTGCGAAAGCATTATAGAAATAATTAAAAGCATTCTATCACCACTTTCAAAAATGCAATCAACATTTTGATAGCAATGGAAGCAAGAATTAACAAACAATTTAAACCATCATTTGTCATCAAAGTATATAGAGAAATAAAAAAATAATAAGTTATTGGGTTAATAGTATGATAACCCCATTATTAAACATGGAAAACAAAACAAAACTACCGACGTACCAAGTGTCATCCACATCCTCATCAAAAATAACTTAAAAAGCGTCTTAGATGGCATCTAAACCCACTCTTAACATTTCAACCACTTCTTCGATGTAAATCAAAGTCGTAAGAGGGCTAGTAAACATGGGAGTCATCTAGGACCATGCTAACATAATGAGTTCTAAACTCCATTGGCAAGCCAAAAAGAAATCAACCTTGTAATTATCTTTAATAATGAGCTCATCAGCTTCAAGCATCTACTCAATTATGAAACCTTCTAACTTCTAGATTTCTTTAAAGATCATCATCCTTCTACCATTTCCCGCGACCTCTGTCTGAAGAAGGATGCAATACTTTTCATTTCTTCTCTAGCATTAATAATTGCAGTTCCATACTTGTCTATAGCATGCACCAAGTCAGTTAATTCATTATTGTTTTTTTTTCTTCTTATTTGTCATTGTTTTCTTGCTTGAACCTTCATTGGTTGTTTGGTATTCCGGAGTATCAAGTTCTAAACGAGATTGCGACTGTGCTTGGTCCGATGGAGTTGACTGTGTTAACCCACCAAGATTAGGGTGGGTTACTTCCACCTCATAAGATTCATCTTCCTCTTCATCTTCAGCACCAAATTCTTCCAATGCA
The DNA here is from genome assembly GCA_902712375.1 of Dioscorea dumetorum. Lineage (NCBI taxonomy): Eukaryota > Viridiplantae > Streptophyta > Magnoliopsida > Dioscoreales > Dioscoreaceae > Dioscorea > Dioscorea dumetorum. Next base: position 4,145 of record CACTHL010000116.1, on the reverse strand, counting down.
TATGTTGGACCTACAACTCCAGCTCTTGTGGTATGCACTTTTTCAAAGACCAATACAAGAGTATCATAATGAGGGAAATGCTTTCTTTTTCTTCAATCCAATAGCTTCTTTATGACTTTGTAAGCACATGAAAATAATGTTTAAGCAGTGGTAATATTCCCAAAAAATATATTAATAAATATATAAATTGCATATAAGAAACCATCAATTACGTACCCTCACCCAAATCATGAAAAACATCTTTGCTACATGTCACATACTTCTCCTCCTCATTCCATAAAAATCCACTTCCATGGTTAACCGTAGCACAAATGGCATTGTATTGCCTCTGATTAGTTTTATCTAATGAGGGTTTACTTTCAATTTAGCTTCCAAGAAGTTTGGTCTCCATCATTTTTTTCTAGCTCATGTATATATCGGGCCTTAAATGTTCCATTGTCACCACTTCCAAATGTTGGGTGATCCTTGAGTACAACGAGACACTCAACAAGTACATCATCTTCCTTCCTCGTCCACCGTCTCTTGAAGTAGTTGTCTTTCTTTTAGTACCTTTGCTCCTTTGAACTTACCTTCCCACCATCCATATCTACACTATAAGCTGTGAAAATAACATACTTCCAAAAGTCAAACATATCAAACCCAAGCATGCTTAACAATACACAAATAACATCACTATTAAATAGTAAATAAACAATATTGCGAATGCAAGGTCTACATCACTCATGCGTAAATATTTCTCTAAGTCATCTTCACAAGTACATAACCAAAACCAAGTATATACATAAACATTTGTCCATATCATTTACACAAATACAAGGCCAAATTCAAACAAAATAAAATAACTAAGAATTCTTTGTTATCACCCGAACATTAAACATCTCTTGAGCTAAGTTATCTCTAAATTTTGTCCAAGCACCACGTGTCTCACAAAACCTAAGAAACCCCCTCCTCACCGTAGGATTCAAATGCTCATAGTCTAATACTTCACTTTTAATTGGATCAATTGTTATCTCATTCCTAATGTAATTTTGTACGAGACAACATACCGATATAATCCTACATTGTATCTTTACCGGGTAAAGGATTTCTCCCTTAAAATTGTCTATCTTGCTTTCAATATGCAAAAACACCTCTCAATGCAATTCCTTGCTTGGAGGATGTTTCATATTGAAGTATTCTTGAGGTGTTTGTGGTTGTTGTCCTTGCCTCTATTCATTCAAGTGGTATCTCTAACCTCTTTATGGTGCTTAAAAACCTTCCCCATTTGGATATCTAGCACGCACAAATAATAAGTGCCTATATATATGTTACGCAATGAATTAATTTATAGTGTTGTGACTCAAAAGGTAAATTACCGAAATTAAATTAATGATTCAATTAATTATTACCCCGTGGGCCTTTAAACAATTTCTCCTACTAAGGGCATCCTTGTGGGCTCCTCCATCCGTAGCAAACCCTTCCCACACCGGAAATACGTAAATGAATCTCATGTTTGGTGTACATACACCAAGAGCATTGTAGCAATTTCATTTTTTTTCTTGTTTGATGTCTAAGTCTATCAATTGTTTTAACATTAACCCTAATATGTGTTCCGTCTAAAGCAAGCAAACAACCCTATACCCAAGAGGAAAATTACATAATTAGATAAATTGAAATTATCAAGTTACATATTTTTTTTAAAAAAACAAATGTATGTACCTTAAAGCATTTCTATCTCTCATCGGTGAAGTTGTCTTCTATAGGTTCTGGTTTTGTAAACAATATGGTATGTAGTTTCAAGACAAACTTCAATACGGCATGGAATTGCCTACTAAAAGTCTCACCAAACCTAGTAACTTGGTGTTTAAGAATTCGATTCTTTATGTGATAGGTAAGTATATGAAGAAAACTAATAACCATTTCTTCTATTGTCATGTTCCTACCTTCCTTCATTGATCCTCTAATGATATTAAGCAATTGACACAACTTAGAAAAAGCCCTCCCTATCCATTTGACAGTTGTTTATGCATTGTTGATCATTGAGAAATGTCATATACTCCATATTCAAAGTCCTAATATTATGTCTATGGACTGATTCTTGGGCTTAAGAAATCAAATTTCTATGTCCTCTTCATTTTCCTAATTATTAATGTTGCTAATATAAATATAAGCATGATAAACATATTTTCTAAAGATCTCCAATTGCACCAGGAGTAAGTAAACCAATTGCTCTTCTTTGTTATTATCAAAGGTGCCATAATTGTCATATATTATTAACTAGATTAATAAAATAAAAACACCTATTGCACATATATGTTTTCTTATTAGAATTCAAATTCAGTTAGAATAAACATAAAAAATAAACCAAAAAAATCATGAAATTATTGAAAGAAATGGATAAGTTTCATCATGGTCATCACAAAAAAACAAAACTTGCATTTCACAAAAAAAATCCGTTGTTCGGCTAGTTGTTTTTTTTTTACAAGGTAGTATATGTAGTCTAAAAGCTTTTTGTTATAGGAAAGAGTATATATAAAATTCTTCTTATTTGGCCTCTTAGTTACCATAAATTGGGTTTTGCAATAATAAGTTTCAAAAGACATATTTTTCAAAAAATTGTTACAAAAAAAATCTATTGTTTGCCCCTTTCACTTTTTCTTGTCTCTTGAAAAAAATTTGGTCCTAAGAAATTTTTTGGACTTGAAGACTCGATAATTTTACGCTAAGAGGCAGTTTGTTTCAACGAATTCGGCCGTGAAGTGACCGAAATGGCATTATCCGAGTTCCCGGTGTTTGTTTCCCGGAATAATGTGGCTAATTTTGAAGTGGCACTTCCAAAAGAGGGGAAATTGAGGCTTCGACTTCGCTGCTTGTAAGGTCAAGTGGGACTTCGGCTAACATGGCCAAAGTCCCACCCATGCTTGAACTCATCACGTGAGGATGCTATGAAACACCCGCACATCCCGAGTCGCCGTGTAGCCCATGACTCCACGCTTTCCCTTCTTCTCATCTTCTTTCTTCGCCGATAGCTAGGGTTTAGCCACCATCTTCTCTCGCCATCTCCATGTTCCACTGTATTTCTTGAGCATCGTTGGCACTTGCAAGGATCGGCCATCGCTCTCTCAGGTTTATCTCTCACGTGGCCAAAATTTCTAAGTGTCGATTTACCAAGGAATTGATGGTACACAGTCGCACCGGTATGTTTGTGTGTGTTTAATTAACAGTGCTTCTTCGATTCCGCGGTGCTCGTCTTCTCCGAGAACCTCATCGACATTTTTATTCAAGCATTGCCTGTCCTCCCCTGGGCTGCAGTTGATCTCTTTTTTTTTTAATATTTTCGAATTATATGGCTTTCGGGAATGCAATAATCACGGAGATTTTCCTCTTAAGCCAATTTAGGGATCAAGCGATAGTTTCCCGTCGGCTGGAGTTTTAGTATTGTGGAATTTCTCTAAAAGTGGGAGGTTTCCCTTGATCCCCCATTGGGCTTCACAACTTCAATCCACTAATCACTTTTTCCGACCCGGGTCTTTTTAAAATGATTATTTTTATTTTTAGATGCATGTATTGTTAGCATACACGTCATCGACTTATGTAAAGCCAATGTAAATGAAAAAAATAAAGATTTGGTCATTGATCATAATTCGTAAGAAGCATGTATGCGAAATATAATATTTAGGTAAACTAAGTACTTAATAGTCACTCTCTTACTTATGGACCCATTTCGATTTTAGTCAAACCCACCTAAAAAAAAGTTAATGCATGTGGTCACTTACCTCAGGATTAGGAGTTTCGAAGTCACTCTGCATTGCACGACTGCTTAACGGAGTGCTGATGGCCTTCCATCACTCTCGCCCCATGTGCTTGGCCACACGTCCGCACGTAGGTAGTGACTAAAAGGGAAATGAGTATATATTTGAGTGACCATTAAAATATAATTGTTATTGCTAATTGAGTGACTAAAATAGAATTAAGGCTACAACCTTTTCCTTTATATTAAACCTTCGCAGCAGAAATAATATAAATTGGCATATGCACTCTAAATATATAAATTTACAATAACACGTACATTCTCAAGTTAGCTAGATAAATTCAAAACTCCTTTAACAGCCTTTCAAGATTTGTAATAGTTAAAGATAATTACACAATGATACTAACTAATGTTT
>CACTHL010000115.1:0-140720 GCA_902712375.1 Dioscorea dumetorum | reverse complement strand
CCGAGCGTTTCATTAATCTGGTGTTTCTGCTTACTTATGTAAGTTTTCACATTTTTGGGCATTTCTGTTTACTTAGGAGTTTGTGTTTAGTTTCGGAGTTTTTGTTTACGTATGTGAGCCCCGTTTACTTTGGGCGTTTATGTTTACTTATAGGTGTTTCTTGCTATTTCGGGAGTTGTTGTTTACTATTGTGAGTTTTCATTTAATTTTTAGGCGTTTTCGTTTACTTTTTTTATGTTTACGTTTTGAGATTCTCCGTTAACCCGTCGCCGTTTCACGCTTTCCTTTTATACACCAGGAAGCGAAGGGATTCAATTTCGGATAGCCTAGTGTTGAGTCGGGGCATAATGTCATCCCACACACACACATGTCAAAGTGCCCTATCTATGGCCGTAGACCAACACGCCCGTCGACTAATGATTTGGTGATGGTGATCACTTCAAAGAGACGCCGCGAAGTGTCGCCATAGGTCGTAATCTTAACTTCACATGCGTAAAGAACAACATGCGTAGGTAACTGTCCAATGTGCTCACATCCGTCGATTGCCAATGGAGTGACCACGAATCGAAGTATGGAAACCAAGAGACGTTTATGATCAAGACGACGTGCTCCGCACACACACATGCGGCGAAGGTATCCGTACTACCTCGCACCCGAAAGCTTCAAAATAATGGGTAAGCGCTCGTGGTTATGCAAAGGTCAAGGATCGCCTCTGCTGTGGCGTTATTAAACGTGATATAATGCGCGAGCATGGCGTTCAGCTTGTCTTACAAACAAGCCCGGGTTGGGGAAAGAGGTCGCCGGGGTGTTCTTCACTACAGTGAACTTGCGAGCCTATGACCTCCTCGGTGGCATGCCGGAAAGTTTTAAAGACGAATCCCGGCAGATAAGTTGGTCGTAGTGGACCATGAAGGCGACCATTTTACACGGGCCTTTTTGTATTCCATGCATGCATCAGAGGTTTTCAGAGTGGTTCCGTGCCCTTACTATTCCATCAATGTGACTCACTTGGTAGGAAATACGGAGGCACCTTGCTTGGTGCGGAAGGATGCCAACGACAAGCTCAAGGCTCCGCCATTGTTGACAAAGTCAAACGGATGCAAACTAGACTTGGGTTTCTTTCCAAGCATGGTGATGTGGTTATATGGGGATGATGATTACACGAAGATCATAACATTTATTTCGGATGCATCGGGTGGTCTCATCAACGCTAGCCGAAGGTTTTTCCTCCATCCTCGCACGCGCACTGTCTCAGTGCACCTGGAGGCAAATTTTATGAAGGCAAACGTGGGCATTGGGAAGTCATTAAAAGAGCTATGTTGGTCCATTATTGTTAGGAGTTCAATGGCGAGATGAAAAGCATCGAGAAGGAGTTCAATGACGAGATGAAAAGCCTATTCAACGCATCTCCACATACTCATCTCCGGCTACTCAGAAATTCGACATTGCGCATTAGGCAAATTACATGTTCAAAGGTGAAAGGTGGGCGAGATGTATTCAAATAAAGCGAATCATTCAACGCATGGATTAAAGAGGCAAGGCATCTTCCCGTGACAAACATGGTGGATTCAATTCGTAATCATTCGTTTAATGCTCCGACTTACCGTTTGCTTATTCACGCCGACTTCTCTTTAGATCCCTCGCTCCCATTTACTTATTATCATTTCCGTTTACTTTTACGAGTTCTCATTTAGTTCACCGATTTCTCACTTATGTCTCGTGAGTTTTGCTGACTTATTGACGTTTCCGTTTACTTTTACGAAGTTCTCGTTTAGTTCGCCGATTTCCCACTTACATTTGTGAGTTTCGGTTTTACTTATTGACGTTTCCGTTTACTTACTATTGTTTCCTTTTACTTTTATGAGTCCTCGTTAGTTCGCGATTTCCCACTTACGTCCGTAAGTTTCGGTTTACTTATTGATGTTTCCGTTTACTTTTACGAGTCCTCGTTTAGTTCCGCCGATTTCCCACTTACGTCTATGAGTTTCGGTTTATGTATTGATGTTTCCGTTTACGTCTTTTGAACTTCCCGTTTACGTTTTGTTTAGATCTTTTAGTTCTCGATTTAGTTATAGCTATGCATGAGCACGCTCTTTAACGACACAGGTTAAGTTTTTAGATCCGTAATAGATAAAGAAAACTTAGAATGTGTAGAGAAAAATTTGGAGAGAAAAAATCCCACACGTAGATCTTGCTCTTCTATATATATATATATATGCATTGAATACAAAAGCAACAGAAATCAGCTTCCTAAAGAATAGGATATCATGCCTAAAGAGTAGGTACAAGGGGGACAACCGCCGATCCAAAGGAATGGGTCTCGCTGAATATTTCAACACACCCCCTCAATCTTAGCCGATCAAAGTTAGGTTGAGCTTGTGTAGACTCTTCGGAAGTTGTCTTTTCACTTGTGGCTTGGTAAAGATGCCCGCCACTTGGTCCGTTGGATGGGATTAATCGAATGTCCAATGCTCTCCGAGCTACCCTTTCTCTCACGAAATGGAAATCAAACTCTATATGTTTTGTTCTAGCATGGAATACAAGATTAGCGAAAGATAGGTTGCACCGAGGTTGTCACACCACAAACATGGAGCACGGGATAAAAAATGCCAAGTTCTCCCGAATAGGGACCGAAACCAAACAAGTTCAGCCATTGCATTTGCTAGACCTTTATACTCCAACTCGCTGCTTGGATCTTGAAACGATTGCTTTTTCCTCGGAGCCCAGGATATAAGATTGGCACCAAAGAACACCTGCGAGCGATGTTGATCTTCGTATCGGGGCATCCGCCCAATCAAGATCCGAGAAAGCACTGAGTAATGTTGAAGCTGACTTGTTGATCGATTGGTCCTACAAAAAAGCTGTGCCCTTCAAATAGCGCAGATATTCTTTTTACTGCTACCAAATGAAGATCGGTTGGATTCTCGCAAGAATTGACACACTCAATTTCATTGGAAATGCTACATCATATACACATCCTCTTCAAGGATTCCATGCAAGAATTGTTTGTCTTCATACCTAGGTGGTTGCTTCATATACACCTCCACTTCAAGGATGCCACGCAAGAATGCATTCCGAACATCCAATTGTCTTAGTTTCCACCCCCCGAAATGGCTATTGCTAGTATAAGCCGAATGGTAGCATGTTTGACCATCGGCTATATGTGTCTTCATAATCAATGCCAAATCTTTGTTTGAATCCTTTTGCTACTAAACTGAGCCTTGTACCGATCAATTAAGCCATCAACTTTTCTCTTTAATTTGAATACCCTTGTCAGTCTATCGATTGATCTTTGAGTGAGATGGAGACAGGAATGACCTACCATCTGTTGTTCTTGATCAAGGCCGTGTATTCACTATCCATTGCCTTTTCCATCTGCATTCTCCATTGCCTCTAAATGATCAAGTGGGTTCCACTATTGCAATGAAAGTACGCTCTCTTGGTGTATACCTCACGGTGTCATGCTTGTACTCTTTTGGACAAACAATGTTATCTTTTAACCTTGTTCTCATTGAGTGTTGCCTTTTGTGGGTGATGGTCATCCGCAACTACTTGGCCATGGTCATTAGCCTGCAGCACCGTAGTATCCTCATCAGTAGCAGCACCCGCATTTTCGTGACCGCATAGACAAAGTCAAAGTCGCCTTGCAAAGGCAAGTGCACATGCTCATCAAGTATTCATATGGTCACCCCTTATTCCGGAGTTGTCGGTAGGTAAAGTGGATAAAGGGAGTGGACAAAGGAAGAAGTAATGAATGTGATGTTGTTTCAAGTAGCATGAGGCACTAACAGGTTTGCAAAGGAAAGGCATGTTCATCAAAAATAACATCCCTAGAGATATAGAGACGGCCGCTGGGTATATATAAACATTTGTAACCTTTATGAAGCTCACTATAGCCAAGAAAAACATATTTATGAGATCTAAACCGAAATGTGTGTTTGTTGTAGGGTCCGAGGTTTGGCCAAGCAAAGCACAACCGAATGTTCTTAGGAAAGAGTAATCGGGCTTAGTACCTAGGAGTTTCTCAAGAGGAGTAGATGAATTTATGTTCTCGCTTGGCAATCTATTTATGAGGAAACATGCTGTTTTGAAAGCATCATCCCAAAATTTTAATGGCATGGAGGCATGAGCTAATAGAGATAGGCCAATTTCTACTACATGTCTATGTTTCCTTTCAGCTGACCCATTTTGTTGATGGGTGTGGGGACAAGATACATGGTGAGCAATGCGAACTTTTTTAAAGAATGGATGGATTTTTCCCCGTACTCTCCACCCTAATCGTGCCCGCATAGACAGAATTTTCCTGTTGGCGCCTCTCTACATGAGCTTGGAACTCATAGAATATTTTTTCAACTTCAAATTTGTATCTAAGGGGAAATAGCCAAGTGAATTTACTATAATCATCTATAAAGCTAACATAGTATTTAAAACCGTTGATCAAGTAATAGTTGGTCCCCAAATATCTAATGAATGAGCTCAAGAGGAAAAGACGACGTTTTATTGGAAGTAGGAAATGGCAATTGATGGCTCTTGGCCATTTGGAAAGCATTACAAACAAAGGAATTATTTGGTTCTCTAGGAATAGAATCATTAGTATGATGCAACACTTGTTGAACAATGGATGATGAGGGATGTCCTAAGCGATAATGCCACAATTACGTAGATGCCTTGATGCGGGATAGTGCTTGCTTAATAGTGGCGGTGTTGCGTGGTGTGAGAGCGTACAAACTACCCTCACATCGCCCTTGAAGAAGTGTTTTCCTCGTGGCTCTATCCTTGACAAAGAAGTAATTTGATTGAAACTCAAAGTATACATTATTGTCGAGAGGAGAATCGATGCACGTGAGAGAAGGCTTTTATGAGATTTTGGCACATGTAGGCCATTGTTCGATGTAATGTTTGAGAAGGGGTATATAAACTAGAGTGACCAACATGACTAATAAGCATACATGCACCGTTTGCAGCTTGTACTTGTTCTTTGCCATGGTACCTTCCCTTCACGGTCGGCCGATCGAGCTCACTACATGATATGATCAGTTTCACCAAGTGTTAGTATACCAGTATTGTCAACGGCATAGGATGGCGTTGTAGTGAGGTTGACCGATGCACCGTTGTCGTCGACTTGTTAGGAGTGATCATAGCCGTGATAGCAGTGCAACGCAAAGGTGTGTCCGATCTTGTTGCATACTTGGCACACCGGTTTGGGGCCGGGAAGCGTTGTTGGACACCGATCTCTCGGCCTTCCTAGCATTCACGGCCACGTCCGCGCCCATGAGTGCGGCCACCTCTATAGGTGTTGCATCACACACGGTTCGCCGAAGTACCCGAGATCCGGAGTATATCATTGTTCATATCTAGGTGCATCTCAAAGGATAAGAGGTGTGCGTAGAAGTCATCGAGCCCCATTGATTCCGCTCTAGTGGCCACCGCCGTGAAGAGCGAATCATACTCGGCGTCCAATCCGCCCATCATGTAGGCGATGATCTCTTCTTCACGCGAAGTTATCCTGCGGTGCAAGTGAATCTGCAAGACCCTTTACCTTGTTGTAGTAGTCGGTAACGTATTGATCCTTCTTGCGCACCATTGCCAATTGGCGGCTGATTTGCATCGTCCGGGCTCGGACCGTGACGCGAACATCCGTTTGAGCGCAGCCCAAACTTCGAGGACATCGGGAACAAAACCGACCCAACACTTGGGGCACATGAGAAGACAGAAGCGTCCTGAGTAGAAGCTAGTCTGTTGCGTACCACCGTTGGTATGCCCGATTTGGCACTGCGGTGGCTCCGGATTTCGCCGTCTAAGTGATCATCTTGGGTGGAACTACAATGGGATCCATCCACGTATCCGAGGAGTTGCGACCCCTCGGGTATGGTATGATCTGGGCCTTCCAAAGGAGGTAGTTGTCGCCCTTCAATTTGATGTTGATCGAGATGACCAAATGAAAGTGCCTCCGGTGGGGTTGCAAAGCAGGCCGGCGGTGGTGTTGGTGGGAGTGGAACCAGTAGCGTTGGTGGGAGCGGAACCAATAGCCATTATGGTTGAAGAACCAAGCTCCGAATACTATAAAGAAACTTAGAATGTGTAGAGAAGGATTTGGAGAGAAAATCCCACACGTGAGATCTTGCTCTTCTATTTATAATATATATATAAATATGCAGTGAATACAAAAAGCAACGAAATCGGTTTCCTAAAGAATAGGAGATCATGCCTAAAGAGTAAGTACATGGGGACTGCTAATCCCGGAGGAATCGGTCTTGCCTGAATATTTCAACAATAGACAACTCAATGACTCAAGACTACAATTAGGCGGGGTAACATCTACACACAACCTACTAAGTACCTCGCCCGACTTACGGCTACTTATCCGAAAAACATATATGACAACATTATGAGCTCACAAACCCCGTAAGTAATCCCCTACAGAAAATTGAATTTGCGGAATTTGAACAAAATGTTTCTAACAAGCTACTTCATTAAAGTTAAGCAACCGAAAATTGTACTTTTATTCATGACCAATATCGTAATTAGAGAAACCCCAAATTCAAGAAGCGTATTATAGATATCATATAAAGATATGAGTCTCCAAATTTACTATAGATATCATAGGTCATTTTTTTATTCTTAGTAACCCGAGCCAAAATTATAGAGGTCTTTTATTTCGTTTGAGTGACTTGAGAGTGTGTTTCAAACATCTAAGTAATAATAATCAAATAAAGGTATGGTTCTCCAAAATTACTATTGATATCAAAGGTCATTTATTTATTCTTAGTGACTGAGACGGAAATTATTCAAGTCATTTATTTACCTTCAATGATTTGAAAATAACATAGAGTCAATTATATACTCTTGATGACCCGAAATTGATTATCATAAGCCGTTATTATTTCATCAATAGACCGTGCGAAACTTGGTCTCATTTTTATAAATTTTTGTTGTCAAGGTCAATGTTTAATCCTATTGACATGATTCCTTAGTTCATTCAAGAAAAACTATTCGCACGAAAAAAAAATCTCAAGATATATATATACCACTGAAAGCCAGAAGTAAAAGCGTTAACCTTTAAATTTCAACATATAAAAAATACACCAAATAAAACAGCAACTAAATAACTAGATGTAAGGAAAGCTGAAATTTTTTAATATTTAAAATAAATAGGTCAAATGATGGACTACTTACCTGGTATTACCTTTAACTCCAAAACACAACTTGAATACTTCAAAAACAGCCATATTTCCCAAAGGAGTGGGATTTTTTTTTTTTCATGTGAGCCAAGAATCGGACAATCAAATTAGGGCTTTGAAGAAACATGCACTTATTCAATTAACCAATGCGCTCATTCAATCATGCCCAGGTTTTAAATAAAGGAGTGGGATTTTTTTTTGAAAGAAAGAGCTACAAAGTAGCTGATGAAAAACACACTGCAAAGTTTAAAAAATCTAGGCGCATAGAGACTCAAAGGCTTCCATTAGCCACCAGTGGGAAGGGCCATTCTTTTGAAAAATAGGGAAAGTTGATGGATTTCTTCTTCTCCTTCAGCTGCTAATCTATCAGCAAGAAAGTTGTCATCCCGGTCAATGACCTCCGGCCATCTGTGAGTAGGTCTTCGAATGTAATTTGTCAAAGTGGTCTTAAGGAGATGAAGGGGAGGGTCTGAAGGTGTCGGGAGGCTTTAGAGCTGACTACATTCGCCCATGATAAGCCAGGCTCTTGCTCTGGGGATGAGGGGGGGTGACGCGAGTGGGAGAGCCTCACCCCTGCAATAAAATTGTTGATCCGAAAATAACTAAGAAAAGATTTGTTTGCCAGAGCTAATGAAAAGCTATTTGGGCATTTTTATGATTTATGTGAACTGAATATATTTTAATTGTTCGGTTCTTCAAATATCCATAAAAGCAACTACGATTTAAGTTGTTCTAGAACATGTATTTTTGTTTCAAATGACACTTTGAGAAAAAGTTTTTATTTTTTTAATTAATAATTTTTCTCCATAAAATTTCATGTCCAAGTAAAATACTATTTTTATATCAATTCATTGTAGATTTCCTCATGAAATTCAATGAATTTTCAATAACAAGATATTGGAAAGAACATGACTCACTTGTGGAGGTATAAATAACACATTCATTTTCAAAGTCTAGAATTAATAAAATCTAGACTACAAAGAAAATTATTGTTTGTAAGAAACGGCATTTTTTTGTTTATAACCTGATGTTAATTCAGTTTAGGAATGGATTAGAAAAGGAATTTATTTGTTTCAAAAATCCTCTATTATAATTTAAATAGAAACAGAAAAATTCTTCTTTTCTAAATTTAGAATCATATTTGAAAGGGAAAGCAATCCATTTTTAAATTTTAAATATTAAAATGGAATAGTTTTCGTTGGTAATCTGTTATCAATTAAATCGGTTGTAATTCCTAGTGAGAATGTACAAATGAATTTGAAACAAGTTGTAACTGTTAAAAAAAAAATTAGAAATGGATTACAAACAGAAATTTTTTGGTTTAATTATATTCTGCTCATTACAAACATAACTATTTTTGTTTCTAATCTGTTTCTAAAATTTATTTATATAAAAAAAATAAATTATATATTGAAACAAATTTATCCGTTTTCAATCCATTTCTAAAATTTAAGCAAAAAAATAAAATAAAATTAAAATTAAATCCCTATAAATTATGCAAAGCTACTATATGATTTTTTTTTAAAACCTGAAATACTAACAAATAAGATAAATTCATCAATTCATACAAAACAACTGTTCAAACATATATATTTAACACAAATTACTAACAAAATGACAAATACAACTGTAAGTCATGAAGATCAACGTCATGATCATCACTAAATGGCTGAGTCCTGCTTCATAAACTGTGACCGCAAAATGATCCTTTTCACAAAACTTATCACCATGTCCTTCATTTGATGCATCATCTCCTCACAATATTTGTCCCTCTCCTCCATTTCATGCAAACTCTATTGAAGTTCCTTGTTGTTATCTTGTACTTGGCTAAGAGTTTGTTGAAGCTCCTTATAATTATCTTGTTCATGGTTAAAACCTTGATGCAAATATCTAATCTTAACCTGTAGTGTCTCAAATGATGAACTCTGTGATGAATGGGGATAGAAGATAGAGGCCTGGGATCCTATTTTATAAACCCAGCTTTTTTCCTTCCCCACAGACTCATAATAGAGCTTTTCCATCCACAATAGGGAGCTCACCATGCTCTTCTTGTGTTTAAGATGCGTGCTCCACAAGCTCCGGATAGGGATCCTACATTAGTTGATTTGGCTCATTAAATATTATTCTACAATTAGAGATAAACTCAAGTAATGTAAACAAAATCTATAATTTGAAGCCACATAAATAAATTGTTCTATTTACCTTAATGGCTTGAGCTAGTGCATCAACAAGCACAAATGTACTCTTTCTTGTATGAGTCACTTCGAAAAGCTCATAGGAAAGAGGATCACAGCCAAGCCACGATTGCTAGAATAATACAACAAATTGGATTATGTTACAATTAGCAATAAACTAACTATTTATACTTTATAAACACATTCATATCAATATAAGTATCTTACTAGCCTATCCACATGGAAAGCATAAGAAATAGAGGCTCTGGTGTGTCGAGCCATACCAAAGCTAGCCCTACCAGTCTTAGTGAGTCAATTGGCATTAGCTTTCTCACTCCAAGTTTTAAATTATGAGGAATTCCATAGTTCACTTCATATTTCCCACGAAGAGTCAGACACATTCATGGACCACCCTGTCATGGATCAACTTCAGCTCAGTGAAATAAGTCTGGATTTAGAGAAATCTACTTTAATTAAACTCTAATCTTTCAAGCAATCAGAAGATCAACATTGTTTCGTCCCAGAATTGAGCACACAAGCAACAATATAGCAATTGCAACATAGTTCAGAGACAGTAAATCTCCAGAGATTTAAGCACACAATCAACAACGCCACAAAGAACATATCTAAGCATATGAGCCAAAAAAAAAAAGAAATTAAGATAATGGGCTCACTGCCCTCCTGCCCGGTCGCCGGCGGAGCTCCTCGGAAACTCGACCTCTTCTCGGATTCAGGCCCACTTCTCTCTAATCTTTTCCTACCCCCCTCTCCCTGTCTATCCTTGCCCTTTTTATTCATGTTCACTTTGACACAACAACCCCTATTGTAGCGCAGCACGTGCTTTTCCATCATTTTCACTTGCCACGCTGGGGATTCCAACAAACCCTTTCAGGCGCATATTGGTTCTTTGCTCGCGCCTGCTCCTTCACCTCGTTAGCCATGAAGCGACTTCACCATTGGTTCTTTTTTCATCTATTTGAGCTGACATGTCACCCCACTCCTCTCGCACGTGAAGTTGGTTGAAAAGCTCCTACCTTGGCGCCATTTGCTCTCCAGCTATTACATTACCCCTTCCATTAAGACATACCTTGTCCTCAAGGTCAAGAGAGGAAAATGGGTCACTAAGCTGGCCGTGTCCTCCCATGAATTGTTCTCCGACAGTAATCCATCCCACTGAATGAGAACGTGTCGAATGGGTTGGCTATTCCGGAGTATAGTTCTAAATTGAACAGCAGCCACTTGTTGAAGTAAAGGACCAGATTATGTCGTCATAATTGGAAGAGGGACAGATGCAGTATTGTTATTGGGGTCACCTACAAATTTTTTTAAGAGGGAAACATGGAACACAGGATGCAGGCAAGCTTCTTCAGGCAGTCGAAGTTTATATGCCATAGAACCAACTTTTTGTAGAATTTGGAAAGTCCCAAAGTAATGTATGCCAAGCTTTTGATGTTTGTGCCTTGCCAAGGAATGTTGTCTATATGGTTGGAGTTTGACCAATACCCAATCACCTTCATCAAAGTGAAGTACAGTCCTTTTTTATCAGCTAGCTTCTTCATTCTAGTCTGGGCCTTAATGGCATTCTCCTTCAATTGGTGTGAAACCATATCCAGCTACTGCAATAGTGTAGATACTACAGGTGGGTCATGGTCATTAGAATAGTATGGCAACAGCAAAGGGGGATCCCAACCATAGACAATCTTGAATGGAGTCATGCCTGCACTAGTATGAAAAGAAGTGTTATACCAAAATTGAGCCCATGGCAGTAAATCCACCCATGCCTTCGGATTTTCAGGCACAAAGCAATGTAAATACAATTCCAAACACTTATTCAAGGCCTCCGTTTGGCCATCAGACTGAGGATGATATGCAGACAACATTGATAAGGTTGTCCCTATTGCTTTGAATAAATAATTCCAGGAATTACTAAGGAATGTTCTATCCCTGTCGCTCGAAGGAATAAAATGCCCAAATTTGGAGAGACGATCAACCACGACATGTATGACGGTGAAGCCTTTGGAAAGTGGTAGACCCACAATAAATTCCATTGAAATATCGTCCCAAATTCATTTAGGAATGGGCAATGATTGCGAAGGCCACTCGGGTGAGCATGATCATGTTTGGCCTACCGACGGATCCTGCGTTGCGAACAAATTTAGTAATGTCGGTGCACATACCTTTCCAAAGAAATTGGTGAGCGAGATGTGCATAAGTTCGAAGAGAGCCAAGCATGTTCGCCAAGTGGGGTGGAATGATATTCATTCATCAATTGCCGTTTGAGAGTAGCAAACTCGGGAACCAGGATTTTGTCATGCCGCCATAACAGTTGGTGTCGCCAAGAAAATTTAGGATCATAAGTCCGGGTGAGACTAAATTGCTTTGATGAGGTCGGCATAGGCAGGGGTCTTGGAACTATAATGCTTGAATTTGTGAAAGCAAAGCAATCGACAAGAGGAAACAGAGAATGTAAAGCATCGGGACAAGTGCGTCGCCTGCCCGATTGTCTCACCTCGGCTTATATTCAATAGTGAAATTGTATCACAATAATTTCGGCAGCCAACGTTGTTGTTCGGGGGTTTGTATGGTTTGCCGACGAGAGGGGTTTGAGTACCCGATGATCGATGGGAATGATGAATTTGTTCCCTAAAAGATCATGCCGGAAAAAATAAGCAATGGGATGGTTGTGTTGACTAGGAATTGCACCAATTCCAACACCCGAAGCATCTGTTTCCAAAATGAATGGTTGGGAGAAATCAGGTAACATGAGAACATGAGCTTCGGCTATAGTTTGTTTGAGCTGTTGAAAAGCTAATTGCGCAGCAGGAATTCCAGCGAAAGAATCTTTCTTTAGCATATCTCGTAAGTGGGTAAGCCTTGGAGGCATAATGTGGAATAAATGTTCTAGTAGTGCCCACTAAGGCCAAGGAACCTCGCAATTGTTTAACCGTTGTAGGTACGGCCGCTTGAGAATAGATTCAACTTTGGATTGATCCATTTGTACTCTCGCAGCAGACACTATATGGCCCAAGTATTCAATTTGTAACATGCCAAAACTGCACTTTGAATACTTGGCATAGAGATGATTCTCTTGCAAGGTGAGAAGGGTTGTCTCTAAATGTTGTAGATGACTATCCCAATCGAGACTATATACTAACATATCATCAAAAAAGAAAAGAACAAACCGTCTCATGGTGAAGTGGAAAATGTTATTCATCAAGGATTGGAAGGCTGCAGGGGCAATGGAAAGCGCAAATGGCATCACCAACCATTGAAAATGGCCATGATGTGTTTGAAAAGCAGTCTTGTGCCGATCAGCTGGGTGTATTAACACCTGATGGTATCAGGACTATAAATCCATCTTGGAAAAACTTTTTGCACCATGTAATTCATCAAGGAGTTCATCTACAGCTGATATAGGGAAAGCATCCTTGACTATAACAGCATTCAGAGCCCGATAATCTGTATAAAAACGCCATGTCCCATCTTTTTTTTTACAAGAGGTACAGGTGAAGAAAATGGACTTGTGCCATGCTCAATTAGCCCGTCTTGCAACATCTGGGTTACCATAGTTTCAATTTCAGTCTTTTGGCTATGAGGATAATGATAAGGTTTGACTTAGACAGGTTTGGCATCAGGTTGAAGTAGAATTTTATGGTCACATTGTCAGGAGGGAGGAAGACCTGAAGGCACTAAAAGAACCTGCAGGTACTTCTGTAATAATTGTTGCAAGGAGAAAGGCATATCATTAGGAAATGGAAGTGATGAAGATACTGAATGCTGAGAAGAAGCAGTGATTGGAATGTCGTTGTCACAAAATTCAGTAGTGATTTGATAACATTCAGCAATGGACTTGGAAGAAGATAGATAATGTAACTTATGAATGGATGCAAGCTGTGGACCCCTCTGTCTCTCTCCATATAATGTGATGAATTTGGAGCCTAAATAAAATTGAAATGAAAATTTGTTGTAATCCACAATATGAGGTATCAATGTAGCCAGCCACGCCGTGCCCAAAATTATTTCAGCACTAGCAATGGGTAGGAGAAATGCTGGAAATTCAAGGTGTGGCCCTGAACTTGTATGTTCAAATTCTCAACAATGCCTTCTACTTAAAGATTATTACCATTACCGACAAGGACCTTGAAAGTAGCTGTCAGTTGAACCTCCAGATGCAGAAATTTGGCTAGCCTGGGCTGGATGAAATCGTCATCACTGTCTCCATCTAAGAGAATTTGGACGGCATGTCCCTTGATGGACCCGGTGAACCTCATAGTACCTGATGCTACAGCATTGTTCATTGCATTCAGAGACATCTTTGGGGTTTGTTCATCAGTTGGTGGTGGTGGTGCAGGATCATGTTTGAGGAAAAACTCAGTGGCATCGGGTTCAGTGGTATCGAGAGAGACATCTTTGGGGTTTGTTCATCAGTTGGTGGTGGTGGTGCCGGATCAAGTTTGAGGAAAAACTCAGTGGCATCAGGTTCAGTGGTATCGGGAGAGTCTTCATTCCAATGAAGTAAGAGAAGGAATTTATTGAGACAACAATGAGAAAGGGTAAACTTCTCATCGCAATTAAAGCATAAACCCTTAGCCTTCCGGAGTTGCATTTCATTGAAAGTGAATCCTCCGATGTGATTGTGCACCGGCTGGGGGTAGAGCTGGTGGCAAAATGGAGGCCGAATTCACCGGAAGTGAAGCAACGGGCTTAGAAGGTAGGTTTGGAATAGCAAATGCTTTTCCTGGGGTGGTGATATGCGATACATCGGGAGATAAAGATGGACGGCGAGACGCCCAGCGACTGACCAACGGATATTTATCTTCATAAAGTTTTGCCAATGAGAATGTCGTGAGAAATGGAATCAAGTCTCCGAGGGAATTACATCTCTTTGAATCTCCCGTTTTAAGCCACTAATGAAGCATGCTAACAATGGTGTAGAGGAAATACCATCAACTCTGTTAGCTAGAGTGGTGAAAGTCGCATAATATGAAGAGACAGAGTCATCTTGGTAGAGTTTGAACAGAGTGTACTCTTGACTGTTGACACACCATTTGCGTCACTGCAAGTGCACGGGTCGTCAAGTAATAAAGTGCATCATGAAAGGGATCGGGTTGTCGAACCTTAGGGAGTAAACGCACTAGTACGACCTTCCGCTTATGAAATCTAGCCTGAAAAAAATGATGATTGGCAAGCCTAACTAAGTAGCTAAAAGGATTACAAGCAACAAAGGGGTAGAGATTATCAGGAGTAATGGAAACACTTGGACAATACTCTCTCGGGGGTTAGACAATGAAGTACTAACTTCTACAAATATTCATATCTCAATTAAAAGGTAGGTTTAACAGAAATGTGATAGCAAGACAGGATTTCACCGCATGCTAAATTAAATGAACAACGGGTTTTCACCCCTCGTCAACAATCATGCAACATGTAAAAAGACATACATCAAATCACGCATGCATTTCCAAGATTAAACTTCACAAGTAATTAAGATTAAAGAAATACAAGTAGAGTTCAACAATTCCCCAAAGTTTCTAGTCCAAGCTTCCCAAAAAAGGGCATTAGCTTATGATGCAATAAAAGTAAGATGGAGGAGTACAAATGTTCATCGTCATAACGAGAAAGTAAGATGGAAAACTCCCTCAAAACCAAGAAGACAAGGATTGGCTTGAAATTCCCCTCTACGTTGGAGGAGTACAACCCTTGACCGCGATGATGCCCTAATGGATTATGAGGATGATGTTAATGGAGGACTACGCTGATTCTTGGCCTTTGAATGGAGAAATCGACTCTTGATCTCGCAGTTAATGTCTTCCCTTCTCCAGCCACACTCTCCCCAGAAGTAGAATAAAAACCTAAAAGAGGTGCCCATTTTCTTTCTTCAGTAAAACCTTATATAGGCCTAAGCTTACGGCCAGCTTACGGGCGTAAGCTGGGCCATAAGCATCGGCGTTCCAACTTTCCTCGTGCCTTACACCCCTGATTACGGCGGCAAGCTTCTCCTGTAAGACTCTCTGTCTTCGGGTTACGGTCCTGCTCATGGCCGTAAGCCTAGGACTGTAAACCTCATCTGCCATATCTTACTTCCATCCTTACGGGCATAAGCTGCTCCCGTAAACGCCTTTATCTCCCACTTATGGTCTTGCTTATGGCCGTAAATCCCAACCGTAAGCATCTCTGTATTACAGGGCTTCTCCTCTTACGGGCATAAAGATTCCCGCAAGGTCTTCGGAATATGGCTTACGGCCATAAGTCTAGCCGTAAGGCGCCTGTAAGCAGTGTAGCCCTCCAAGTGCTAAGTTATAAGCATGCCATCTTCAATGTTTTTATTCCCAATTGTTTCCTTTGGCTCTCCTTTGGCTTGAACCTACACTTGGTGCCTGCGAAGATAGTTTATACTTGATTTAGAATCATATTCCACTAATTTGCTCCAATGCTAACTCGATAAGTATACAATTTAATATATAAAATATGCATAATTGTATACTTATCAACTGTCATAAACCGAAGGCCCATAGGTCTCCTCCAAAGCTTTGACTAATTAAGACCAAGAAGTTATAACACCGGCCTTCATTAGCATCTGAAACCCAGGGACAACAGGACCATCAAAGTTGATTGCTGCGATTTGCAATCGATAGGCATTAGTGATATGGTAAAAGCTGAAGAGCTACTCCATCTGAAAGATCCAAGGAAGGACATATGTGCCATTAAAAGAAGGAAAATCCATTTTGACATATCGAATATGAGGTGGTGGCGATTGTCGAGTGTCGATTCCATCAGAAAAATCCACTAGAAGTAAAGGAGGACCAGCTAGGTTGCTCTGAGATGCTTGAGAATGTTGAGATTCAAGGATTTTAGAGAGAGTTGTCACCGATTGCACCAAAAGTCTAACCAGATCCTCTTTTTGATCCATGGCGGCCAACAACCGCTCCTCTCGTTGATCCATAAGAGTAACAATCGAGTCCAGCTTCGCTGCTAAATCTTTCAGACGAGTGGATTCAGCCATAGTAAGGAAGGAGAATCAATGAAAGCACCAATGTTATGGATCAACCTCAGCTCAGTGAAATCAGTCTGGATTTAGAGAAATCTACTTCAATTAAACTCTAATCTTTCAAGCAATCAGAAGATCAACATTGTTTCTTCCCAGATTTGAGCACACAAACAACAATATAGCAATTGCAACATAGTTCAGCGTCAGTAAATCTCCATAGATTTAAGCAGATAATCAACAACAAAACAAAGAACAGATCTAAGCATACGAGCTAAAAAAAGAAATTAAGATAAGCTGGGCTCACTTGTCCTCCCCGCCTTGTCACCGAAGCTCCTCGGAAGCTTGACCTCTTCCCAGATTCAGGCCCACTTCTCTCTATTCTTTTCCTACCCCGTCTCCCTGTTTATCCTTGCCCTTTTTATTCATGTTCACTCTGACGCAACAGCCCCTATTGCAGCGCAGCACATTCCTTTCCATCATTTTCACTCGCCACGCTAGGGATTCTAACAAACCCTTTCAAGCGCGTATTGGTTCTTCGCTCGAGCCTACTCCTTCTCCTCGTCGCCCTAAGCGGCTTCACCATTGGTTCGTTCTTCATCTATTTGAGCTAACGTGTCACCCCCACTCCTCTTGCACCGAAGTTGGTTGAAAAGCTCCGGCCTTGGTGCCATTTGCTCTCCCGCCATTACACCCCCCTTCCCCCTTTCACCCACCCACCACTGCGGTACCTTTTCTCAAACTGCATGTCAATGGTCTATACCATGCCATCTTGATAACAGATGACACTAACTCATCATAAACAAACAATTTTTGTAATTTAACATAAACAAAAATATATTTTTAAAATTAGGCAAATGCAGTTCTAGATTAGTGGAACTATTAATGCATTGCTAATTATAATTATAGTGAAATACTATCAATAAAAAGTTTTAGGCTGTTAATATTAGCACCATATAATTAAAATTCTACAAAAAAAATTGATTTTATAATTTATTTAACCCCACATGCAGCATCAATTATTAATTTGGTCAACATCCTAGCAATGATGATAAGGATCTACAAATTCTCTAAACATTAGGAATAAAAAATACAAATTAAGAAACAAATTGGTGAAACGTACATGTAAAAACTCTATAGTGAGGATAAATGAATTAAAATACTAACCATGCAAAAAAAATCTAAGTTAGCGGAATTAATATCATTATTGGAACCATTAATGTATTGGTAATTATAATTGTAGTGAAATATTAAAAGGAAAGTTCAAAGTGAAATTGACACTATAATTAATAATTTAATAAAAAAATTGACTTTTGATTTATTTAGCTCCACAAGCAATATGAATACAATAAACAACAATATTAGTGAGATGTATATGTGAAAACCTATAACAAGGAGAAATGAATAAAAATCATAACAAAACAATTTCTGGTTTAGTGAAATTAAAATCATTGTTAGAACAATTAATGTATAATTTTAGTGAAATATTAAAAAAGAAAGTTCTATTTTAATGAAATTGACAATATATAATTAACAATTTAATAAAAAATGAATTTGCAATATATTTAGCCTCACAAGCCACATCAATTATTTAGTTTGACAACATTCTCGCAATGATAATAAAGATTCACAAATCCATTAAAGATTATAAATTTAAAAACAAACTAAGCGACAATATAAGTAAGATGTACATGAAAAAACCTATAACAAAAGTAAATGAACAACAAATAAATAAGATTAGAAGTTCACATTAATTATTATTTAAATACCCGAAGTTCATATAAATAGAAGATCTCCTTAGTGGCATTCTTCCAACAATATCCGTTATCATCCATTCTTTCTTTAAAAAAATAATGTGATTTTTCGAGCACAAATATTTGAAGGATGCAACCTACGAAACACAATGAATAAATTATGTAACTCATCACTAACAATGATATATGAGAAAAGGGAAATTTTAATGCTTAGATTCCTTTCACAAGCTCTGTGTGGTCTCCTTGACCCATCAATAACAAGGGGTATGCAATCCATCAATGATGCCAAGGTATGTCAAGCAAGCACAGTAGGCTCGCCATATGATGGTGTAACATACAAAGACATTTATAAACTTTTGTTTGCCTTAATGAAACACAGGCCCAAGATAATTAATTAAGGAATATCTTAATTATTAAATGTTGGCAAGGAACTGGAGATTTGAGACTTCAGAAATATGAAATGGAAACAAGTTGCAGTGAACAAATGAAATGCTCAGTAACAAATGGATGTGTCGTGGTAACCACCTTGCCTTAAGAACGATTTCGGTAGACCTTTGGTGCAAGTCTAAACTCCGGTCGCTCTCCAAGGTTAACACACCCTTTTCCGGACGCGTGCACTCGCGGCAGGAAAATTGGAGATCATTCAAGCAACAGCCCGAGAGAAAGGAAGAGAAGGGGAGAATTGATCAAGGAAAAGAGAGAGGTCAAATCTACATTCCCTTCTCTCTATTCATATATTTATACACCTTTTTCTCACCTAAAGAAAACTGAAACAACTTCAATCAAGGAGAAAGAAACGGCAATGAAAGAGAGAAAGAACCGGAAAGGAAATGAAAATTTTAATGACAAGAGAAACGGAAAATTCAATGGCAAGAATTTATTGCCGGCGGGAAAAAAGGAATTGTAATCTGCTGCCATTTCCTACAATCCCCCACAAATGGCATGCAACAAACAAAAGATGCAGGCGGTGGCAGGGTCAATTGCTTAAGCATCAATATCTTCCGATTGAATTGACACATAGTGAAGTGAGACAACAAATAAATCCATGAAGTGAAAAACTCTTGAACTTGATGGATTTTGTTTGAGACCCCACAACACACAATAAACCTTTATGCTTAAATGATCCCCGCGATAAACATTTTAGTACTGAAACAAGACCATGTGCGTACCTTGAGACTAATGAATGCTCTAAGAAGGCAATCCCTTGTCTTCCATAGGATGTGGCTGAGACTCCATACCCACATAGATGAATCCATCAAGTGCTTCTCTATAGCACCACCATAGAAGGCTATGGATCCATTAATAGCAACTTGTGTGCTCTTAGCATTACCGGTCAAACCATCAAGTCCATGTCTACTAGACCACCCACCAAAAGGGCTATGGTTTTACACAAGAGCCAATGGCTCATAATAATCGGGATCAATGTGGTTTCGTTTGACCTCAAAAGAAGATATCCACCACATTTTCCATTAAACACAAGGCTTAAGACCCATCCCTCTAGAGGAATCCAAAACCAATTTCTGGTTAGACCTTTCGTAAGAGGATCGGCCAGATTTCTTTCAGATTTTACATAATCCAATGAAATTACGCCAGTCCTCGGCATTTGTTTAACCGCACTATGTCCGATGCGAATATGTCTTCTCTTACCATTATACACACTTTGTTCTTGGCAATTGCGATAGTTTGCTCGAGAATCACAATGAAGGAAGATTGGAACATTTGATTTTCCCCACACGGTGGCACATCCGCCAACAGGTTCTTCAACCATTACGCCTCTTGACCTGCTAATTCAAGGGCGATGAATTCAGATTCCATGGTGGAGCGAGCAATACATGTCTGTTTAGCAGATTTCCAAGAAATAGCTCCTCCACCTAAGATGAAAACATATCCACTAGTTGAACTTACTTGATCATTATCGATTACCCGGTTCGCATCACAAAATCCCTCCAAAACAGCGGGAAATTTATTAAAATGTAAACCCCAATCCAAGGTTCCTTTCAAATATTTAAGCAATCTATAAAGTGCATTCCAATGTTCAATACTAGGATTGTGAGTGTAACGACTCAATCTACTAACCGCATAGGCTATGTCGGGACGTGTATAGTTCATGAGGAACATCACACAACTTTGTGATTTTAGCATATTCAGATTGAGATACACTATCACCTTTATTCTTTTTTAGGTGTATCTTTGGGATCATAGGGAGTTCTTACTAGTAACACTTCAAAACAGTTGAATCTTTTCAGCATTTTCTCTATATAATGAGATTGACACATTGAGAAACCATGTTCTGTTTTTGTTAGTTTAACCCCTAAGATCACATCAACTTCTCCTAAATCTTTCATATCAAATTGAGAAGACAAAAACTTCTTGGTCTCACTGACAACATTGAGATTAGAACCCAAGATTAACATGTCATCCACATACAGACATATAATCACACAATCTAATCCAAACATTTTTGAATAAAGACATGAATCAGAGGCATTGACAACAAATCCATTGGTAACCAAAATATGATCAAATTTTTTATACCATTGTTTTGGAGCTTGTTTAAGACCATACAAGGATTTTCTAAGTTTACACACTTTATCCTCATGACCTTTAAACACAAAACCCTCTCGGTTGCTCCATGTATATATCCTCCTCTAAATCTCCATTTAAAAAAGCTGTTTTGACATCCATTTGATGCACAACTAAATTATAAATTGCAGCCAAGGCAACTAAAGATCTAATGGTAGCAATTTTAGTCACGGGAGAATAAGTATCAAAATAGTCAATATCTTTCCTTTGGGTATATCCTACTACCACAAGCCTAGCTTTGAACTTATCAATAGTACCATCGGGGCCTCATTTTCTTTCTGAAGATCCATTTGCTTTTGATAGGTTTAGATCCTTTAGGTAAGCTTACTAAGTCCCATGTATGATTCAACACAATGGAATCTAGTTCACTTTTTATAGCATCTTTCCAAGAGCTACTATCTAAAGATGTTATTGCTTCTTCATAAGTTTTTGGGTCTTCTTCAATCAACAAAGCGAGTCACCAAGGTTCATTTATTTTATCAGAATTTTCAATCAAGAATGAAGTAATAAAATCTTGCCCAAAATTTTTTTCAGTTCTTTGCCTTTTACTACATCTAAGATTATCAACATACTCATTATTGAAAGAAGAACTAGGCAAAGACAGAGGCATACATGTATCCTTCAAAGACACGGAATCAATGTTAGTATAGGATTTCTTCAAAGGAAACTCACTTTCAAAAAATTCTGCATCACGAGATTCAGAATTGGAACTGTCTTTTAAGGACATAAATCTATAAGCAGCAGAATTTTGAGCATAGCCAATAAACACAGCATCATAAGTTTTAGGTCCTATATTAGTCCTTTTAGGAGAAGGTAAACTAACTTTAGCAAGGCACCCCCCATACTCTTAGAAATTTTAGATTAGGAGTGAAACCTTTCCATAACTCATAAGGGGTTTTTTCTAACCTTTTATGAGGAACCCTGTTAAGAATATAACAAAGTTTGAAAGAACGACTTCCCCACCACATATTATCCGCTAGACCTGAACTTATAAGCATAGCATTCAACATATTTTTAATAGTTCTATTTTTCCTCTCAGCTATGCCATTTTGTTGGGGTGTATAGGGGGCGGTATGTTCATGTATGATCCCATTCTTTTCACGAGAATTCCTTAAGGTAATCGGTATTATATTCCCCTCCTCTATCGGATCTAACTCTTTTTATTTTCTGTCCAATTGATTTTCCACTTCTGTTTTATATTTCAAGAACATCTCACCGGCCTCATCCTTTGACCTTAGGAGATAAACTTTGGTATATCTAGAAAAGTCATCTATAAAAGTCACATAATATTTTTTACCTCCCTTCTTGATTGTGTTCTTGAAATCGGCCAAATCTGTATGGATTAATTCTAATAATTTAGAATTCCTATTTTCAACAGATTTAAAAGGTTTCTTGGCAAATTTAGCTTCTACACAAACGAGCATTTTGAAAACTCTTTCACATTCACGGTAGGGATTAAGTTTAGATTTTTAAGTCTTTTAATAGAAGCTATGTTCACATGCCCAAGTCTACCATGCCATAAATTAACAGATTCAACAATATAAGCGAAGAGGAAGAATTACCATTAGCAATGTTCAATACAAAGAGACCCTCATTCGAGATATCCCTTCCCCACGAATTGTCCATTTTTTGTCAAAACTACTCTATCGACTTCCAACACAATTTTCAGACCAGCCTTGTTCAATAAAGCACTGACACTAAATTTCTACGCGAGAGAAGGAACATAAAGCACATTGTTTAAAGATAATGTTTTCCCGAAGTGAGTTTAAGAAGGATCTTTCCTTTACCGAGGACTCCGGCAACACTTTGGTTCCCCATGTAGACGCATTCTCCATCTGCGGCCTCTTCAAAGTCATAGAACAGATCCCTGTTGAAGCGAGAAATGTCTAGAGGCTCCGGTATCCGAGCACCCAATCAACCTTGTTTTCAACCGATTTGCTTCAACAATTACTTGCAGCAATGATTTCATCGATTCAATAAGGTTTGCTTGATTTGCAGCTTTACCATCAGTTTTTTCATTAGTCTTTTGTTGTCCATGACGTTGGTAACATTGGTAAGCTTTGTGACCGGTTTTCCACATACATAGCACTGCAACTTAGTCTTTTTCTTTTCAATCTTGTTCCCACCTTTGTTGACTTGGTTCTGCATTTTACGATTCCCTTGATAGAGACCTTTCTTGGGACCATGCTTGAATGTTTCTTTAGCTGAATATTCATTAGCAACAACAAGGTTAGCTTTAGGAATATTCACAAGAGAAGAGATTTGCTTATCTTTGAGGCGATTAGCTTCTTCAGTCCTCATGTGGCTAATGAGTTCCTGTAATGTAAGATCCTTTTTCTTGTGTTTGAGTTGGTTCCTATAATCACTCCCGGGAAGGTGGAAATTTTTCTAGAAGGACATTTGCTTGCAGGATTTCACACATCTTCATCCCTTCATTGAGAACATCTGCAGTTAGGTTCTCATATATGTGCACCTGCTCCATAATTGGTTTGTCATCGATCATCTGAAATTGCAGCCATTTACCCACAACGTACTTCCTTTTTCCTGCATCATCAGCACCATATTTCTTTTCCAACATGTTCCAAATCTCTTTGGCAGATTTTTGAGTGACAAACAGATCAAAAAGAGGGTTAGACATGTGGTTTAGTAAGTGTCCTCTAACAGTCTTGTTGTCTTTTTTCATATTTTTTCTTTGATTCCTCATCCACTTGCTTGGTTTGAACAATAGGAGTAGTGATAGGTGTGGCAAGGGGGTCGAGGGAGGTTCCATTGGTATCGGTTTCAATGAAAAGGGAATCGAGAAAACAATACATAATCAATGTCAAGCTGTTCAAAGAAAATCAACAATTTTTGGGACCAACGCTTATAGTTAGTTCCATCTAATGGTTCCGGCTTTGACAAATCGGGTAGGGTCTTGTTTATTTGAAATAGCCATGGAAAACAAAGAAGTCGTTCTTAAATATGTTGGCAAGGAGCTGGAGATTTGAGACTTCAGAAATATGAAATGGAAACAAGTTGCGGTGAATAAATGAAATGCTCGGTAACAAATGGATGTGTCGTGGTAACCCCTTGCCTTAAGAACGATTTCGGTAGACCTTTGGTGCAAGTCTAAACTCCGGTCGCTCTCCAAGGTTAACACACCCTTTTCCGGACGCGTGCACTCGCGGCGGGGAAAATTGGAGATCATTCAAGCAACGGCCCGGAGAGAAAGGAAGAGAAGGGGAGAATTGAT
Organism: Dioscorea dumetorum; assembly: GCA_902712375.1. Lineage (NCBI taxonomy): Eukaryota > Viridiplantae > Streptophyta > Magnoliopsida > Dioscoreales > Dioscoreaceae > Dioscorea > Dioscorea dumetorum. The sequence goes on along the minus strand of CACTHL010000115.1, from coordinate 116,811 downwards.
CAAGGAAAAGAGAGAGAGTCAAATCTACATTCCCTTCTCTCTATTCATATATTTATACACCTTTTTCTCACCTAAAGAAAACTGAAACAACTTCAATCAAGGAGAAAGAAACGGCAATGAAAGAGAGAAAGAACCGGAAAGGAAATGAAAATTTTAATGACAAGAGAAACGGAAAATTCAATGGCAAGAATTTATTGCCGGCGGGGAAAAAAGGAATTGTAGCTGCTGCCATTTCCTACATTAAATAACAACTTAGCTACACTAACTTCACTAATCATAAAAAATCCATCCATTTGATCAAGCTCCCCCAGGCCCAAGCTAATTAATTAAGGAATGTCATAATTATTAAATCAAAACATAGCTACACTAATCACAAAAATCCATCCATTTAATTCAACATAAAAATGAATAAAATATTTTTGTAGACCAAGCATAACATAGCTCAAAACCCTAAACTTCTACAAATGAATAAACTTCCAAACTCATTGAACCTCATTCTTTTTCTTTTTATTTTTTCGACTTTCTAAGATATTATTTATTTATAAGATTTGGCAATAATTAATAACTTAGAGGTCTTCCAACAAATTCAGATATAAGATCAGGTCCCCTTTGATTAAAATTACAAAAAAAAATAGAAATCTTATTGTACTTAAAAGTTACTTATAATTTTAAATTCCAGCAATGATACACTACACATTATTTAAAAATATGAGCTTGATATGATGTATTTTTATTTTTAAAATAAAATCTAATTAAGGTAGAGTTTTTAAATATTTTATCTCAAATTTAAACAAAAGTTGAGATATGGTATAAAAACAAAATATTTCAGTCACAATCTCTTTAAAAGAAAGGCAGAAACAAAATTTACATTTTAATTAATAGTTATTAAAATTCCCCATTCCATCAATCGCGATCTTTCCCCATGACCTTCATACTTTGCCTCATCCCCCCCACTCTTTTTTGTCTCTACCTTTAGTGGATCTTTCTGTCTCGTATGTCCTCTGGTTTTTCTCTGTTTTGTGACTTTTTTTAGACTATTTGTACTGGTTCCTTTCTTTTAATATGTAGTGGTTTATCCACTCTTTTTTAAAAAAAATGTGAACTTGATATGATCCCCAGCATGACAATAGATCATTACGATAACAAGGAAGTAACACATAGTCTCTCCGCACTTTGTTTATCCATACAAAACTCCTGCAAGTTTTCAATTTCCTAACAATTTCTTATCTTTTAGTATTTACTTTTTAGTCTAATTCCCATCAAAATGATAGAAACGGCGTTAAGGGGAGGAGAAGATTGCAGGGCTTTGCTGATGATTACAATCCTTTCTGGGTGTAAAATTTCAAAAATGCCCCACTGGCAGCATTGGGAAATGATGCAAGGACGATTAGAACTCTGACATGTTGGGCTATCATTTTTTCTCAATTCTCCTGTATAATATTTCTGACTCACATGATATCTATGTTTTCTATATATTATATCCATTATGTCTCTAGTATATCGTTATGAGTTTTTTAATTTATCTTTCTTTGGTGAGTAGTTCTTTCAACTTCTCCTTGCCAACAATAAAGAGGTTATATTGTTTGGGATTTGAAAGAAAGGAGGAGTACCCAGGCGACCTCCGGGAGATCATCCGATGTGGGTGACTCCTCCTCCCAACACAACACACACACAAAAAAAGGAGCCCATAAAACCCACGGGAAAGCAAGGTCGGGGAATGTTTCCTCTCCACCAGCCCCCAAGCACATGCCCCATCATTGATCACCGGTTGACGAGCTCAACTGGAGGATGGCGACATCAATGAAATGGCACGACTATTGCAACAAGTTTTATGTGAGCTGAAAGAATTCCGTGAGATTCCGGAGGAACATGACACCCGGGATGCATAGGAGCAGAGAGTCGGCTCATTGACACGGACATGCGAGGGCGATGGTCAACGGCCTTTGTTGGATTTTCATCGAAAGCCATCGTCTTGAAAACGCATGAGAAAGTCATAAACAGACAGTAGTCGGGGGACCATGTTTCCCAAGATATCAGAAAACCTACTCTTGTAGATGAAATACTTGTGTTGGACGTGGAAATAAATGCCCCGGAGTTAGAAATACTAGTCTCATAAGTTGCATACCAGTACGGGAAGTCGATATAGTGGCACCAAATTTTGAAATACTGACAGCAGAATTCAATGATGTACTACTTGTGTTTTATGGTGCGCTACATTGAGCAGATCCTGAGGGGAAAAGAGCTGAACATACCATAGGCGAACGTGTTGAACTTGCAGCATCACTATGTCGCCTGAATGCTGATAGACAGCATGTGATTCATGGTTGGGTCATTAACCGCGGATCATGTTGCCACTGAGGATGATGCCACCAATGCCGATGAGGGGAAGGATGATGCCAATTGATATCAATGACATTAAATGGTATTGGATGATTGTAATTGTGCTTTAAACAATTTGAAATAACATTGTCAAAACATTACTGTTCAAGTTAAGTTTACATTATACACAGGTAGCACATAAATTATTCTAAAACATGGCATATTGCACAAAGAAAACATATAATACACATGAAAGGTGCATAATACACAAAGAGAACCTACAATAAGCCTATTTCAATGCAATATGTACATTGGATGTGGAATATATGTCATAGTTGTAAAATATATGTGATAAGTCTATAATAACATTGTATTAGAAGCTTGTAAGTCTTCCTAAAAATATTTATGTTGATCCACTAATGTAATGATGCATTGTGCACGAAAAGGTTTGATAACTGGCTGTAAACATGGATTATTAGTTGGGATCCTTTATACTACCCAAGAATAGACATATTACACGTAAATAATATATACCACATAGGAATTGTTTTAAAGTCACAATCTCCTCTTGTATGTAATACACTTTGAGAACACATATAGAGCATCAAGTATGGGCTAACATTTTACCATATCACAAAGAACTAACATTCAGATATCCTAACAACATGTTAATATCAAAAAACTTATACAACTTTACCAGGCTACACATGAATGACGTAATGTAACCACAAGTAGCTTATTGTAAACGGAAACATAAACGATTAAACTGTAAATGCTTATAATACAGAGGAAAGGTAAATATTACATAGCTGGGATATCACACATGTAGCTCTTAGTTAGCTATGACTGCATTACAGGGATGGTGGTTGTGGCCTATTTCATGACATCTACTGCAATGCAACTCCCGAACATTGAACACCTATGATTCAATCATCTTCTTTCTCGGACCTCTGAGCTCTTGTCCTTGTGACTGGCGGCCGCATGTAGAGACTACGATCGTCGTCAATTGGCTTGTGGTGGTCTAGGATGAGTATTTGGGTTCAATGTCTGTCAATATGATAGCTGCACACACATGTTTGCAAGGGAAGCCATACACTTCTCATCTATGACATGAGCGCTTCCTTATGCGGAAGTTAATAGCATATTTGTTCTCATCTAGCACTTTATAATTATCACCAACAAACAGGCCTACCCACAAGGAGTGGTTGTCTTCTACTATTTATTCAACTTTATATGTATCTCATAATAGATGTGAGTTTTCCATCTTTGGGATTGTTTAGGTTTGTCAGCCAATAGGTTCATAAGTTTAAACCTACATAGCTACATTTGGAATTTTATTATATCAAAAGTTACATTTGAACGACATATATTACACAGAAAAAACTAGGATAATGCTCACTGCACTATAATACACATGATTGTAAAATACTACACACGAAAGATTTGTAATACACACGAAACGATAACACTACACATTATGTAAAAACATTACACATAAAGGATAACATGATCGAGTGCATTGTCTTCGCTAGGAGCTTATTGATTACCCTCTTTCGACGTGTGCAAACGCCACTAGCAGCCTAATACATCACATTGAATAGTTACCTGTTTATCAGTTTTTAAATAAATAAAGTCAAAATTCTACCTGATGGCAAAGCTGTGGAGGAAATCTTTCCCTTTGCACTTTGAAATGTTTGACATAATGTGATTGGAGAACCTTCCGATTGTTGGGAGAAACCTATGATGCTTAGGGCCAGTAGAATGGTTTTGGGATAGAAACATTTCCATGTCAGTACCCATGTTTTTCGAAAAATACACTCTGCTTGGTACTCCAAACAAAGACAAAAACTACAATTTGTAATGCACACCAACAACACATGGTATACTTAAGGTACTAATAATAAACAGAAACACAACTAAATACACAACAAGAACGAGTAATATTACGAAAGGTTGAATAATACACAAGAACAGTTAATAATACACGAAAAAGGAAAAACTCAATTCTTTATGTTGGGAAAGTAGACTCTGGAATACCTTTGATGCCCCTTTGACGACGTCCATGGTGAGGTCCACAGTATTCTTGTTGAACATGTGGTATATGTGGCACATGTGCTGAAAGTCCTCCTCTAACTTAAAGGGACAAATTGTTTTGTAGCTGTCTTGTGTGATAAATTTTACTCTCACTCGGGAGACATCAAAGACCCATCGCTCGCATACCTCATCAAGCACTATTTTCCATGAGCTCAATATAGTAAACTGCAACACACGTCCTTTCCCCCTTGTGTCTCTCAACAACAAAGAAGATTTCTATTGAGTTGTAAAAACAAACATCTGCACGATTTCTACGAAACATTCAAAGCCAACATTAGACGTGAGATATATTTAAGAACATAACACATAACATATGCACAGTTCCTCAAATGGTGGACAATCCTTTACACCATTTCTCAAATTTTGGGACAAATGAGAGTAAATTGTAGCTTTTCTCACAACTTTCTCATGAAGAAGGAGGAGGATAAAGCTTGCTTTTAAGTTAAGGTAAGAAGTATAATTGCCAAAAGAATATGACAAAAGGCTGCAAGGAAGGTTCAATCACCTTTAAAGCTATATATCACCATTTTAATGTCAAATGTGTTAAGGAGGGAAAGATTTTTTTTCTTTACAGAAACATTTAAGGACCTTTAGATAATTTTCTCTTACAATATTCATAATTTTGTTTTTTTTATTATTATGTTTATTGTTATTTCATATATATTGTCTATTTTTATAAAATAATATTTAATTAAGTGGAGATTATTTTATTATTGTTTTAACAAATTACACAGGGTCTCTCACGTGGAAGCACATGAATTAGATTAGATGCACCAACCACTCAGTCAACAAAGCCAACCGAGCACACATGCAAAATTTCTAGTTAATTAAAATTCTATCCAAATGCTTACTTCAATGGCTTATTGTAAATGCAGTGAGACAACAACTAGTGTCACTTAGTGGGATTAGGTCAATAATTGTAGAACTTCTGCTTTGTTATCAAGTTAGTTAATCTCATTAAGAGTCAGATTTTTAATGCTGAATTGAATTAGTTTATTTGTTAATTAATTTTATTCATTGATTAAGAATTTAATATCAAGATTCGACTCGACATAAAGATTACTAATGTTAAATTGATTTAACATACAAAAACAATATATTAAACTTTTGATTTTGATAGAATCAATTTCACAAACCATCGGAGTCTCCTTTAAAGTTCAAGTGATGCATTTGGTATCAATATATTAAAAACATGTATACCTTTATTTTCCGGATTATGTTTGAAGATTTTTATGGTAATTCTCATTCTTCTTAAAGAAAAGAATCCAATTTTTTGGCCGTGTCTGGAAAGAAACTATTTAAAAAGAAAAAATTAACCAAGAATTTACAAAATATGAACTTTGTTAACCTTTTTTTTTTTAATTACCTAACACCTTTTTAATAGGCTTCGATAAAACCCCAATTATGAAGTTGCAAGTATAAAAACATAGTAGATAAAGAGAATTGATAATTGAATTTGAAACATTTGCATTATGTTTAGTTTCGAGATCATTTCTATTTATCTAACTAAAACAATTTGGTATAAATATTTTTTAAATTTCAATTTATAGATATATACTTACTGAATAAGTTTTAAAAAATACTAATATATATTATTTAAGAAACAAAATTTTAATTTGAACATATTTAGCTTTCATTAATATTAATTAAATCAAATTTTTATCTACTCATTAAAAAAATTTCATTCCAATCCTAAATTTCAAAACAAAAAAAAATCTTTAACTTCAATGATCACTTAACTTCTTCTCTTTCTTCTTTTTCTTCTTTATTTATTAATTTACTTTTTTTTTTTTTAATATGAGTAAACCACACCAAAAGCATATAAATGTGGATATATAACCTCAATATATTTGAACCCTAATCCTGGTGAGCTGAGATTCAAATCGTTTTTTTGACAAAGATATAAACATTTTATATAGAGAACTCAGTACCAATAAATCAAGAGATACTTAGCCAAGTAATTTCTTATTTTTTAACTTTTTTCCATAATTATATAAAAAGCTTTAGTAAAATAAATAAATATATATATTAACATAATGATGGAGAGCATGGGTTTGACTTTATATTATACTTTATGTTTTTTATCATCATTGTGTTTTCATTTTTCTTCCAACTTATACCAACTGCATTAAAAAAAACAACTTGCATAAAAAATGTAAAATCCATATAACTTTAGGATGGTGAATAAAAATTTTAAAAATTTTCTTCAAACAATATGCTAACAGGATCCATATTATCATACAAATTTTAGTTTACATGGCACTTCTATTTTATAATTCATTCACAAATTTCAAAGTAATATTTCTATAATAACATGAATCTCTTACATATTTCATAAAAGAATTGCCCAAAAAACTTTTAAGTTATTAAAAAAAAATAGGGTCTGAATAATTATAGTTAGGATAAAAAGGCAAAAAAGAATGCTAAAAATTCAAAAAAAAAATTTGGACATGAAAGAGTTATGTCTATGGATGTTAATCTCTATGTTTAAATATAATTTATTTCTAGTTTTTTCAACTTTAGTACATTTTTCAATTTTTAGAGTTTTGAGAAGTATCATTTTTTTAATTTTAAAATGATCATAATAATGTCTATCCTTTACCCCTTGAAGCAATATTTCAGCATAAGTGGAGAAAAGTGAGGGGAAGCGAACCCACTTTCTTCACTTTTGATGTTCTTTTCCTCGAAATGGGAAAGTGGTCACTTCCCCCACTTCGATTAAATTGGATTTTAGTTTAAATCCACTTCGGTATTTTTATACCGAAGTGGGGGAAGTGAGTTCCTTATAAATCTCACTTCCTCTCACTTCCAAAAATCCTTTAGAAATGACATTACTTACACTGAAATGAACACCAAAAGTGAGAAATGAGTACTTCATGAAAAGACAATTCTCGCAAAATGAATACAGGAAATAAGGGCCAATTTAGTACGATGTAAAGTACCACCTTTCCTTGCAAAGTAAGGGAGATAAATCATTTTCACCCGTTTGGTTTTTAAAGAGCAAACAGTCTCCTTGTTATCACTTTCCCTTTGACTAAAAAAAGTGATTCACAATAGGGGTAGTGTGAAAGTGATTGCATCACTGGGTGGGAAAGTTAGATAATTATGAAATTACTTCACTACCCTTTTATTGTATAAAAACTCTTTCTTGTTTCTTTTCTCTTCGCAATAACCCTAATGCAAATTATTTCACAATTCGGCGAATTGTCGCTTCTTTTGTAGGAACAATTCTGGTAATTCTTTTTTTACACTTGTTTGATTATTATTTGATAATCTTCATGAATTTTGTTTATATTTTGTATTGTAAAAATTATGTTTTAATTGAATGCAATTTTGTTTGAATAATATTTTTGTGGGAGAATATTTATTTTGAATCATAATATAATTATCCAATATGATAAGATAAGAATGAGAGAGTGAGTTTAGACATATATATTTTTCTTTTGCTGGACGATAATGGTTTTATGAATTGCAACAAAAAAGACCTATAAATATATAATTATCTTATAAATTTAATATTTGGTTAATCATATATATATACACACTTAATCTTATATGGTTATCTTATGATTTTTATATTTAATTAATAAAATATATATTTATATATTCAGGTGTTTAGGAAAAGCCTTTTTCCATAAGCCTTTTGTATATATATATATATTTGGTTAATAAAACTCTATATATTTATGCGTCCTGAGTCTTAATTGAATAATATCAATCATGACAATGAATGTAAGAATTAAAACAAATAAAATTGTTTGATGGACAAAAATTTAGAAACACTGCTCTAAAACCTTATTTTTTTTATTGTACTAAAAAACATAAAACCCCCATTTAAAATATTTTTTTAAAAAACTTATGAAAAAAGAGGTAAATATCATTTGAACTAAGTGAGTAATATCATTAAAGTTTATTCAAAACCCAATTTTAGTAACTACAACAACTAGGGCAAAAATGAGAATAAACATAACTTTACATTGAAAATGCATTCGTACCATACGAGGGAATTAAATTTATATGCAATCCAATTACAAGTTTTATTGAAACAACTAAACATTTTAATGTTATTTTACAGATAAAGTAATTGCATATAAAATCTTTAACCGTAAAAATTTTGCATACAATTACTTTCCCTGTAAAGTTCCAAACGGGCCCTAAAGGAAGTCATGTCACTTCCACCACTTAAAAAAAAAAAAGCATTCCCCCCATTTCTTGATTTTCTCTAATTTACACCAAAATGAATCCTCTCTTAGGTGAGATATCAATCGTATAGCTTCATGTAATTCTTGTAAGGTGTTTATAGCAGTCATATTGATGGTTTAAGTTAGTGGGGTTGAGGTGTGTTTAGGGTTTCTCATATTTTTTTTTATTTTTTTTAAGACAAATGTCATAATATTATTAGGAAATAAATAAAATGTACCATTTGTACTTCACTTAAGTTGGTCTCTTTACCACTTTATTCATTATGATCTATTAACTTGTAAAATGCTCAGTGTCATTTGACAAATTGATGTATAATTATTTTATCTACTCTATCAAAATTAAAACATATTTTTTTAAATTTAAAATAAATTATAATTGATTAATGTTGTAAGATTTGATCATCTTGGAAGGTTATATTATAAAATTCAGTGAATTTCACATCAATTAGTGGTAAATAAAATTATAGTATGTTTCTAATTATGTGCAAGGCTTTTAATGAAAGTCAATAATAAAACAAAATAAAGGATTAAAAGTGCCCTTAATTCTTTATTTTAGCATATAACATTTTATATTTATCTGTCTCTCTCTCTCTCAAAACAAGAAAAAAATATTTAGGTACTCCCTCAACAAATACCAATTCTGCCGCTTTGGTTTTTTTAGTATTTTTTTTTTTATAAATCCCTTTAATTTTGAAATTTGAAAAATTAATATTTAAAAATTATGATTTTTATGGATTTCAAGATATCAAAAAATACTGAAAGGATAAAAAAAGCCAAAATTGTGTTTGTAAGAGTAATTTTTTTTTTAATGTTATTTTATTTGTTTTTACTGCAAACCTAATGTTCTTATGTCAAAAGACTAAGATTTTTAAATTACAAAATTAAAAAACTAAAAAAATATTAGTAGATTAAAAAGATAAAAATGATACCTGTTAATTAACTAAAATGGGTATTTTCACCAAATATTTAAAGAAATTAAGAATTAAACAAGCATGTCAATTTTTTATCAATTAAAAATAAAAACCTAGCAGACTAAACTTACACCCTATGGGCCTATGTTGACCCACTCTACATTTAAATTCCGGTTGTTATCTATTCCTCTCATTTAATGGCCATATTATATAATCTATTAATATAAATTTTCAATATCTATCAAGGTCTCTATCAAGAAGAATCCTATGATTCTATCATACGTCCTACCGTGCTTTTCCTTTTGTTTTTATAAACGGCGGAGCCCATAAAATTTCACATTCATAATTATTTTTAAAAAAATTTGGTTATTTATTTATTTTATTTTATTATTTTGACAATGTCCCCAAACCAAAATAGTTTTTTTTAATATATATTTATCTTTTAATTTTTTTCTTTATTATTTAACATAACTCTAAAGTCATCCTATTAGTATATTGTGCTAGCTTGACGCAAAAAAGTGTTCTTTTTTTTTTTTGAAGTTTTTGTGGATAACTTTTAAGAAAATAATATTTATTTTTAAAACAAAATTAGCCATTTGATATAGCATGGCTAAGTTTTGAAAAAAAAAACACTATAAGACTTTAGGAGAAATAATTTAAAATGATTACATGTTAAAATAATTATTCCCTTTTAAAAATTTTTAAATTTAGAAAAAAAGAAAAAGATAAAAAATAGGAGTATCAAAGATTTGACTAACATATAGCAAGATAATTAAAAAGATTAAAAATATACGGTGTTATTTTCACACGTGTGTGTGTATAGACTGGTTCGTTGTTTGGTATGCCATAATGTATTTATTTCCACTATAATTCATTGTATTGAACTAAATACATTATAGAATTCCATGTAGCAGTCCCTTTCTCTCCAAAATTTTAGAAATTAATATCCATGCATGTTTTCTGAAAATTTATGACTTTTTTATTAATATTTTTTAAAAAAAATTTGAAAAAAAGGGTTATGAAAAATAATTATCTATTAATTTTTAATTCTTTTAGTTAAATTATATAAAAAAATACTTATGAGGTGTATATACAATTTTCAGTTATGGCTAAAGTTTCAGTTAAAAAAATGTGAAGACAATTATTTTGACTTTCATATCTAAATAAATTGTTCAATTGGATATATATATATATATATTTACATTTTCATGGGTATTCAGGTAAAATACTAAGCAAATAACATTCCTCATGTTACAGCAGTATTCACCCAATTTTTCACCAAAGTTTTATTAAAAATTACTAAAAAACATGTTTTAAGACCAGATATCCCCCTCTCGACTTATAAGTAAAAAAATACGTATAATACTAGGCACCACTCTTTTAATCATATATCTGTATACATTTCCGATTTTTTTTATTGGTTGATTATTTATAAATATAAATATATAAATATAATATTAACTTGCGGTTAAAATAACAGTTTGAAAAATTAAAACTATTATTTTTATTTTAAAAAAATCAAAATGAATAACCATGCCAAAAAAACTCCAATTTTGTTTTTATGAAAACAAAATCCTTTTTTATATATAAAAGCCATTAGATAAAGCATATACAATACGCACTTTTCGTGATGATGCAGTCTGAAGGAGATTGAGAAAAGAATGGAGAGTTGGTAAAACACTGCCTTTTTTAGACAAAGAAACAAGAGAGCAAATGGGAGTGATCACAGAGGAAGAGGAAGAGGAGGAGGAGAAGATGAATACCATGGTAGTTGGTGTTACACTGGACACGCGGAGCAGGGAGCTCTTAACTTGGTCCCTCGTCAAGCTCGCTCTACCCGGCGACCTTGTCGTTGCTCTCCATGTCCTCCCTTCCTCCTTTGGTACCACTATTATTACTGCTAGTAGTCATTTTTTTAGCTCCAATTGATTCCAAAGTTGGAATGGTTTTATGGAATTCCCTCAAAGTTCGCATCTTTTTGATGAAATTTATGTAGATAAGTCGGATTCCAATGTCTTGCTTTCTATCGCGAAGGATTTTGATGCCATGCTTGCTGTGTATGAAGGGTTTTGCAATTTGAAGCAGGTTGTTCCCTTTTCTGGTTTTTGTTACTTGCGTCGGTTTTATGTGCTTGTTTCTGAACGTTTTTTTGTTTGAGTTTTTAGATTGATTTGAAGCTGAAGATATGTAGAGGGCCTTCGATTCGGGAGGCTTTAGTTCGAGAAGTGAATTGCTTTGGCGCGGCGAAACTCATTCTTGGTGTGGCTCTGAATCCAAGAGTTGTCGGGTGAGTGAATGTGTTTTCAAAATCTTTTCCAAAGTCTGCATTTTTTGTTCATGCCCTTGATGTGCTTGTTGAATTGCCTGTGTGAGTTAGGCCATCCTCGACATCTATTGCTAAGTATTGTGCGAAGAAAGTTGCCCGAGAGTGTTCGGTTTTTGCAGTGAGCAATGGCAAGATTATTTTCCAGAAAGAAGCGGCGGGTTAGTTTTGTTCTTGGATGGATAGTATTGTTTCTCTGAATGTTTATTTTGGTGATTTTAGTTAATTATATTAAAATTTTCTATTTGTTTGGAAAGAAAGAATGAACATAGCCCAGAATTCAGAATGTTCATTGGTTGATGAAAGTGAGGCGGATATCATCTCCATTGCTTCTCACTTGTCATCAAATGGGTCGGAGAGTGTATGCAAGAATGGATCAAGCTGTGGTAGCATTGAGATCGATCAAGCGTCATCTCAGAGCACCTTGCGAGAAGAGAATTGTTCTATCTGCGCACATGATTGCACAAGTACTGATATGCCTTGTCATGAGTCAAAGGAAGAGGACTTGAAGAAAGCAGAGGCTCTCCCAGAAGGCCCAGAAGTCAAATCTGGTTGGCAGCTCGCTCAGAAGGTATTATCGAATGATAAGAAGATTGCTCCCAGTCCCAGAGATAGGCCAAAGAAATCTATGGTGTCATGGCCAATGTGGCTGTTGAACCGAAATTCCAATCGCAATCTCAATGAATTGGAAGTTGATGTCACCTCAAATGTTGATAAAGATTGTGCATCTGTTTCATCTTGCTCCTTGGATACAGTTGAAAACGTAGGAGATGTGGCAAAGGAGTTGGAGTATCTCATAGAGAAGTATTCATCTGTTTGCAGATTGTTCAGCTACAAGGAACTCATGCATGCCACTTCCAACTTTTTGCCAGGTTGTCCTATGAACCTTCAACATCATATATATATTACACACAATCTTTTGAGCTTTGTGCTGTATTTGATTTCTGATATGATTTGCAGAGAAGTTGATCGGGAAGGGGGGCAGCAGCAAAGTTTACAAGGGATGTCTTGCGGATGGCAAGGAATTGGCAGTGAAAATCTTGAAGCCATCTGTGAATGCAGTGAGAGAGTTCATATCGGAAATTGAAATTATCAACACCTTGCATCATAAGAACATTATCTCCCTTTTTGGGTTTTGCTTCGAGAACAGCAACCTCATATTGGTCTATGATTTCTTCTCAAGGGGTAGCTTAGAAGAGATCCTTCATGGTAAGCACAATTCCTTTGTGTTATTTATTTTCAATTATTATTAAATTATATTTTTCTACTTTCTATTTTACTCACAGGCAACGAAGGTAAAACTAGTACTCTGAATTGGGCCAAGAGGTACAAGGTGGCCATTGGTGTAGCCGAGGCACTTGATTATCTACATAATGGCAATGTCACTCAGCCTATCATTCACAGAGACATCAAATCATCAAATATCCTTCTTTCCGATGATTTTGAGTCCAAGGTCTTTGTTGTTATCGAACCCCAAAATTTGCATCTGCATTGGTGGATCAGTTTGCTTATTCACAATTTTTATTTTGGTATACTGCAGCTGTCTGATTTCGGACTTGCAAAGTTGGCATCATCATCAGCATCACACATAGTATGTGATGATGTTGCCGGAACTTTTGGGTTTGTACCATAACCGTGTGGCTCATGACACCTATATAATTTGTTTGTTTGTCAGTGTTTTAAGAAATTGTCTCTGTTCGGCAGGTATTTGGCCCCGGAGTACTTCATGTATGGGAAGGTCAATGAGAAAATTGATGTCTATGCTTTCGGTGTTGTGCTTCTTGAGCTTCTTTCGGGGAAGAAACCCATCAACACTGGGTGTCCTAAAGGCCAGGAGAGCCTTGTGATGTGGGTAAGTCTCGATGAATTTCTTGGTCTCGACTTTGGTGTGTCAGCGAATGATGCGTATCACGTTTTAATCAAGCTTAAAATGGGAAATATTTGATTGTTTTTTCTTCTTTGTAAATTATATTACTGCTTGAGTTTATTGGTTTCAATGATGTGACAACTGTGGAAATAAAATAGTAAATAAAAACTTCAATTCGGGAATTCTGTTTCCAGGCAAAGCCTGTCCTTCAGGGTGAAAAAGTGAAGCAACTAGTGGATCCATCTTTGGGCAATGAATATGATACCGATCAGATGGAGAGGATGGCACTAGCAGCTTCCCTGTGCATTAGACAAGCTTCCCGATCCCGGCCTCAAATAGCGGTTGTACGATTCCTATACTTCTCATTTCTTTTGCTTTTTAATCTTTAAAGAATTTAATTTGTAGGATTGGATCGAAAATGTTTTTTTTAGTCGATGTGATTCATTAGTTCATCTCTTTTTTATGAGAAAAATCAATTGGCGGGGCTCATAAAGCCGACATTTTCCACTTTGCTACTTTTATAATAGCTGGGAGCAATAGATATATCACTAAAATGATTCCGCTTCTTCCTTTTAATTTCGTAAGTAATGACTACCAGGTGAAGTGGATAGATTACTAAAATGACTTCCTAACCATTAATTCATTCTGACCTCCAAGTTGATGATAAACAATAAGCTGAAGCATTTTCATTGATAGATAACTATGAAGTTCATGATATTGTAGTCGACAAAGAACAATGAAGAGTTTTATTTATTGAGTGTAGGTCTTGAAGCTACTTCAAGGAGATGATGGCATCATGAAATGGGCAAAGTCCGAAAGCAAGAATTCAACAGAGCTTGATGGATTGGATGACGAAGCAGCAAGCCGCGAGTCTAACATTAAATCCCATCTTAGCCTTGCGCTGCATGATTTAGAAGACGATTCACTCTCAGTCAGCAGCACGGAGCTCACTGTTGATTTCATAACTGCAAACACTTCCTTGGATGAGTATTTGCGACAGAGGTGTAGTCATTCACTGAGCTTCGACCAACAAATTTCTGCTGATTTTTAACTTCTTTTTCTGATTGTTGTTGACGCAAATTCAATTTTATTTGTATAGTGTTATTTTCCGATTGTTTGTGTGGTGTCTACGTTTCTTCACAACCAAAGAATGAGAAGTAAATTAAGAGCAGTAAAGTATTGAGTGTGTATTGTCTCAAATTGTTCAGCTTTACAGCTCTTTAAAGTTGTAGCCTTATGATTTGTCTAAGGAAAGTATCTTTTAAAAGTTGTAACCTTATGATTTGTCTAAGGTATCTTTTAAAAGTTGTAACCTTATGATTTGTCTAAGAAAAGTATCTACTTTTATCTTTGCTGTCATTTTGAATGAAAGAAAGGCATCATACAAAGTGCTAATGTCTGAGTTTCACACACTTATTCTCCATGTTGGAATTAATAAACAAAGTGGTGGATTAAGGTGTTAAAAAACATAACAGAAATTGAAAATAAGCTAGAGAAATCTTCATGATGATAATTTCTTAATTTGCATGGAAAGAATTGATCCTTCTGCAAAAAATTATCAGAGAGCATTGACTAAAATGGCAGACCTGCAGATCTATGAGCCTATTTTTTTCCACCTCCAGAAACACTTTTTTTTTTTTTGACAAAAAACTTCCATATGATTTCCTCTAAAAGGACTCACACCATAAACATTTCCAGAGAACATTTAAGAAGCCATTTTTTCATAAGGCAATCCAAGTGGGCAAAACAACCAAAAGGACACACATGGAAGTCCACCTTTCTGGTGTATAAGCAACCGAAATTGCATAAACCAAATGCTG
This sequence comes from Dioscorea dumetorum, assembly GCA_902712375.1. Classification (NCBI taxonomy): domain Eukaryota; kingdom Viridiplantae; phylum Streptophyta; class Magnoliopsida; order Dioscoreales; family Dioscoreaceae; genus Dioscorea; species Dioscorea dumetorum. Next base: position 101,275 of record CACTHL010000115.1, on the reverse strand, counting down.
ATACTATGAAGATCAAGGAACGAATGGCGTTTTACTTCTCAAAATCGCATGATGGCTAAGTCATCGAAGCTGCTCAGAAGTCACCAAATTTGCGAGAAACAATGCCGTATTTAGGCAAACTGAGAATGATAAACTCAGACAATGATGACTGAAAAGCTTTGACATACAAAATGACTTAACAACACAATTCGCAGAAAATATACAATACTGACGATAACAACTACATAGCTACCACCGAAGATTCTATCATCTTGGATTTCATTTTCATGGTTAGCTTGTGCAGCAGCACTGACCCGAAGTAGTTGGAGGTCATTTTCTCACAACCGAAGAATCAAGAGTGGTCAGACCAGGGCCTGTATGCTCCCTCATGACACAAGTTCTGCAAAAATTGACATTTTGCTTATAATTTAGTCTGTGAAGTTTTCTGACTTAAATATGAACATTATCATTTTCTAAGAAACAAGAACTTGATCATCATAATGATTGCAGAATTCAGAATGATACCTTTAACCAGAAGAAAAACCCACGCAGGAGGATCAATGCCTCCTCAGAATTAGCAGACTCAATTTGCTTTGCAAGATCTACCAAGCGAAGAGAAATTATTTTAGCTATAAAAGACAGATGCCACAAACTGAAAGAACAACACAGGTAAAGGAATGGCATGTGATATAGTATGCCCATAAGAAGACTGTGAATAGTTCACATCAATACTTTTTCGCTAAAACAAAGAAAGAAAAGAAGATAACAATGCAAGAAGTAGAAGATTAAAAGATGACAGAATACTAATATGAAAGGAAAGCTTAAATAGGTAAATAGTGGTAAACATGCTAGAATATTATTTGAAAATCTTTTTAAATAGGATTGATAATTTCTATTTACATCTATGAGGACTGACAATTTCTTATGTTTTGTCACTAGCTTAAATGGATTCATGCATCCAAAAAACAAGCTTCAATAATGACCTTCCTACAATGAGATGGGGAGCTGAGCAAAGCTAGCAAAGTGCCAGACTGATTTTTCTTTAGCAAAGCATCACCTAACACTCCCATGCTATTTACTATTGAATACATGAATGAAAGTCTAGTGATGAAAACAACCGAATACTCATGCAAAATCCAATATAAGCTATTCATTACACAGATAAAATTATCAAAATATAATCTTTATTTGCAGGAGTTCTACATAACATGAATAACGGAAAATTAGCAAAACCTGGATAATGGCAGTGGAGTTCATTACCTGGATAGTAATCAAGATAGGAGCTGGACAATTGCTCTGTTGCATATGATATGGTTATACTACGGAGGTTCTTCATTTTGCGCAATGGTTTGCGTTCAGCTGCCTCCCTCAAAAGTATTTGGTATTCATTGTGATTATATGGCTTATTGAGAACAATCATAAGCTTTCTTTTAAAGCCATCTAACTTGTCATCCTTCCTATAGGTCTAACAGAACATATTCACTTAGTGTCATTACAGTATCAATAACTCAGACGAAAAAACTATCAAATCAAAAGGCCTGAAAAAATAATAAGAATGAATAAATGGATGAATTTACTACTGAAACTGATGGTGGATATACTACCTTTCGACGTCGATGATTATGAGTAGCTTTGGTCGACATTCTTGTTGATGCAGTTAATGTTTCTTTTTTTGCTTCATATCTGGTGGCCATAACAGGTTTGTATTCTGGAAAATTTGATGTTTCACCAAAATTTGAATGGTCTACAAGTGTCTGGAGACATTCATCCACCAAAGGCTTTCCAATTTCAAGTTGGCTATTCAGATCGGAAGAACTACAACTTTGTTTAATCGACTTTGGACAGCTTCTTATACTTGCTGGTCCTTTGTCATTCCCATGTATTCCTTTGCCCTTAAAAGTTATATCGGATTCCGATTTGATCTTAGCCGATTCTGCATATTCTTTTTCATATTTGACAAAAGCAGGAAAACCATGATCGCCACCGTCCTTCATCTCGAACACATATGAGTTTCCATCTTCCTTTAAATTTTCAAGAAAAGTTTTATGGAGAGGATCAATACAAGCCTCATCAGGATCTATTTGAGCGTCGTTGAATTTATTATAATTCTTATCCTTCACCATTTCAGCACTGCTTGAATTTTCGTCCTTTCCTTTCAGCAAATAAATAAATAATTTAAGAACAGACCATCAGAATAGAAACATTGTAATAGCCCACTTCATGTTTTTAAGGTCATATCAACCAAAATAAAACAAATTATATGAAGAAAATTTAATTCAGCTAACTCAAAAGTTCCTCGTGGTTATTCCTAGTAATATCAGAACTCATACAGCCACTTTCCTTGAATTTTATCCTAATAATTTCCGAGAGGGGAGGAGCATTCTCAAATGTAGTTATTATCTCAAACATAAGATCATTGCCAAAATTGAATAAGTCAACTGATAACAAACAGAGATAACATGTCCAAGTTCAAATAAGGACATAAAAGGTAAGCAACAATATGATGTTTTTTAAGTACAAAGGCAAAAGCATCATTCCAAAATAACCAACAATTAGTGTATGAGTTGTTTATGGTCTGTGTTAACAATTAAAACGAGGCACATTTGAGCAAAATATGAAATGCCTGTACAAAACCAAGTCTCAAACAGGAGTCCTGAAATTAGGGCAAATGCCATTGCAATAAAGCAAAATGAAATTATGAAAAATTTTCTAAGTACTTCACCATATGCAAATCATTTGTCCTAAATGCACACAGCACCCAGTATGAAACTTTATATATCATCCATTTTGTCATGTCTCTCTCTCTCTCTCTCTCTCACTCTCTCTCACTCTCTCTCTCTCATCATGCATTTGGTCACCCAATTCCATATCTCATGCAAAGCCCCCTTCTTTTTTTGTCCAATTACCTTAGATCCTCCACACTCTATGAAAAACTAAAACCCTAGATTTCAAGAAAAACCACAGCCCAACCCACTAATCATAATTGCAAGAAAAATAATGCAGAGTCAGTAAAAATATGCTGAAAGGGTAAACAAAAAATTACAGTAAAATGGTAAATTTCTTTATAATCAAGAAGAGAATGAGTAGAATACAGCTCAAATCATGGGTTTTTTTTTCCCAGTAAGCAGTGCAAATTGAGGGAGAACAAACAAATGGTGGTCTCTCAACATCAAAAGATTTAAGATATAATAAAAAAAAAAACGTACTCTTTTTCTTGAAACCAAGCAAGGGCAAGGATTGCACAGTGAAATGGAACGCTGCCTCTCAGATTCAAGTTCAAGGCCAAGGTTCCTAAAAATGGTACTCAATTTTTCTGCATTCCAGCTTAAGTTGCCAAACCTATGCTAATTTCTAATACCAATAAAAATCCAATATTTTTTTCAAAAAAATTAAAAACGAATAAAAATTTGAGAAAAGGTTGGAAAATTTATCAACCGCATAGGTTGCCAAACCTATGCTAATATTTCGGGTACTCAATTTCTCTGCATTCCACAATTGGCGTCTGAAGTATTTCCTTCTCTATTTTAACATTTAGGAATGGTACAAATATTTCCACCTTCAGTCCTGAACTACATAAATAAGTTAATATTAATTTTTTATAAAATAGATTTTGTCATGCTGATTACCAGTATGCCACCGAAACTCTTAGAATACCAGTTTTGCCCTTTCACTTTTTTTCATTTTTTTTTCCCTTCGTCTTTCTATCTATCAATCAAAAGTTTTTCCCTAAAAAGCTATTGCAGTTTGTCCAAAATTTTCATTTTTGTTCCACCTTTCTTGTGTATTTTTAGGGTCCGTTTGGTTAAAAGGAATGGGAATATGGGGAAGGGGAAAAGGATGGGGATGTGGATAAGAATAGGAAAGGGGATTGGGGATGGGAATAAAAGTAATGTTTGGTTGTAGGGAATGGTGATAGAAATATGAAAAGATGTAGGGAAAAATTTTGGTAAAATTACTTTTATACCCTTGATTATTTTAATTAAATAATATATCTTATTTGTAAAAAAAATAATTATTAAATGACTCTAATTTCTATAAATAATATTTAAAGGAGTTACTTATCTATTTATTTTTTTTAATAAAATTTTAAATTTATACATATTAATTAACAAATATAATTTAATTATGTTTAATTAAAATAAACAAATGTACAAATTTAATTATTTTTAAATCACCAAAATTTTCATAAATGTAATGTTTCAAAAATAAATACAAACCATAATAATACATTTTAATTTTCATTCAAAATATTATTTAAAAACTAAACAAAATTAACATGGCTTAAAAAGTAATTAAGGGTAAATAAGTAAATTACTCACCAAGGCATGCTCAATCCCCCCAAAATGAGGGGGATGAGCATGAAGGGTTTGAGGGGCATACAACCCCCACCCCCCATGCACATGCCACAAGGATTGATCCCCACCCAATCCTTGGGGATCAATCCTTGCATCCAAACGGACCATTAGTGTATATGGGTCCTTCGTTTTCCCATCTCAACCACTGTGAGAGTGAATTGATTTTTTAACCCTCGACTTTGTGGAGAAAAATGTTAGCATTTTTCTATTGTGAAAGTGGTTATTTTTTAAATTTTGTCTATGCACTCCTTCAAGCATGTCCCTTTCCTTCAATGAGTAATCTTTTACATCATTCGTTCATGATGGGTATATTTGTAAATATAGTTTAGTAGATAGAAGTCACAATTTTATTAAGTTGGGATTCTATTTGTAATGGTAGGACTCCAAACAAATTGTATTAAAATGAGATGCACCATGCCCTACGAGAATGGTACACCATGCTAAATTTACCATACAAAAGATAATAGACTTCACGTGACATCTATCAAATTTACAATAAGAATACGGATGATATATAAGTTATTAACATCATGCAACTTGGTAGGCGTCACGGCCTCAATCGATCACCTTCGGCCGTGCGACACCCGACATGCACCATAGCGACAGATCGGCCTTTACGGCAAGAACAGTTTAGTGAATTCTTTTGCGGTACAAGCACAACGAAATAATAGAAAGCGAGCAAAACCGGAAAATATTCGCGGTACGAGAAACATAACGCATGAAACCTATTTTGATATAGAAAAACAAAAACTCTCTTAGATTGAGAAATGTTTACAACCATGGCCAAAACCAACACCAAGTGGCCTTGTCTCCTCCTAAAGACACATTAGACCATATTACAAGAGCTACCTCAAATCCAAGGTTAATTAAGCCCCATGCATAATACAGTGCGGCGTGAATTCCCGACTTCACTTAGCTTGCGGTGTCCACCGACGCAACCGTAGCTTTAACCGACCACCCTTGGTCACGGCGCGCGACAGATACCGATCACACGCGATAATACCGCGTGCCATCCTCGCCCTTGCATAAAACCTTGTTAAATCCGAAATCGGCTCTCGGTCTCCCGGCCGATCAAGTGTCCCGCCCCGCCTAGACTTGCTAGAGATCCAACACTATACATAATGAAATCTTGCAACACTTGACTCTTGGTATGGGCGCGCTGCTCCATACGCTCATCGGTCACGCGCACGCCCACGGTCCAGCGCGCGCGCGCCTCACGGTCACAGCACATAATCGTGCGGGATATTCCACCCGCTCTTGATCACGACACAACACACGCCTCGCGCTAACTACACGCTACCCAATCCACGCAGCTATGAGCTCTCGTGGCTTAGTCTATGTGAAAATGTAAGCCCACTAACCAAGTGTAAGGTCATCAACCCTTACAGTACCCATAGAACTATTAGGGTTTCCGGCAATGAGCAATGCTCAAGAATTCTCCCAGAGTACCGTAGTGATTACTGTTCACAGTTATTTTATTAGTCTTGTTTCATGTATATGGTCACATATATGGGCGCTGCCAATCTGCATGCTTCTTTGGCTGTGCTATGCAGACTCTTTTGCGAGCACACTCGCTGTATTATAACAATTTACTGTACACATATATGATTCAGTATATAGTCCCATATGTGGGAGCATTTTAGACCGCACCACTTTTTGTATTGCATGAGGAAGCATGGAACTAGTGTGGTAATTCATGGGTAATTTTTTGTGTGGTTTCCGAAGTTTGGCCATTTTTCAAACGGGTTTTGATTTGTATCTTTTTAATCACTAGAAATTAATTTTTAAACTCCGGGAGGTGACTAGTAGATTTTTGGGTGTTCTTTAACCACGTGGCCACCGGATTCACCACGTCAGTGCCGACTGGAAGTGTCCAACAATGCCACATTGGCTACTTTCCACGTCGGCCTTCACCCCTCCACCTCAGCAGGCCAAATCATCCCATTTTCTTCTAGCTTTCCTCTTGCCCTTGCTTCCCAGCGTCCCTTCCAACAACGGTGAGATCGAGAAAGAGGCCACATCGTCATCATTGTCGCCGTGATCTGAAGCAGGGTCCGGGAAAGGTCAAGGGGTCGAGGGTGTTTGCAATGAACAGGGATCTCAATCTGAAGTTGGTGTTGGAGAAGTAGTGAAGGATGGCTGACAATTGGTGGATAATAATATTGGAGGATGAAGCACCAAGTTAGCATAAGTTTTATGTATGCTGGTATTCTGTGAAGATGATCAGTTATGCATTGGGGGTAATGGGTTGAAAATCGTGATTTAGGGTTCAACAGGGACATTAATGAAATGTTGTTCTCGTTCTTTGGGGTTTAGCGGGATTAGTCAATACGGTGCATTCCAATATGGAAGTTAAGTTTTTCAGATGGCTTACCTTTCATGTGATTAAATTTGTGAAGTTGGTGATATGGGTCCTCTAGTGGTCCTAAATGCTAAAAAAACAAAAACATGGTGTGCTTGTCCTGTACTTATTGAAATGTTTACCACTCATGTAATGTTCTACTGAGGGTGAACCATTGACTCCTTTATTTTTTTTGTTGTTGTAAGGAATCCTAGCTACGACCTATAATAAAAATGGTACAATTCAGATTATGATTAGAAATAGGATTACAACTATCGACTGTTGACAGATGTGCACAATAACTACTTTATTAAAAGGGTGAGATTGCAGGCATTAAGGATTTTCCACTTAGACATGCTATTGATTGTTAACTAATTGTACTGCTGTTATTGAGGTGGCAAAGAAAATGATTATCCTTGGTATCCACTTACACATGCTATTGATTGTTAACTAATTGTACTTTGTTATTAAGGTGGCAAAAAAAAAACGAACGTGTCCTTGGTATCCAATATGTATGTATCGCGAAAACACCCCTTTTATGAATATTCTCTCCCCGAAAAAATATATTGTCTTTGTTGTTTTTATGATTGAATCATAAGGTTTGGTCTTTACTTGGTAACCTGCATGTGTAGACCAAAATGTTGCCATCACATTCATAAATTTTAGGATTATGATTAGATGTGTGTCATAGTGGTGATTTTTTTTTATATTTGTCATCATCTTTCTTTAATGTTATTTTCTTCCTGAATGTTCTCCCCACATATTTGACAATCTGAATTATTTTTTGAATGGCTTGTGATTCCTTCCCTAGACATCTAATCAGCATCATATAATATTTTTGATGGCGTGTGATTTTATCAACATGAACTACCCTTGAAATGGTAGTTTGAGTCCTTGGTATGCTATGTGTATTTAGAAATCCCCTCTTTTATGAATGTCCTGCGTCCCAAGAAGAAATTACTGTGAGTGCTCTACTTATGATTGACTTTTAGGGCTTTACCATCACCTTCTTAAATTTTACACTTTGGGGGAAAGCCCTTAATGGTATTGTTTGTTATATTTTTAATCACCTCTGCTGCTATTTCCTTCTTCAATGCAATATCCCATTTAATATTCACAACAAACTTCCCATCTTAAGTGAGCATAGTTTTCTTTTTCAGTGCCTACTACTGAATATTTCACAATTCAGTTGTATTATGAAGTTGAGGCAATAAATCATTAGAGTGAACATAGCCTTGCAGGATCTATTAATTATTGTTCTGTGGATTATATATCTAGACTAGAACTTACAAGCATGGCTAAAGTGCTGAACTTACATGTAGATGAGAGTTCTTTTTGGTTTAAGGAGGCTGGCACTGAAAGTTTGGGGATGGTAGAAATTAAAAATGACTTGGATGCAGTTGGGATGGCAATGACTTTAGGGGAGTGTAGAACAACAAATGTGTGTGTGAAGGTGAGTAGGGTAGGTGATAGTAGTGCTAGTAGTGAACATGTAGTTCAAAATTGTCTGTCACTAGATGATATGGTAGAAGAAGATTTAGAAGAGGAGGTAGAACCAGAGGAAGACTTTGAAGAAGAAGAAGAAGAAGAAGAAGAAGTGAGTGGACTACATGACTCTGACAACAACATTAACAGTGATGGAGAAGGTGAAGCAGGAATGGTGGAGGGTGTTATTCAAAGAAATGAGACTAATGTACAGCATGATAGTAGGAGAGATGCACACAATTATAGGGATGGTGCAGAGTCTGAATATGCAAAGTCAGATGAATTACAATCCTGTTCATCCACAGACGAAGAACAATTAGACCCTGCTAGGCCTAATTATGCTGAGTTCAATGAACAAATTGACATGAAGAATCCCCAATTCAAAATTGGTATGAAGTTTAGATCTTTTAAACAGTTCAAAGAGGCTGTTAGAAACTATAGCATCAAGAACAAATGTGTTATGAATTTCAAGCCCAACAACAAGAAAAGGTGTAAGGCATATTGCAAGAAGGGTTGTCCCTTCTACCTGTGGGCCTCACCAATGATCAAAGACAAGAACACCATCCAAATAAAGGTTGGACAGTTGAAGCATGAGTGCACTAGAGACCACAACATACGACATATCAATGCTCAGTGGATAGTAGAACACTTTGCCTAGACCAATTTAGGGCAAATCCCTCTTGGAAACTTGCTAGCATTATACGGGTTGTGAAAACAAACCGGGGAGGTTGACATCGGCCAGATTGAAGGCTTGGAGGGCAAAACACATTGCAACAAAGTAAGTGGTACATAATGTTAATTCTTAATTGGTTTGTGTGAATAATACCTAATTTGAACTAATAAATTCTGATAATTTTGCAGAATTCTTGATGGTGATGAGCACACACAAATAACAAGACTGTATGACTACAGGCTTGAGTTGATCAGAACACACCCAGACTCAACAATTAAATTCAAATGCATTGAAGGTGTGTTCCAGTCAATGTATGTGTGCTTATCACCACTTAGGCAAGGGTTTTTAGCAGGTTGCAGGCCAATAGTATCTGTGGATGGATGTTTACTCAAAGGTCTGTATGGAGAACAGCTACTGTCAGCAGTTGGAATAGATGCAAATGATTGCATCTACCCAATAGCTTGGGTTGTGGTGGAGAAGGAGAATTGTGAGAATTGGTTGTGGTTCCTAAAACTGCTTGCTGAGGATTTGCAGATAAACAACACACATGAGTGGGCATTCATGAGTGATAGGCAAAAAGTAAGTCACATGTTGTGTATCAATTTTGTTCCTTTTGTTTCTTTTTTATAATTGGTTGTGTATGAGTCTTTATCTCTAATTGGTTAAATGACAGCCTTTCCTTATATTTCTCATGAACTTATTTATTTTGTTCTGTCCATATGTTGTGTGTCAATTTTGTGAAGTTAGGTTTTTTTTTTTTATAATTGGTTGTGTATCAATCTTTATCTGATTGGTTATATGGCATCCTTTCCTTATATTTCTCATGAACCTATTTATTTTGTTCTGTCCATATGTTGTGTGAGAATAATTTGTGAAGTTAAGTTTTTTTTATAATTGGTTGCATATCAATCTTTATCTAATTGGTTGTGTATCAATCTTATCAATTTTGTTCCTTTTGGTTTTTTTTTATGGTGGTGGTGATGTCCCAAAAACTTAATCCTATAGGGCCTCCAAAATGCAATCCAGCAGTTATTTTCCAATAGTGAATATAGGTTTTGTGTAAAGCACATCCACACAAACTTCAGGAAGAAATTCAGAGGAAAAGCCCTTAAGGACCAGTTGTGGACTTGTGCAAGATCTAGTTACATTCCTTCCTTTAACCTAGCCATGGATGTCCTAAACGACATGTCTACAGAGGCTCACACATTCTTCCATAACATTAGCTTTGAACGCTGGAGTAGGTCCCATTTTAGAACTGAGTTTAGGCGTGACATATTACCGAACAACCTATGTGAATGTTTTAACAACCAGATATTGGTAGCTAGAACAAAGGGCATAATTACTATGAATACAATTATTAGAACCCAATTGATGACTAGAATACAAAGAAAAGAGATGCTATGCAAAAATGCCCCACAAAACATTGTCCAAAAATCATGAATAAGTTGGAAAAATGTAAACAACTTAGTTGGGGATGTAAGACAACATGGTGCAGGGTGTGATAAGTATCGAGGTGGTAGGGTATGATGGATAATTCATTGTAGACAACAAAGAGAGGTCATGCACATGTAGGAGGTGGCAGTTGACTGGGATTCCATGTTGTCATGCCATCTCAGCACTCTACTACATCAAATGCAAACCTGAAGACTTCCTATATGACTACTATAAGAAAACAACCTTCCTTGCAACATATAGTCACCTTTTAAACCCAACACAAGACAGCAATTGCTGGCCCAAAAGTGATAAACCCCATATCATACCACCAGAGCCTGCAAATAAGAACAGGGGCAGGAAACCATTGCTTAGGAGAAGAGATGCAGATGAGGAGAACACTGGCTTCACAAACGGCAAAGTTAGCAGGAAGGGTTTAACCATAAGATGTAGCATTTGTGGGACTGTAGGTCACAACAAAAGATACCATAGCTTGAAGGTAATGCAAATGTGTTTACTTACTCCAATACCAAGTTAATATTGTCATACTTAAATTTATGTTGAAACTCAGGGGAGCAACCAAAAAGCACCTGCTTCCACAGAGTCAATGCAAAACACTGCCACTGTAAGTGACACAAGACAGCACTGCTGTTATTTTTATGCCTGAGTAATTTATAGTTAATTAGTCACATTTAATACTGCTTTTTTTGTAAGGTGTTGAACAAGAACAAAGTCCTATGGCTAAAATTAACCCTAAAGTACTAGAAGAACACTTCCTAGAGGTATTGAACCATTTATGGCACACATTAAATTTTATTTAATCCTAACTTCTTTAAATGTGATCACCATTAGACTGATATGCTAAGGAGAAATAGTGAGACCAACTATTCATTTGTAGGATAGAGGGTTGCGAGCGAGGCAACACAGGTGATCGGTGAATTAACCTTGTTCGGGATTTTTTCTTTCTGTTTATTTACTCCTATTTTCCTAATGCGAGATGACTCGACATACCGGTTGCGGTCATCCTAAGACCAACAATGGAGATGAGGGTCTTGTGCCGATTAGGGATATCCCATTAGCCTCAGGGTCACAGGTATTGTATAATTTATAGCTAATCAGTGATGTGCTTCAGTTTATTTAGTGACAATGTGAGTAAGTCTTTGGACATTGATATGTGTCTATACATTGGAAACAACAGACATACCTAGTGAATTGCATTCCACATCTTCAGAAGTAGTAAAGGATGCTATACTTAGGAAAAAAAATCCTAGTGAGAAGAGGAAGCAGGCAGCTAATATCCAAAAGCCAAGCAAGAAAATAATTTCCAGCAAGGCCTCCCCAGTTGAGAATACAAGAAATCCAAGAAGAGGGAATACAAGATATCCAAGGAGAGGTTGAAGATAGGAGCGAGATAGGCGGTGCTGCGAAGAAAAGAAAAGCATGGCTCCCTCCAGGAATTGGAGGTAGTGGCACTGCTGGTGCTTAAAGGTTGCAAACTACTAGTGGGGCTGAGTGTGGAGGGTGGGGGGTAAAAATCTTATGCTTGTACTGATGTTTTTTTTTGTTCAAATTTGGTTTTGTGTGATGCAAAGGAAAACAATACTTTTATTCAACAAATTGGTGTGAAATGTACTGAATACATTTTATCTAATGAGAAGCATCAGGATTTTTTTTCTCTCCCACCATTTGCATGTAATGGCAATGTGAATTGCCAATTAATTTCCTCATAAGGGATTTGAGAAATGAAAAAAGTTTAATGTGTTGTCATTAGCTCAAACTCTGTACTATCATTGGAAGTTTGCATCTGACTGTACTGAGAAATAATCATATGTCAGACCTTTGCTAAAAAACTTGATCAGCATCCCTGAAGTTCTAAGTATTTTAATGAACTTTTCATCAGGTATTACTTCCAATTGTTGATCATCTTTATTGTTAGTTTTCTGAGTAATTGTAATGTTTGTTTCTGTTGAAAGTACCATAAAACCATGAGGAGTTGTCTTTCAAGTCAGACCATTTTCTACAAAATTATGATGTTTATATGCAGTTCAGTTATCTCTAGTTTTGTTTACAGAAAATAGTAATAAATTTGAGGATTTCAGATCAAGAACCCTTTTTTTGTGTCTCCTACTAAATTATAATATTTGTATTATTCAAATCAACATTAATTTGCAAAGTAATATTTGGTGCTTGAATTGAAGATAAAATCCTTTTTAGTCTACTCTTTAATGCAGCAATTCAAATCAGCAGAGCTTAAATGAAAGGGTGAGAGATAGTTTCAAGAGTCAAAGAATAAACGTGATAAGTTTAGTACTTTCTCAAAACAACAACGATGAAATCCTAGCCCTCGACCGCGCACCGCAAACACCCTCGACCCCTCGACCTTTCCCGAACCCTGCTTCAGATCAAGGCGACGATGATGACGACATGGCCTCTCTCTCGGTCTCACTGTCACTGGAAGGGACACTGGGGAGCAAGGGCAAGAGGAAAGCTAGAAGAAAATGGGATGATTTAGCCTGCTGAGGTGGAGAGGTGAAGGCCGATGTGGAAAGCAGCCAACGTGGCATTGTTGGACGCTTCCAGTCGGCATTGACGTGGCGAATCCGGTGACCATATGGTCAAAGAACGCCGGAAAACCCACCAGTCACCTCCCGAAGTTTAAAAATCAATTTCTGGTGACTAAAAAGATACAAATCAAAACCCGGTACCCAAACTGAAAAAGGGGCAAACTTCGGTGGCCCACCCAAAAGATTACCCTTCAATTCATTGAATACTTGGTGTGCAATATGACAATGCCTAGCAATGGCACAATGAATAGACAATGCAAAAACAATATACAACTAATCTCACAAGAATAAAATAAGAGATACCAAGTTAACATGGTTCGGCTAAGAACAAGCCTACATTCATGGGAGAACAATATTTCACTATATCATTGGGGATAATAAGGGCACAAGAGTACAAACAATAGGCATAAAACTCTAAAAGCATTACGAAAACTCTTATAACTTACCTCACCCCAAAAACAAGGATCTTACCTTGCTTTAATGAGATAAAGCAAGAACAAGAGCTCTCCTCTACACCTTATTTACTCTTCCAACTCTCCAAATACATGAGAACTCTCTTACTCAATCCCTTTCTACTCACTTCACTTCTTTCAACATCTAACAAATATAACCCTATATAAATAATATATTAATTTAGACCGTTGGATTAAAAGAGATCAAGATTTGGCTTCATCCCAATAATCAAATCACATCCTAAGGATATCAAACCAATATTTAACATTTGGAGCATGGTGTTCTAGACGATGGTTTTCTAACGGTAGTGTGCAGCCTTTTGTGTGGGTGCATAGATCATATGTTTGTCTATATGGCTTCCTAAATCTTCAAACAAAGCTCAAAACACTTCCAAACACCTTCTTGAGTGTTAAAATGAGATGCAAAACAATAGTTCAACATCACAGCAAGGTTTTAATGTGGAAAACCCCTTCAAATAGAGCGAACTATGAGAGTTCTTAAAACACTTTAAACCTTTTAACTATATCAACAATGGAATTGCAATCTTTACCTCTTTAGATACAAGCTAGAGGTTCATAACAACATGGCCATCATTAACACATGATGAATTAACAAGAGATAACTTCAAGAGAAGGTCTAGATCTCACAACAATGATGAGTATCACAACAAACACTAAAGAAGATATCAAAGAGGGATCAAACTGATAGATTTTGTCATGCCCCAGCCCAAAGTTGGGCCCACTGGCAGACAAGCCGCATCCAACAGAACTAGGTCAAACTGGATGGAAGGCTTCAGATTTCAGATCCAGCCAAAGTTATCACCAATAGATAAGAAAGGAAGCAATAATACATAAATGCAGACAATTAAATAGTTAGCAAAAATAATTTGAGAATAGGTTTTAACAACCATACAGACATACAATATGCCACATTTAACAGTCTAAAACAAGAATACAAATAGAATACAAATCTACCACCTCAAGGTTCAACTATTGCAAACAGAAACGATAACTACAGAAACAAGACCCGTGAAAACGCTCCTTCCCCTCCCCCCCCCCTTCCCCGCAGGTCCTAAGCTTACTTTGTACCTGTAACAAGAAAATCGCAGAGTACATGGCCACAATAGCTCAATAGAATTGCAAAGGTAACTAGAAAATATAAAGAGCCAGAACTTTACCAGGTAACACAGTCAAAAATCAGACAGAGAACAGATAATGCCTGTAAAAGTATAATAACAGACAGAAATACAAAAAAAGAATAAACAAATAAAATAAAATCAGAATACTGATAACACACAAAAAACCAGAATGGTACATCTCCCTGACTAATAAACAAATTAACAGCTCAAGGTCGAATCTTCGACTGTGAAGTCAGAATAGACAGAATATCAACAGCTGAAGGCGGATCTTATATCACAGTCGGAATGGACACGCATGCCCAGTAGCGCTAACCACAGATAACATGTGCACATGGTTAAGACTTACTCCTGCTAGCTGGGCAAATTGCAAGGAATGGAGATATACTAAAAACCTCAGAAAATACAAAGTACAAACAAATAAATTCAGAATAAATCATTTTTCAACATAAATAAATAATATAAATAAATAGCACTCAACGGAAAAAAATAGAAATAAGAGTGGAATTAAAAAATAGAAATATACGAATAAATAAATTTTTAAATATTTAAATAAATAATTATTATACTAGAAATACAAAGTTATACGGGTGCGAGAGCCTACATGATCTAGGAATACGGTGTTTAACTTCCTCCCTTACACCGCAGTTTAGGGTCCTAACGTCGGATCCACCCGAGCTCCGGCCAAGAAGAAGAGGTCGTTGAGAAAAAAAATGAAATAACGAAAGAGATGAGTAGTGGTAGGTTGCAGGCAAGCTCTTTCCTTCCCTTGATTTAAAGAAACTCATAACATGGCTCAATTATGGAGCCCAAAATGCTCTAACAATCAGTTGACCAAATTCAAAAATTAAGGGCACATCTGAAAGTTCTAAAATGCGAAAGATTCCTTGATTAAATGTAACCCTAATTAATTAGAATAAGCGGTTAAGACAGGGCTTAAAACTGAATACTCCAATCAAAGAAGGGGCGAATATTACAGATTTGTAAGGCAACTTGCAAGAATTCTCTTTCTCCATCGGATCTAAATATGGCTTGACTTTACTATTAGATCATCTTACAACCTTATTTCCTCTTTCTTCTTCTTGTGTTCTTTGCATTTTCTTTCTCCCTCACTCTTTTTTTTTTTATTTTTATTTCTCTCTTTTGTTAGCTGCAGGTTTGTGGCCCTTTTTCTTCACCCAAGTAATTTCTTATTTTTGCTCTTCCTTATTGTTTGTATAATTGTTTTTCCTTTTTATTTAAGCACTAGGTTGAAGCCCAACTTTATTTGCAGCCATACATTAGGCTAAGCCAACAAGAACATCTTCAAATTTAGCACAAGATGTATTTGCAATTCTAAAGTTGTTCTTCATGGTTTATGGTATATAATATATGTTGTAGAGTAGGTTGATAATGGAGTCTCCAACCAAAGCTATTTTAAGGTGAGTTAAATCATTCTTGACTTGGACAATATCTTTGTTGGGTTTATAACAAGTTTACAAGCTTTTTTCATGGCATGCACCAAGTTAATTACGTACAGACAAGGATAGATGCTATGTTTTGCTTGGTTTATAACAAGGAAGAATTTCATGTGAGATGAATTTTGGGAAAACAATTGATATCATGATTTGCCTGAGAACAATTTATTATTTATGTGTGATAGTTTGGTGAAAGTGTTCAACAAATTAAATTTGTCATATTATCATAGTATGATCTATATATCCTGGATGCATTTTGTTTTTACTATATCATAGATTATTGGATTCATATATGATGATTTATTACTATCGTATAATAATTTATTATTTTTTTGCTACAATTTACAATAACATATATATACTTGTTGTGGTTGTCTTTCTAGCATATCAGCATTTGTAACAAAACAATTGTGAATGGCGTGTTGTACAATAGCAAGGCTGATCTTATCAAATAACAAAACTACAAAAAAATAGATAACCATTTTTAGCATAGAAAATCTCGGAGTATGGACTAATAACTTGCAGCTTAATAACTAGTAATTGTTGTCTTAGTGCAATAGATTGTTAACCATGCAACATTATGAAACTACGTACTGTTCAAATATAGCAAGTCATTACTTTAATCACATGCTTATAACTATCATCTACTAAACTTCTACTAAACTATGGTAAATAATTACATGTTTATAGAAACTTTGTATCTTAAATAATAACACCTACTTGTCACTTGGCTTTTTGAAGAATGATGGATTCCATCAAAGCGTTTGTTTTGGTGAGACTTTTATGGTATCTCCTAGGGTTCCCTCTCAATAATTGATGACTCAAGATTTCTACATTCATTTGCCAATTATAAGTTTAAAAAAAGGCAGTTCCAAGACATCACCAAATAGGGTTGCAAGACTTCAATGTAAGAATATTTCAGTTGGTGCAATGGAATAGGTTATGAGAGGAAGACTCGAGAGATTAAGTCTATGTAGTATTTACTTATTTTTCTTTAAATTTTTTGGTGTATGTCACTAAAATTAGATGTAATGATTGATTTTATTAAGTGACCGTAATAGTCTATTATTATGGCGTTATATTTTATTATCGGAGTTACACTATATTACTCTAGTGTTAAATCACACAATAAAAATTGAAACAAGTCTTTAGGCTTAGCATTTACGTGATACAGGATGAACCAACTCTACTATGGAATAGAAATTCACCTTGTTTTGTTGTTGTCTTTTTTTCAAAATGAACAAATTAAACCACTATTTATATTATTGACCATGTTTGAGAAGAAATTTGACCTCCCAGCCACCCAGATGATATTCCACATATACCTTACCACTGGGCTAAAACAACATGGGCATGCAATCTGCTTCTTATTCAATTTAATTATAACATATTTGAATTTTGATTCAATTTAGAATTTAATTCTTTAAATCAAATTAGGACATATTTTTCCAATTTGAGAACTGGGACATACCCAGAGGTTACTCACATGCTTAGCATTTGAAGAGTTTCAAGTTTGAGTCTCTCAAATACTAAGGCTCACTGTCCCCTGTGAGAGGTTGTGTACTGGTTCTCCTCCAGAGTTGCAAAGCAGGATGGATTTATCCCTAAGAGGTCCATAAGCCACCTTAATTTGCCTAGCTCCGTGTAGGTTCCTTAACTAACCGCGCATGTAACATTTGTCAAAAAACAAAATCCAATTTAAAATTCAAATTGAAACATCCTATATACTCTCCTAAATTAGAATTATGAAAATTTAAAAAGAGGATTTCCATCACCAAATTATTAAAATATTTTTGAAATAATAAAATAAATAAAACCAATGGGAAGGGAAATTTTGCGATTCAAAAGTAAAAATAAAAATAAAATCGAATAAGCTGGGAAAAATAAAAAAAATGATTTCAACCTATTGATAAAAAACTAATAAATGTGGAAATTTCTCATGTAAAAATTTAGGTAGGTCAATGTACTATGATTTTTTCATTTTAAGTACCAGATTTCGATTTGTATTTTTTTAATCACTTGACACTAATTCCATTTCACTAAGGGTCTGTTTATTTGGATGTACTTGCTTTTACTTGTATTTGCAATTACTTTACTGTAGCAAATACCTTGTTTGTTTGGGTGTATTTGTAAATGTAGGGAGTAATTGAATTTACACTGGATTGAAGAATTGGACGTATTTGGTTTTACGCCCAAATTGGGCGTAAAACCAAATACTTCACAACCAACCCGTTCTCATCCTCCGCTTATCTCATCCTTCACAGCAACGTCTTTCCCATAAAACAGCCCCTCCGGCAAGGTTCATCCGACAAGGTCTCTCGAGCTCATAAGAGTTTTGCTCTTCTCAGGGAGGGACCTTGGACCCTCTGCCTCGCTAAGCTAGTCTCTCTCCATCCTCCATCCTCTATCGCTGCCGGTGCACAGCCTACCTTTGTCACTGCTGCCCTTTTCTCTCTGCCGCCCAATCGCCTTCATCGCCAACTCATTGTAGTCGACAACATCCACTGGTGTGGTACTCCGCCATCTTCTCCTCATCCTTTGCTTCATTCTAGTTTCTTTTTGGGGTTTGATCTAGATTTCCTTTGTTCTTGGTTTCATTGATTTGGATGCCGTTTTCCATGTTGAAGTGGTGTTCTTGAATTTGGGCCGTGATATAGCTTGGTTTAATCTGGGTTGTTTTCCGATTGTGGAAAGTTTTAGGGTTGGTTGTTTTTCTCCCTCTTCTCCATGTCACGCTTTTTAATACACCGGTCTTCGAATTCTCTCCGGAGACTCTCCGGCGAGGTCTGCTGTTGTTCTTTCCATTTCTTTCCATCTTGAGACGGTTAGGTATGTGAATTCCCAATTTTTTTTCTTTTGTTTTTTGCATAATTTTTTGTTTTAGCATATATTCCTTTGAACCTTTGAAACCCATGATTGATCGTGGTGACTGTCTAATAATGATTTATTTATAATTATTATTGTTATTGTTCTTGTTGTTATTTGTGTTAATTCTGAGAAGCAACTCTAATCACCAGTTGATCATATCATGGTGCAAAATGATTAATGTACCAAGTTAAATCCTCAAATCCTAAGTCTTTGCTTCGGTGCAGGTCCATTGGCTTTCAAATAAAAGCTTGGTGGAGAAGCACATACATTGCCACTACTTCTATTTATATTTGCAACGAGGCATCTCTGTCATTTTGGAATTACAACAGTAATCGCTTCCATTTTATGTATTATATTCATTGTATGCTTCCATTTTATGCATTATATTCATCATCTGCTTCCATTTCATCATATGCTTCTATTTATAATTCAGTTGTTCTTCACATGTGTTATATTGTTTGATTTTATAAACATGTATTTCTCTGTCTGATAGAGCAATGAATAACATAAGGTTGCATCATCTTGGAAGGCTACCATTCCAAAAAGATAAATACTCTGTTGTAAATAATGTTCACCTGATTTGTAAGAGCCAATTAGTAATGACAAATAGACCAAAAGCTATCCCTATAGATTGCTTGTTGCTTTGGCTTCTTGATGCCCACAATTGTTCTATGAATGGAACTTTGTATTGAGTTATTTGGTCATGCTAAAGAAGTTATTGATTTGGATCTTAATCATAGACGCTAAGATGCTAGTTATTTTAAGATTTACTAGAATAAATGTAGAAAATTTATTTAGTAGAACAAACATACAGATTACAAGGGTGCATGTTGGGTTTGATGTTTTTGTTGGTGGTTTAAGTACATCAAAGATAGGTTTTGCAGGGTGGTTTAAGTACATCAAAGATAAGTACATAAAGATATGGTTTTATATATATCCAAATCAAAAGATGTATATGAGAAACTAATAGCTACATTATATACGTATATGTGCTTTGCTTGATCAATCTGAAGAAAATAAGCAAAGGTGCAATCTCAGTCATGGGTGGAGTGATCATGAATTGAGTGTTTCAGGTGATGTTTGAGATATTTTAGTGCTCATGTTTTTTGTTCGCACAAGGAAGTTGACAGTCAATATATGATGAATGGAGAAGGAAAAAGTTGGAATCATGTTCTTATCTGATGCAAATGAATGCAAAGTTTGATGCTTGATTGTGTTTTTTGGCATCACTGTTTGTTTAGGCACACTTGTTTAAGTCATTGCAGCATTTAATTAGAGCCACAAACGCGTATTTGTGACTCATAAACATGATGTTGAGACACCTTTAATCATCATGAAGATTGCTGTTGGCCCTTTACTCCTTGTCCAACCCGTAGAACACTTAAATGTGGCCATGTATTTAAATTAAGCACAAAACTGAACATTGATCGGTCTTCAACAGATTACTACTGCATTAATGACATGTTACCATAATTGTTGTAAATGATGCATTATTTAATACTCTATATAATTCTTATACTGTGTCCTTCTTGGTCTACATTATATCCAAATCTAAATATTGTGCTATTTTTGTGGGAAATGTTATCATGTTTTTCATTTGGTTTTAACTTTTGTACTTTAAAAATTGTAGATGGGTAAGGATGTCAGAAAAGATCAGTTATATACCATGCAAACTACATTTTTAGTTGCAACTTACATCATCACATTGCTTTTGCATAGCAAAAGACGGAGAGTTTGTAGAGAACCATCGAGAAGTCGGTTAGTAATTAGAGAACAATATTTGTCCAGACTAGTGGAGGGTAATGACACCATTAGCATCAACATGGTCCGTATGAATAAATCCACTTTCTTCAATCTTTGCTCTATAATGAGACGAAAGAACCTTATGCGAGATACATTACACATCACAATAGAAGAACAATTATTGATGTTCCTACACACTATAGGACACAACCAACGCAACCGTGTCATTGGCCACAATTTTCTTAGGTCCGGGGAGACTATTAGCAGGTACTTCAATCATGTGTTTTACGCAATTGGACAGTTACGTGATGAGTATGTGCGCCCACCTAGTACACAAACGTCAACGTACATAACATCGAGGCCCACATGATACCCTTATTTCAAGGTAGTGATACATTTTTTACCTTTCCTGAATTTAGTACCCGATAAACAAATCTCAGTAAATCTATATTAATGGTAGGACTGTATTGGTGCGCTAGATGGGACCCATATCCATGCTTCCGTTCCTGCATCTGAGGTTGCATCATTCCGTGGACGAAAAGCATACCCTACGCAAAATGTGCTTGCTGCTATGGATTTTGATTTGCGTTTTACCTACGTACTTGCTGGATGGGAAGGTTCGGCACATGATGCTCTAGTCTTACGAGATGCACTCCAGAGGCCGAATGGCCTATCAGTCCCTAAAGGTATCTATTTTATGTAGTTTTTTCTTAGGTTACAAAACGACAATAATCTAATAACTATAACGTTGTTAACTATCATATTTGAATATTTTTAGGAAAGTATTACTTGGTTGATGCGGGGTACGCTACAAGACCAGGCTTTATTTCTCCTTACAAAGGTGTTAGGTACCACCTCAAAGAGTTTGGCTCACGAACGCCAGCAAACTATAAAGAACTCTTTAACCTTCGTCATTCATCAGCACGTACCACAATTGAACGTGCATTTGGGTCGCTTAAGGGGCGTTTCAAAATTCTCACCAGTAGACCATTTTTCCCATTCAAAACTCAAGCTGAACTAGTTTTGGTTGCATGTATTCTACATAATTACATCTTAAGTGGGGGTGTAGACGCTTTCATACCATCTGAGGAAGAATGGATTCCGCATCGGCCACAGCCACAAAGTAACACAAGGGAACAAAGAGAAGAGGCCCAAGAGTGGGTCGCATATCGAGAAACAATTGCGTGCAATATGTGGGCAAATTAGTAGCCAATACTTTTAGTTAAGACCTTGAGCTGTATTTCATGGACAAGTATTCCCACTTTGAAATTTAATTATATTGTATACAGCAGTTATTTTGATAACAATTTCGTTGTTCTTTTTTAAATGTTGCTTGTGTGTTTGCTAATTACAGAATGGATAGCATGAGATCATCAGATGATAGCCAAGCATCGATAGTAAGCAGTCCTACGAAGAGAACTAGTGGCCATAAAAGGTGGACATCTACTGAAAGCCGCTTCTTTCTAAGGTTCATGGCTTCCCAAGTGGAACAAGGCTTTAAAGTCGATAAAGGTTTCAAACCTCAAGCATTCCATGCTGCAATTAAGGCGATGAAAGAAGAGTTCGGTATCATAGTTACTGAATCAAATATGTCCAACCACCTAAGGACAATTCGCAAACGATGGGCAAGAATTAAAAACCTTAAAGAATTAAGTGGAATGGGTTGGGATGATAGACGGAAAATGATAATCATGGGTGAGTCAGAGTATAAGAACTATATCAAGGTATTAATTTACTTGGAAGTTGATTTGTGTTTATAATTCCTTATAATTTTCATTTATGTGTTAACCTTTGCTAATTGGTTCTTGTGTATTAGATTCATCCACAAGATGAACCATTTTTAAACAAGCCAATTGAAGATCATGACTTGCTGGAGAGTATTTGTGGTAATGACCAGGCTAGTGGACGCCACGCTGTTCACTTTGGAGATGAAATTGGCACAGACATGTATGCTAATGAAAACATCGGTCATTCATCTCAAATTGGTGGTCTTGATGGTATGTCGTTTGAGGAGACAGAGCTTCATACAAATATGTCACCACCTATCCACACCCGTTCAGAAAGCTCAGAACCAAGGGGAACAACTTCCACGCAGACGAGAAAAGGAAAAGGAAAAAGAAAATTGATATCCGAAGTTAAAGCAATACAAGAGATGAATAGCACATTTAAAGAGGCACTTGGAGCAATGAATTCGACCCGTACTTTAGCCTTTGCAAAAGACGTAATGAATGAGTGCATGAAATTGAAAGCACATGGATACTCTGGTCATCAAATTAACAGAGCCTATGATTGGTTGATGGGCGACGAAATGAGAGCCATATCTTTTTTAGCAAAGGATGAAGAGCTCAAAATGTATTGGGCGGAAGAATGTTTTGCATCTGTGCCTAACCACGGAGGAGGGCCTCAAGGGCAAAATTAGACACCCCAGAATCTAATGTTTGCGCATTACTTTAAAGTTATTGATATCTTCCAGTGTTGGAATGGTTTATATTTTTAATTTAGCTTATGATTGTAACTATGAACAATGAACTAGGTCGTACTTTGGTGTATGTTTTGGATTTAGCCTTGTAATTGGCTAATGGTGTGTGTTTTTGGTGTATGGTTTTCTTGCAATGTTTGATTATGTTCTTTGTTCAGGATTATGCTTAAAATGTTGATTATACTATTGAAAGTGAATGAATATTGTATATGATTTTTAGGATATGTTTAAATGTGTGAGAAATATGGTTTATACGCGTATGATGCCAAAATGGATGTTGTTGAAAGTAAAGGAATGTTGTGTATGATTGTTAGGATGTGTTCAAATGTGTGGGGGACATTTTTTTCATACCCTTCTAATGACAAAACTTGATGTTTTTAAAGTGAATGAATATTGTATATGATTCTTAGGATGTGCTCAAATATTGTAAAGGGCTTGCATGTATTAATGCCTTTATATAGATTGAATGAAAATAGGGAAAAATACTGTTCACCCATCGGAAATTTCAAAACTTCCTAAAAACCCCGTCCAACTTTTGCACACCCTGAACAGCCCTTCCTTTATAGTTTACATTCCCTTTTACCCCCTATCAGTCACTTCAAGTGGGTCCATGTTATGAAATTCCATTTTTGCCCTTACAAATAATGCGAAAAATACCGCCCAATCACATCATGTCTGACCTTTTATGTATACAAGTGTGCATTTTTTTGTCTCTGTTTAACTCAATCAAGTTTCATTTAAAACTGTCTTCTCCGTTTAAATTATTATGTTTCTGCTTAAATATTTGTTTTAACGTTTAAATTCAGCAGTATTCACAAATTTTTAAGCAGAAATATAAGTTTTAAACGGAAACCTCAATTCAATAGAGAGATATCATTTGTTAAAAAGAGATCGCTTTTCTTAAACAGAAACCACAATATTTAAACGGAGACATACTTTTTTAAACTACAACTCATTTTTTAAACGAAAATTTCATTTGTAAAACTGCAACCATATCAAATGAAAGGGAAACGTACATTACAAACATTAAACAAATCATAACAACCGAAAAACTATTTCGATCGTTGCATGTAAAGTTTCGATCATACATTACAAACATAACAATCATAACAATCGAAGAATGTGAAGCTTTAAAGTGACATTAAATGAAGCTCTTCTCCCTTTGCATGTAAAGTGAATCATCATTAATGTGTTTGAGTTAACCAAGATGATCATGCTTAAACAAAACCGCATTATTTAAGCGGAAATATAAGTTTTTAAAGAGAAAAACATCACTTTTTAAAAAGAGACTGAGTTTGTTAAACAGAAACGCAATATTTAAACGGAGACACTTTTTTAAACAAAAACCTCAATTCCCTTTGCATGTAAAGTGAATTTGAAGAATGTGAAGCTTTAAAGTGGCATTAAATGAAGCTATTTTACCCTTACATGTAAAGTGAATCATCATTAATGTGTTTGAGTTAACCAAGATGATCATGCTTAAACAAAACCGCATTATTTAAGCGGAAATATAAGTTTTTAAAGAGAAAAACATCACTTTTTAAAAAGAGACTGAGTTTGTTAAACAGAAACGCAATATTTAAACGGAGACACTTTTTTAAACAAAAAGCTCAATTCCCTTTGCATGTAAAGTGAATTTGAAGAATGTGAAGCTTTAAAGTGGCATTAAATGAAGCTATTTTACCCTTGCATGTAAAGTGAATCATCATTAATGTGTTTGAGTTAACCAAGATGATCATGCTTAAACAAAACCGCATTATTTAAGCGGAAATATAAGTTTTGAAAGAGAAAAACATCACTTTTTAAAGAGAGACTGAGTTTGTTAAACAGAAACGCAATATTTAAACGGAAACACTTTTTTAAACAAAAACCTCAATTCCCTTTGCATGTAAAGTGAATTTGAAGAATGTGAAGCTTTAAAGTGGCATTAAATGAAGCTCTTTTACCCTTGCATGTAAAGTGAATCATCATTAATGTGTTTGAGTTAACCAAGATAATCATGCTTAAACAAAACCGCATTATTTAAGCGGAAATATAAGTTTTTAAAGAAAAAAACATCACCTTTTAAAGAGAGACTGAGTTTGTTAAACAGAAACGCAATATTTAAACGGAGACACTTTTTTAAACAACAACCTCAATTCCCTTTGCATGTAAAGTGAATTTGAAAAATGTGAAGCTTTAAAGTGGCATTAAATGAAGCTCTTTTACCCTTGCATGTAAAGTGAATCATCATTAATGTGTTTGAGTTAACCAAGATGATCATGCTTAAACAAAACCGCATTATTTAAGCGGAAATATAAGTTTTTAAAGAGAAAAACATCACTTTTTAAAGAGAGACTGAGTTTGTTAAACAGAAACGCAATATTTAAACGGAGACACTTTTTTAAACAAAAACCTCAATTCCCTTTGCATGTAAAGTGAATTTGAAGAATGTGAAGCTTTAAAGTGGCATTAAATGAAGCTCTTTTACCCTTGCATGTAAAGTGAATCATCATTAATGTGTTTGAGTTAACCAAGATGATCATGCTTAAACAAAACCGCATTATTTAAGCGGAAATATAAGTTTTTAAAGAGAAAAACATCACTTTTTAAAGAGAGACTGAGTTTGTTAAACAGAAACGCAATATTTAAACGGAGACACTTTTTTAAACAAAAACCTCAATTCCCTTTGCATGTAAAGTGAATTTGAAGAATGTGAAGCTTTAAAGTGGCATTAAATGAAGCTCTTTTACCCTTGCATGTAAATTGAATCATCATTAATGTGTTTGAGTTAACCAAGATGATCATGCTTAAACAAAACCGCATTATTTAAGCGGAAATATAAGTTTTTAAATAGAAAAACATCACTTTTTAAAGAGAGACTGAGCTTGTTAAACAGAAACGCAATATTTAAACGGATACACTTTTTTAAACAAAAACCTCAATTCCCTTTGCATGTAAAGTGAATTTGAAGAATGTGAAGCTTTAAAGTGGCATTAAATGAAGCTCTTTTACCCTTGCATGTAAAGTGAATCATCATTAATGTGTTTGAGTTAACCAAGATGATCATGCTTAAACAAAACCGCATTATTTAAGCGGAAATATAAGTTTTTAAAGAGAAAAACATCACCTTTTAAATAGAGACTGAGTTTGTTAAACAGAAATGCAATATTTAAACGGAGACACATTTTTTTAAATAAAACCTCAATTCAATGGTGAGGATCTTTGAAGAATTTGAAGTTTTAAAGTGGTATTAAATGAAGCTCTTCTCCATTTGCATGTAAAGTGAATCATCATTAATGTGTTTGAGTTAACCAAGATGATCATGCTTAAACAAAACCGCAATATTTAAGTGGAAATATAAGTTTTTAAACAGAGATACATCACTTGTTAAATAGAGACTGAGTTTGTTAAACAGAAACACAATATTTAAACGGAGACACTTTTTAAATAAAACCTCAATTCCCTTTGCATGTAAAGTGAATTTGAAAATTTTATAGCTTTAAAGTGACATTAAATGAAGTTCTTCTCTCTTTGGAGTGCCACGACTTCCCATGCAATGGGCAATTTCGTCCATAAAATTCAAAAATAACTTTATTAACCATTATTATATGTTTTGGGGGGTCAGAAAATATTGTGTTTAAAAGGAAGGGGTTTTTAGGGATTTGAAAATTAACGGGGTGTTTTCGGCCATTTCACAAACTTAGAGGGTGTTTTTGGCCATTTCCACATGAAAATATTGATTTTAAAATTTAATGTTAATAAATTTAAATAACAAAATTTTTTTAAGCCAATTAAAAATTAATAACAATTACATCAATATAAGTAACAATTAAAAATAATAATAATGTAACAATAATTATAATTTAATATTTAAATTGGTTAATATAATAATTACATTAAAAAAATCTTCACTAAAAAAATGAGAAACTCAAAAAATATGAGTATTTATAAAGGTGTTGGGGGTAATCTCACCATGAGTGACCACATCACTTAAATACATCAAACCAAACACCAAATTCTGAAATACAGTAATTCCAATTACAAATAACCAAACACCAGATTTTGCAATTACTGTACTTTCAAATTCATGTATTTTCAATTACATTGTAATTGAATTTACAATTACAGCTAACCAAACGCTACCTAAGAGAGTACTGATGGATTCCGACAAATTTATCCTACATGGCCAAGGTAGACCTAACATGTCAGACTTTGTCCAATTCACCATTTTATATTACCACATTTGTAATCTATGTCAAGAGGTCTTGGGCCTATTTTATCATTTTTAACTTGCACAAAATTTGCAGCTAGTGAACAATGCCAAGGATGGTGCACAAAATTTCTGAATTGACTTGGACCTATTTTCCTTTAATTTATGTATATGTTGAAACTGTACACAACACAGCAATTTGCAAGTATTTATGCAGCATGAGGATTACAAACCTGCTACTGAGACTTCATGCAATTCATTACATATGAACTGCAGGTATTTATGCAGTAAGTATTTCTCAAGCTGCACAAAACATGTGATATAGAGAGAGTCTACCTAGGTATGTCAGCTATTTGTAATGTTTAAAAACATTCAAATGTCCATAATCCATTGATGCATACCACGGAAAAATGAAGCATACAATTGAAAAAGAATTATATCTTCTTAATATTTGTTGCATACCCGTGTAATATTGAAAAAAAATTTAAATATTTATTATGGTGAACACACTTGTGAAACTGACTCAATTGAAGTATTTTTGATTGCTTTATGAGAAAGTAATGTAATTAATGGTATGGGGAGGGTGTCAACATGTATGGCAACCACCTACAAAAGAAAAAAAAAAGAAATAGTGATCCATCCATGTACAATTTTGACAAGCCTAAGAAATGTGCATATTCACACACATATTTTGTGTTGTTCCTATATGATTTAGCTAGGTATTAAGTGTACATCATTAAGAGAGGATAATGCAAGGAAATTAAAACGCATAGAATTGCTAAATTGTCAAGAGAAAGATTTAATTTTTCCCCAAGCTAACAATTATATAAACATAGGTGGGGATTGCAGACAAAAGAGCAAGGTGGCAAACCAATTTATTTAATACCTGTGACAATTGGGCTGTTGAAATGTTCTCAACTATTAGAGGACCCTCATGTGCAGCTGATGATTTGGGAATAGTCTAAACTGGTGTGTCAATCCATTGATGCATTTCACTTAAATCAATATGACAATTCACTACAGAAAATAATCTGAGACATTGGTTCATTTGCAATATCTTCATTCGCAAATGGATCATTAATCTCACTATTCCTCCTCAATCTATCAGCCTTATCATGCCCATAAAACCAAGTTAGTATAGATGCCATAACAACATACCTCTAAGAAGTGCTCCTCTAGCACTTGAGGATCAGTTGTACAAATGGGGTCTTGCTCATTATTTATACTCTAAAAAAATATCATGCATTAATACAAACATTGCTAGATAAATTAAACAAACCAAATAAATCCTCTTGTGACTTACAACACTGCTATTTGTTGTTGCATGATCCTAAGCAGCTTTTCCTTGAGTTACATTCTGTTTGTTTCCCTATGATTGATGAGTAATTTATGTCAGAACATAATAAAATAGAAACCACATACAAAGATGTAAATGGGAAAATTATAAGCAAATCATCACCTGCACGTACACCATGATATCTTTTGTTATGCTCTGAAGCCCCACAAATGTTGCAAGTTAAAGTAATCCCCCTCCTGCTAACCTTTTTATGTGTGAAGCTAGTATTCTCCTCATATGCCTCCTTCCTCCTAAGCAATGGCTTCCTAGCCCTTTCTGGTTTGAAGGTTCCAGTGGTATCATTAGACTTGGTCACTCTTAGGAAAACAATTGTTGTCTTGAATTAGATTTAAGAGGCGGCTATATGTTGCCAAGTAAGTGATTTTTTTTATAGTAGTCATCTAGGAATTCCTCATCTTTATTTTGTTGAAAAAAGGCTTGAAATTGCATGACAATAAGGAACACTAGTTTACTGCCACCTCCTACATGTACATAATCTTTCTTTGTTGTCAACGATGAACTATCCATCATTGCCTACCACCTAATATTTATCACCCCCATACCATGTTGTTTTACAACTCCAACTAAATAGCTTTGACTTCTCTAAGTTTTTTTGAATTTTTGGACAGTTTGCATCTCTCTCTCTCTTTTAATTCTAGTCATCAATTGTGCTCTAATCATTTCATTTGTTGTAATTATGCCATTGATTTTGGCTTGAACTATCTAGCTATTGAAGCACTCACATAAGTTGTTTAGGAGCATGTCACACTTAAATTCAGTTGTAAAATGTGATCTACTTCAATATTCACGGGTTAATGTTTTTCATAAAATCATGGGCTTCTGCAAACATGTCTTTTAGGACATACATAGCTACGGTATAGATAGGTATGTAGCTAGATTTTGCACAAATCCACAATTGATCTTTAAGAGCTTTGCCTCTAAATATTTTTCCTAAAATTTGCGTGAATATTCCTTACACAAAACCTATGTTCATCATTTAGAAATAATTGATGTATTTTATTTTGAAGGCCCTATATCTATAAGCTTCTGACACATCATCACCAAAAAATGAAAAAGAAAAACAACACATAACAAAAACAAAATTATGACTGCTGTTATTTGCATTGTATAGAAACATTGAATGGAAAATTAGAATTGTATAGAAGACATATCTTTTGTCTATCACTCATGAAGACCTAGCATGACTGTTATTTACTTCCAAATCCTCAACAAGTAAATCCATGAAGCAGATCTAATTCTCACAATTCTTGTCACACCCTCTCCCATAGGACTGGCACCCGACAACGACCGTGATAACCCAAGGAGGGACACCCACACCACTCAACCTTTGAATCACCGCAAGGCTAACCACAACCTAGGAACAACAAACATGAACAGGATTCGCAAATTCAAATTATACTGAATTGAATACAAGAGTACATAGAGTAAGCAATCCAACCAAAGCCTGAATACAGATTTGTCATAAATACAAGAAAGGTTTCAAATAGACAGATAAGCATGTAAACTATGTATAAGAGTGTCAAATACACTGCTGAATCCATGTCCTTATGCAATGCGTATGATCAAGAAGAAACATACATTAAACAAGGAATGAGATAGAAAGCTGTGGAATGCTCAGTATTTCAGTTCGCCGCAACCCCGCTACTAGTTAGAGCCTGGAAAGGAGCGAGAAGGTAAGTAACTAGAGTTATTCAGTGAATTGGTTAGCACAGTTCCATGGAATACAAAATAATCTATGAAACGTTAATACAAGCTTTTGTATATATATATATATATCAACATATACGCAAGTATAAGGGAAACATATATAGTATTGTAAAACTACTTTGCTCAAATAAGGTTTTAATAGACATAACTCATAAATAAAAAATACAATTTTTAAAATCATAATACACGATGTGCACCAACTAAACACCTTTTGTTAAGCATAAAATACTTATTTTCCCAAAATATGAGGTTTCCAACTTGAGCAATCGATAAGTGGTCTAGAAATCTCTCTAAACTCCAGTCGTGGCCTCGGCTAAGCTTAGAGCGGCCAAAGCACTGATGTCCTTGACATTGACCCACCGAGGCAATGTGGTGACTCCGAACTCCTAATGTTCATCCAGTCAAAACTCCACGCGTCACTTGATGTGGACAGATCAGCAGGGTCCACCACAC
Source organism: Dioscorea dumetorum (assembly GCA_902712375.1). Lineage (NCBI taxonomy): Eukaryota > Viridiplantae > Streptophyta > Magnoliopsida > Dioscoreales > Dioscoreaceae > Dioscorea > Dioscorea dumetorum. The sequence continues at coordinate 70,603 of CACTHL010000115.1, read as the reverse complement.
CATCTCTAAATGCTGAACCGTGGAACCCCCTACTGCAGTAGGCGGGTTCTAACCCCATTACCAACAAAACCAAAAAGAGTATATCATCCACGGAATTCATGTAAAATAGTTTCACAAGGTCCTTGTTTAGGACAAAAGCTCATATATCGATGATAAACATCATTATTGTATAAGTAAAAGCCAAAAGCATAACATATGTATGAAATTCCACAATTCAGTTCATTTCAATATAGCAACAAAGCATTCATCATTTTCTTCTAATGTCAAGAGCTTTGCTTACATAATACAAAACAGGGAAATCCTTTTCAAGCAATTAAATCATCAATTCATCATGATAAATCCCAAGTTTTTATCAAAACCAACTATACATATATTTAGAGAGAAATAACTAGAATTATGTAATCATAACCCATTCACAGACTTAGGAGAACATCTTCTCAACGGCACAACTCCTCTACAGGCTCCTTGTCTCGGACAGAGCTCTCACCACCTATACCAAGACAAGCCACAATGGCTCAAAACCAAAAGAATATACAAGAAGAAAAGCAAGTATGAATTTCTTCATGCTACAAACCAAAAAACCCTAACAAGATTTGGGTATGGCGTGAACTTGCCCCTAAGGGTTCTAAAGAATCTCTAAGGAGATCAATTCTCCAAACAACTAAAAATGCAAAGGTTTAACAATGGATATCTCGGTGCTACTGTAAGTCCGATTTCAAGAACAAGGAAAACAAGTTCATCAAGGTAGATAGGGTGGATCTTCACATCCATTTCATGATACAAGAAAGAATGAAGGTAAACAATCAATCTAATTAACAAATTCATCAATAGCAAACTAAGATTCAAGATCTAAAACCTAGGGCTAGCATGCTCATCCAATCAACATGAAACAAAAAGAAAAAAAGAAGAAAAAGAGCTTACCTTCAAGGATTTTTAACCAAAGGAGAGAGGAAAGCCAAGCAATGGCGGTTTTCTCTTGTCCAAAGCAAAAAGAACGAAGGTAGGAAGAAAAAGAATAAGAAAAATCAAGTGATTAAGGCTTAAGTTCAGGACCTTTTAAATACCCCTGGGCGAACACAGGCTGAACATAGGCGTGCTTCTCAGCCTCCCTGTGCACTCACAAGCACAGGTAGGAAACACGGGCGTGTTTCGGCCTAGTGCACTTTATAGGAAAAGAGGGTGAGCTTTACTATGGAAGCACGGGTAGGAAGTACGGGCGTGCTTATGCCTGTGCACTTTACAGAAAAATCGGGGCAAGAAAGCACGGTTTCTCTGCCCCTAGCATGATCATACACTCACAAGCACAGCCGGAAGCACGGGCATGCTTCATCCCATACACTTTACAGGTTATTAGGAATACAATCCAAAATATCTAGTGAAGTGCAAGGTCAAGAGCACTGTCACAAGCACAGTCGTGTTTGCTTTGGGAACTGCGTTCTAAGCCCAAAATGACTAAAAATATGCCCAGACTCAAGACAACTATTATTTAAATGGTTTAGACAATGACACACGCTCAGAAAAGCCGAAACACCACAATTCTCCCTGTCCACCATAGCCCAAGCAATTGGATAGATTGCATTTATCCCAATTGTTAACAGTAATTGACCACCATATAGATCTTTGAGGAAGCAGGCATCCACAAAGACTATAGCCTTGCATCCTGCTAGAAATTCTGCCCTTAAAGGGAGAAGCACACATATATGGCATGGTAGACATCTTCATTGCATTTAAACTTAATTGTTAACCTACGGTATGTTCTAATCAACTCAAGTTTGTAATTATATAATCTGTTCATTTATGTGTGCTCATCACAATCAAGCATCCTAACCCAAAACATAGATGCATAGAACAAAAAAACAAAGAAAAGTTAGGCCCTAGGTAGTGTAATATTTTTAACATGCATACGTATTAAAAACAACCTGGAAACTACCTTGTTGCAATGTTTTTGGTCCTCCATGCCTTCAGCCTACTAAAATCAATCTCTTGGTTGGTCTTAATAGCTTCTATGATGCCAACAAGTTTCCATGAATAATTTTCTCTAAATTGATCTAAGTAGTGCTCTAATATCCATCGAGCATTGACATGTTTTACGTTATGACACTCATGCTTCAAAATCCCAACCTTTATTTGGATAGTACTCTTATCTTTGATCATTGGTGAGGCCCATAGGTAAAAAGAATAATCTTTCTTGCAAAATTCCTTACACCTCTTATTATTGGATTTGAAATTTATAACAACCCTATTCTTAGTGCCACAATTAATAACTACCTCCTTGAACAGTTTGAAATTCCTAAAGTTCATACCAATTTTGAATTGGGGATTCTTCACGTAAAATTGTTCATTAAATTCAACATATTTAGGTCTAGAAGGATTTTATTAATCCTCATTTGTTGATGAACATGACTGCAATTTATTACATACAACAAACTCAAATTCAATACCATCTTCATCATCATTTTCTCTTCTCCTAATTTCATCTTGTGCAACTATCTCAGGTCTAGGTATAGCACTGTCATCCACTTCAACTTCTCCTTCCTCTTTGTCACTATGGAAATTGTACTCAAAATCATGTAATTCACTGTCTTCTTCTTCCTCCTCATCTTGTTCTACATTTTCTTCTACAGCTTCTTATATGAGAACATCCCTTTGTTCTAAACCCCCACCATCATTACGAGCATTCCATAAGACAACATCAATACTACCCAAAACGTTTACCTTGGTCACCTTAACATATAAGCTTGTGGCCCTACTCTTACCCACAACCAAGGTCATTGCCAATGCATCCAAATCATCCTTTACTTCAGACATCTTAGACCTTTCACTATTGCTATCCTTCCAAAAAGTGGCACCTTCTACATCTAATTTTAATTACTTAGCCATGTCTACAATTTCTAGTTTTGACATATAGTCAGCAGTACAATAGTCAACAAACCCTGCAAACCTATAATCACTCTAATTCTCTATATCACCTGATCAGTAATATATTTGCACTATGAAATATACAGCAGTTGGCACTAAAAGTAAAAAAATGGGAAAATTGTGATACATTAAAATGGGGTTAAAACTAATATAGGTGTCTTGTGAACACTTTGACAGTAAAACAATGACCAATGATGAACTTATATTCAATGAACAAACACATAAAGAAACAGAAAACAAAATCTATAAAATTAACCCCAGAAAACCGTAAAATAAACACATGAAGACATTGTTAAATAAACTAATAAATCATATCATAATAGCAATGAATTCACTTCACAAACTTTGCTTGGAACCCTTGCATAATTTAATTGGCACAAGAAAAGAGTTTACAAAATTGTAATTAGATATCACAGACAAGTTATGAATGGATCCCATTCCAATATTTTTGGGTTGTCATTCTTGAATAGAGTAAAAGATAGAATCAAGTATTACCAATGCAAATGTCTAAGTTAAACACCTTAGACATCCAGTGCTTCAATTTCTTCATTATCAACTGAGATTGAACAAGAAAAGAAAAAAAAATAGACATCAAAAAACGTAATAAGTAAGAAACACCATAAATGAATTGTTTTCAATCTCTTAAGCATCACCTTTTACCAGCTCAAACCTTTTTTTTTATTTTGAGTGTGCCAATCTATGTCATGTATGAATTTTACCATGGATGGAACTATAAGCTGGTTTATTTTTTATTCCATCTATATCATATTTCACTGCATTTGTTGAGCCACTGACAACTTATAAGAAAAATCCTCATGGAAATCAAATATAAAATATGTACAGCCAAGTTCTAATTTTCACTTTGACCCATGTTGAACATGATTATAGAAAACAATGATAACAAAAAAATGCAAATAAGATCAATGACAACAACAAATGTGTTTATTGAGGAGAATTAAAATAATTACACATTCACAAAGTACACATCCACAAAGTAGAAGATCTTAACTTGGTTTACGGCTTCAAAAAAAGTGGATTTCTTACGGTTACTGTGGAGGCAAACTTTCTGCAAATTTTAATCATACTATCACTTAGACTTTGCAGATGTAGTTCATATCACATTTGAAAACAATGGGGAGTTGAAATAATAAGAGATTTACAAAAACTTGGAGCTTCGTCGTTGGCCAATTTTATTTGCCAAGTGCTCACATTGATTTCAGCTTGTGGTTTTTTCTCTTGCCGCCGGCGGTTAGGGTTTCCGAACTCTCAAAATGAAAAAAAATATAAAATAAAATATTCAAAATGAAAAAAAGATCCTAGTACAATGGCCTATTTAAATTTTTACTCCGAATATTTTCACAGAATGGAAATTGCCAAAACAACCCCCTAAGTTTGCAATATGACCAAAAACACAACGTTAATTTCGCAATACCTAAAACCCCTTCCTTTAAAAGTCAATATTTTCCAACCCCCAAGGATTTCAGCGGAGGTTAACTGAGTTATGTTTGAATTTTATGGACGAAATTACTCTTTCTTGCATGGGAAGTCGTTACACTGGAACTTTTAAAAAGTGGGGTAATCCCAAGAGACGTCCGTATACTCCTTTCTTCTTGACCGCGCATCTTCGGCTTTTCCATTTTAGAAGTTGTCTCTGAGTGGACATCATCCGTAACTTCAATTCTCAAGCCTCTGAATCACTCGTGGCAAGTATTCAGCACTTTCATCAGTTTGCAGTTCAAGGTATTCGGCACTTCCATTTCCGAAGTTGTGTTTTAAGTAAGGCTTTTATTTGAACCACTCTGTTACACAGAGATATTCGTCAGTTTTGTTTTGTGGATCTGTTTTTATCGGAAGACACTGAAGTATGCGGGGGAATTTCTCGGCTGGGGTTTTTCTGGTCTGCAAGCATATTTGTCGGCCAGGGTTTTGGTTTGTCTTACATTTTTGGTTGTGTCCACGATCATCGAAAGAGTTTTCGGTTGTTTTATTTGTGTAATGTTTACAACATGTGTTTCCCCTTTCATTTCATATGGTTGCAGCTTGGAAAATGAGGTTTCCGTGTAAGAAATGAGTTCTTGTTTAAAACCTTAGGTCTCTGTTTAACTATCCATATCTCCGTTTAATAATTGAGCTTTCCGCTTAACAACTTATATCTCTATTTAAAAGTTGATGTCTCTGTTTAACAAATGTTGTCATTGTTGCAGTCTTGTGATTATGGCGGTAAACCTAGTCAACGGGAGATGCTACTTGACACCAGTGGTGGGGACCTACGCCGAATTGAAAGTCCTCGTGACCTCTCAACATTGGGAGATCATCCAAAGGACATCGTTTGCGGCATTCACTGAGATGGAAGCTGTATTCCAAGAGATGACCGTTCTGGATTCACTTCTGCAGAGGTACGATGGCCGCACCAATAAATTCAGGATCGGGGCGAGCCTGCTGAGCTTCAGGCCTAAGAATGTGGCTCTCATTCTGGGTCTACATTACGACGGAGACGCGGTCCTGTTTAAGAAAAAGAAAACACCGTCACATTTCGAGGGGAGGTATTTATCAAAAATCTACGAGAGACACCGAGACTCCATCAAGGCCACTTTTCAGCAGCTTGTTGGACAGAGGGGGGAAGAGGAAGATTTTATGAGACTCTTGATGGTGTACTTCATTGGGACAGTCCTCTTCCCGACCACCTCATGCTCGGAGCCCAATTGGATCGTTGATTATGTCGATGATCTACCAGGCATAGGTCGTTACACATGGGCGTAGGTGACGCACAAATGACTTATGGAGGGCGTTCCACAAGCTGCAGCTCGAGTGCAAGCCAGATGCGCTGGGTTGAAGATAAAGATGGGGTACATTAAGAGTTGCTCAATCGTGCTGAGCATCTGGTTTTACGAGCTGACCGGAACCAGCAGGAAAGTCCGTTTCGGCAAGACCCCAAGGGTACTGTGCTACGGTGAAAGTACTTACCGGAAGCAGGCTATGATAGAAACCAGTTGGTCAGCTCTCGAAGGAAAAGAGCTAATAAATCATGAACACTGTGTTTAAAATGAGTAGTTATTATTTAATTAAAGTCTTTCCTGTTTAATAAAGGTAGTTTGTGTGTAACGTTTGGTGTCTGCGTTTAAACATTTTATTCTCCATTTAAATTTGGGATATACCATTTACGTATACATGTCAAATATTTAAATATGTCTGTTTTTTATTAAATTGAATGATTTGACTGAAATTGTTTTCTTTAAGTATGTTAGTTTCCTGAGCTGGTCCCTGCGAATGCTGATGAGGAGATATTTGTTCGGGCCAACCGGCGGAGGGATACTATTGTGCCGGAACCACTTGAACGAAGGCAAGAGGAGCAGTCGGCCTCTTCCGTGCGTGCTCGACGACGTCGTTCCCCCACTTCCAGCCCAACACGCCATGCTCGGCGTCGCGTAAGCCCTCCCCTACCCCACCCGACGGCAACACCTTCCCCCCCCTCCCCGGCCGCCACAATGATAGTCCCCCCGATCGCTACAGCCCCCCCGACCGCGGCAGCCCCCCCGTCGGCAGTAGGCCACGAAGTCACTGTAGCTTTTATGCAGGCCTGCCAGGTGATGATGAACACTTTCCCCCAACTTGTCGCTCGGATTGAGTCACTGGAGGCAAGCTCACAATCGACTGCACCGTCAGGCAAAATAAAGGAAGTGTCCGGGATAGAGGAGGCATCAGAAATCGGTGACGAGGACTTTATCGGGATGGGCATTCCAAGACGGTGACGTTTGAAGAGGCTTGCAAAAAAGGCGAAAACAATAATGCCTCTCTGTCCACCACTACCCGACGATGAAATAATGGCAGCACCATCGGCGGCTGATGCTGTTGTTGTGTCCGTTGCCATTGATGAAGTGCTCGTCACGGTGGAGAAGGTCGAGGACGCCGTGGCCACTGCTGCGTCTGAGGATGCCTCCGAAATCCCCATCCCGGTGGAGCCGGCAGCCGACGGTGGCGTATCGAGGGTGGTGGCCACAATCCCTGACGAACAAGAACCAGCCGAGGGTGTGGCTCCCCTTGATGATGTTGCCTTGGCCGCGGTTGAGAAAACCGTTGCTTCTATTGTGAAGGAACTCCTACACACGAGGAATGGTCGGCCGACAGTGCCGCATCCAATGTAGGTGCGATCCCGCATCAGCAAAAAGCATCTAAGGATGATCCCAATAAAGTTGTTGACGAGGGGCAAAGGAACGTCACCGAAACAAAAACGAAAGCTATGATCCTTGCCAACCAGCAATATGAAGAAGTTCGGAAAGACTTCGTTCGGAAGAAGAAAAAATACGCTGGTCAATCGCGCCTCGGCGTATTCGAGCAGGAGTTGATCAAGATCTTCCTCAACTTCCCTATAGACACGTAAGTGTGATAGTTTTTACGTTATTGTTTACATACAGATGTTACCATTTACATTTTTGAGTTTCTGTTTAAGTATATGGGTTACCGTTTAAGATAGTGCTTTACCGTTTAACTTTCCACGTTACTGTTTAACTATGTACATTATCTTTTAAGAATATATGGTTACCACTTAAGATTTTGTGTTATTATTTAATTCCACATGTTGCCATTTAACCGCAGGGCCGTCGTTTGGAGGAATGACTGCGTCAGCACCACACGGACCAACCTATTCTTACTAATCGATGAGAAGGAGATGGTCACAGATGATGTAATGGACGCCTTTGTGTGCATAATACAAAAATCCCTGACCAGAGTACCATATCCTTACAAGAAGCGCGCCTCCATCACACGACCACTGGCATTGTTTATGCCAAAGCAGGAAGACGCGCATGAGATGACTTTAGCTATGATCGGAGATGCCACTAAAGTCGTGCATGACGTTGACATCGCCATCCTTCCCATAATCATAAATGGCCACTTCCATGTCGTGGTGCTCGACAATACCAACCAAAAGTACACGCATTACAGTTCATGCCAAAGTGAAGAGTATAACAAAGACGCGGTTGCAATGGTAAGTCATTTGTGATCTGAATGTATCGATTCATAGAGTTTCATAGATGGTTGTTATTCTAACCTTAAGTTGTATACCTCGACAGCGGGAACTATTCGACACCTGTCTCGAAATAGAGTACGGTGAGACGGTGACCAAACATTACTCGCTTGTTCACGACAATGAAACACCGCGACAAAAAAAGGAAGTGTCGACTGCGCCGTGTACGTTATGCAGTTTATAAAGCAATTACTCCAAGGCAAGAAGCCACACATAACGCGTATGGAAGTCTCTTATCTAATATTAAAGTACGTTGCCCTCATACTTAAGGAAGGGCGCTCGGCCGGCATCCAACAAAAAGGGATGCCTCCACCTTCGGGGAAGTATGATTCTTTATCACTGGCATTCTTTATCAAATATAAAACAGTTTTGTCGTTATTTTTTAAATTCAATCCATTCTTTACCAGCGACATGGCGTATATGTCAATGTAAATTTACCATTGCTCGTCATTATTTCAAATTCAATTCATTCTTTGCTTAACTTTCTACTGTACCGTTTAAGTGTCATTGCTGCTTTATGAAATGACATGGCCACATCATGATTAGGTACCTGTGTTCGTCGAACGGATGTACTCTTGTGTACTTAACTTAAATTGTTTAAATGTTCACTGAATTGCTTAAATATGAATGACTTTGTTTAAATTCAAACTTCTCTGCGTAACATACAACGTCTCCATTTAACATCATTTGTGTCACTCGTTGATAATACCGTTTCCATTTAACATTCAGTGGCCTCATTTAAGTTACAAAGAATGAGAATTAAATTGGTAACTTATCTGTTCCCTTCAAGAATTATTTACCAACACTACTTCTTAAACGGTAACTTCAAATAGAATTGTTATTTCTAACGGAACACGGAATAGTTAAACCGCACCGCAGTAAGTTACACAGAGAACTCCGTTTGTAAACGGTCATCCCATCTAATTAAATATGGCTTGTGAAAATTACATAATAATTAACATACAGAACTACATAATAAAGCACTCAATGTTTGAAAACAGGAGTCACTTGCAATACCTATTCTATGACAGTTTCATTACAACATCTACTATTTAAACGGCTATGTGCTAATGAAGCACTGCCCGTATAAACGAGTGCGTTTCAATTTTCACATTCAGTGAATGAGGTGAAATATGAATGAATTCCAAAATGAAGTCGTCTCTCTTTAAATTACGGATACACGCAACGGATGTCGCTCATCTGAGAGTATAGTATGTTTCATACGTATTGTTGTTCGTTTAACGCATATATTTTTTAATACTTCGCATTCTTTGCAGCAATGTTTGATTGTAACGTTTAAGTTTGTTTCAGTGTTTCCATTTAAAATATTTGCTTTACCATTTAGAAGTTATGCTTCCCGTTCGATTTTTTGGATTCTCTGTTTAAATATGTTTGTACCCGTGTAAGAAATAGAGTCCCCGTTTACTACTTCCGTCCACGTAATAATATCTACTAGATGAAGTTCAATTAAATTTGCTCCTTGTTTCATAAATTGCAGTCGTTTCATAAGTTAACATACTAATACCCATCAGGTTTTTATTTACAAAATGACAACTAAGCGAACATAAAATTTCACTCCACCCTTTCCTTCTCCTTCAAATCTTGGAGCAGCTTTTGTACACGTCTCTTTCGATTTTTTATTACTTCAAGTTTTGCTATTATTTCATGAACGAGATATTCGGAAACCCACTCCAACTCTTCACCGTTGGAGTAATCCCCACCTCCTGAAAGCCCTGCAAGGGAGACCTCTACGTTATAGAAGAGGCAGACATTTTTAAAATATTCATATGAAAATCTTACGGTTCGAAGTGCCCGCATTGCTGTCATCGTCAGCAGCAGCAGCAACAACGGGGGACGAACTCATCCTCTCACGAGTAGAAGGACAGAGGTGCTTGTACGCCACCTCAATGGCAATGTTCTCCGCATCCTTGGCACTCTTTGCAGACTCAGGGCCAGATAATTGGGTACCATCAACCGTCATTGTCGCGACGAAATCGGGGTTGTGGTCGGGGCCACCATTCTTGATGGTGGACTACTCAGGCGTGGGTCGATGTGTCTTCTGGCAATACTCGTTGAGAAGTATCTTATACATTTTGTTAGGTTCTAGATATATCTGGATGCTTATCTTCTTCCAGCCTCTTATTTAAGTAGGAATCTAGGGTTTCCAGGAACGACGTCTCTTTTTAGTGAGAGTAACTGCTTTTGGTTATCGATGAGAGCGGTTACTATGCCCGATGACATTTATGCCTACGTTTTGAATTCCCATATCAAATTGAATTTAATTAACTACTAATAAATTTCCACCGAAGGGTTGCAGTAATTACGTTTTTCTGACATAATTAAATTCATTCTTTCCCAATGACGTGGCAGATTTTTTAATGTAATCGTCGAATGTCTGTAATATTTAACACGGGACTTTCTTTGTTTAACTTCGCATTGTATTGTTTAAATATCGATGACCTGGCTTCCAAAAAAGGCGAAAACCATAATACGTCTCTGTCCACCACCGGCCGACGATGATATAATGGCGGCACCATCGGCGGCTGATGCTGTTGTTGTGTTCGTCGCCGTTGGGGACATGCCGTCGCGGTGGAGAAGATCGTCGACGCCGTTGCCACTGATCGCGGTGGAGAATTCATTATCACTAGCATTCCTTATCAAATGTACAACAGGTTTCTCGTTATTTTTTAAATTCAATACATTCTTTGCAAGCAATATGGCAGATATGTTAATGTAAATTTACTATTGCTCGTTATTGTTTCAAATTCAATTCATTCTTTGCTTAACTCGTTATTGTACCGTTGAAGGGTTATTGCTGCTTTATGAAATGAAGTATCTCTGTTAAGACACCAATGTCAAAATTAAAATATTGTGTTATATTTTAATAATATGGATCCCCGTGTAATATTCACCGTCCCCGTTTAACATTAGGAGTCTCTGGTTAACAACCTCAGTCTCGGTTTAAATAATAAATGTACACGTTTAACTTTTCTTTTCTCTGTCTAACATACAATAACCATATTCAAGGTTACGGGTCTCCATGTAACTTTCGCTTCTCTGTTTAAATATCAACGAGTGACAATAAAACGGATTTTCTCCCGTGAACGAAGTTGCATAACATTAACCAAGCTGCAACAGAAACCACATAACTTCTAAACAGAGTTAACAAAAAAATATGTATCAGTTTCCTAATTTTCATTTTATATTCAACTCAGTGTTCGTGACTGAGGTGGCAGACTTTCCAATGTAAATATACTATCGTTCGTTCAATTTCAACGTCTGTATATCTTTATACTTCGCATTCTTTGCCTGACTTGCAATTGTAACGACGGTTTGTTTATAAAATTAAGTACATCTGCTTAAACGACGCTGTCGCTATTGAAACATTGAGATACACTTTAATTATACAGTTTTCCGTTTAATATGTTGCGTTCTCGTTTAACGTTAGATGTTTCTCGTCGAAGCCACATGTTTCCATTTAAATATATATGACCCGTTTGATACTAGAGTCTTCATTTAACTTTCTTTGTATCTGTTGAATATACAGATTCTCTATATAATAGACATTGTATCCATTCATCTCTGATTAAACGACGGTGTATGGGTTGAAATATTGAGTTACACTTTATAAATAACGTTCTCAGCGTACTTTTCTGAGTCTCCGTTTAACATTAGGTGTGTTTGATGAAAATATTGTATCTCTACTTAAGATTACTGTGTTGCATCCGAAATAAGTGAACTTTTAAATGAAGATAACAAGGTTGCATTTAACAAACATCATTAACAAAATAACACAAACGAGGGTTCTTATTTTTTTAAAAAGAAAACAAAGGGGAGTAAAACTATTGGTCATCCCTTTTGTCCCCTTCATAGCTTGGAGCACTTTTCGACGTGGGCCCTTCGTTTTTTTATTCCTTCGAGTTTTGTTGCAACAAATACTTCTTTTGCTGCTAGTTCGTGGAGTAAGTCTTCGAAGAAATACTCCAACTCGTCATTGTTGGAGTTATGTGGAGAGGTGGAAGGCCCTCCTGGAGTACTGGGGGCAGCGGCGGGAGCAGCGGGGGACACATCGGCAGTGACAGCGGGCGACACAGCGGGAGCAGTGGGGGACACAGCGGGGGACGGAGCGGCTCTGTCCTTCCCACTGGACGGGGGACAGAGCTGCTTTAACGCCAACTCAGCGGCAAGGTTTTGGGCCTGCTTGGAACTTATCGCAGGCTCAGCACTAGAGAAGGAGGTACCGCCGACCGACACCGTCGTCACAAAGACGGGGCTATAGTCGGGGCCTTCCCTGACGGTCGAGTACTCTGGCGAGGATAGTCGCTTCTTCTGGCAGAGCTCATTGAGGAAAGACTTATACATTTTCTTCGGTCTGGATATATCTGGATGTTTAACTCCGTCTTTGCGGCTTGTTTAAATAGAAATCTGAATCTTTGGCGTTTAAACTCTCGTCTCAAATTCCACGATGAATTTAATGAAAGCAATTGTCATCGGTTATTGATGCAGACGGTAACAGTGATCGATGAGGTGACATCTGACGGTTCGTATTCAAATACCAAATTAAACGTGAGTAAGGAGTAATAAATTTGTATGGAGGGAATACTCCACTTAAATTTCCTTCTCGTCATTAATATAAATTCAATTCATTCTTTCCCAATAACATGGCCACATCATTATTACGTACATGTGTACTTGACTTAAATTGTTTAAATGTTCACTGTATTGCGTAAATATCAGGGACTTTGTTTAAATTCAAGCTTCTCTGCGTAAATATCAGGGACTCTGTTCAGAATGCCTGCCATCACTTCAGTTCAAATGAAACCGATCAATATTTAAGCAGGAAAACTACTTCTTAAGCGGTAGCTTCAAATAGAATTATGCATTTAAACGGAGCAGGGAATAGTTATACGGTACCGCAATACGTTACACGGAGAACTCCGTTTGTAAACGGTCATTTCATATAATTAAATATGGCTTGTGATAATTAAATAATAATTAACATACAAAACTAAATAATGAAGCACTCCATGTTTAAAAACAGGGGTTACTTGTAATGCCTACTCTACGACAGTTTCATTGCAACAGGTACTATTTAAACGGCTATGTTCTAATGAAGCACTGTCCGTATAAACGATTATGTTTCGATTTTCACATTCTGTGAATAAGGTGAAATATGAATGAATCCCAAACTGAAGTCGTCTATGTTTAAATTACGGATACCCCCAACGGATGTCGCTCATCTGAGAGTAAAGTATGTTGCCTGCATAATGTTGTTCGTTTGACGGCTATATTTTTTAATACTTCGCATTCTTTGCAGCAATGTTTGATTGTAAACGTTTACGTTTCTGTCATCCTATTTAAAAAAAAGTACTCTCTGTTTAAAATACGATGTCGGGGTTTAAATATTTGCGTTATCATTTAGAAAATATGATTCCCGTTCGATTTTCAGTCTCACTGTTTAAATATGTGCTTTAACGTTTAACATCCGGCCCCCTACGTTTAAATATATGCGTCCATGTTTACATATCAAACGTTTACACTGAAGCAAATTTCTTTCCCTTCATAAATTATTCCTTCACAAAACTGTTAGTCGGCGACGGTTTTATTGTAGGATCTTCGATTGTGACTCGACGCGTGGTAACGGCTGCAATGTAACTCGCGGACCTCAAGCGCTTGCGACTCGATCCTTCTTCGTCTAAGACGCCCAGGTTGCCTTCTCGTCGCAGGCGGCCGCAAATGCAGATCTCGATTTTCGTCCGTAGGCCGCTCATTGTCGGGTATGGGGAATATGGCTTCCTTATACGCCAGCTTATAAGTGTCGACGGTGAAGTAAGCGCTTATAAAACGATGGACGTTGGTGTCCGTCTGCGTTATTGCAGTGTAAGCGTGTTTGCACGGGATACCAAAAACTTGTCATCTGTGACATGAGCAAATTCTAGTGGCAAGATCTATAGAGTTGCTGCACTGGTCAATAACTTCGTAACGATCATCGACACAGCGACCAACATGAAGACTTCGGCTATCCTCAGCAAGCGCCTCAACCTTCGAATGTATGTCCAGGCATAAGTAGGTCTCCCATTTGTTCACTTGGTCACGGCGATTTCATAACATGTGCATCAACTTGAATCTGTACAACGAAGATCATAAATTTTAAAGAAATTTAAGTGGATATATTGATACTTAAATAGAAACACATAGTATAAAATGATATTATAAAAAAGTAAACGGTAAGCCAGAAAGTTAAATGCAGAAAATGATATTAAAACACATATAGGGTATTGTAAATACAAACAATGGTTTTTAAATGATAAAGCAAAAGTTTAAGCGTTAAATAGAAGCAACATTCGAATACCTTATCGCGTCGACTATTTTCGTCACCAGTAAATGATGCGCTTCTTTGATCCACGCATTGAACGACTCCGCGACATTTGAATACATCTCCCCCCAGCGTTCACCTTTGAACAGATAATTTGACCAATGTGATATGTCTGACTTATGAATCAACTACTTATAGGCTTCGGGTGATGCGGCCTGCAGTTCATTAATGGTGTCATCAAATTCCTTAGCCGTCATTGCCCACGCAATACGAAAGTATATAGACCAGCACTCCTCCCTCAATGCCTTCCCAAGTCTGACATTGGTTTTCATAAAATTGACCTCCAAGTATCGAAGGCAGTACGCATGTGGAGATGAAGGAAAGACCCTAGCAATAGCGTTGACAATTCCCTTTGACCTGTCTGACACGAATGCAATTATCTCTTCGTAATCTCATTCGTCGTTTAAAGCATCACCTAACTTGGAAATGAACCACCTCCAATTAACATCTGTCTCGTTGTTGACAATAGCGAAGGTGACGTGGAAGAAACCATTGTTCCCATCTTTTCCTGTGGCACCCAACAGAGTACCCCGATACTTTCCCAGGAGGTGGGTACCATCGAGAAACAGCAGCGGCCTGCATGCCCGCTTGAATCCCAAAATGTACGCACCAAAAGAGAAGAACGCACGTTTAAAACGCTCACCATCTCTATCCACAAACGCAATGTTGCCGGGGTTCATCTCAACTACCTTATCGACGTACCAAAGCAACAAATCGTAGCTAGAGACATCGTTGCCATCAAGGGTCACCCGGGCATGTTCTTTTCCTAACCAAGCCTGCTTGTATGGAATGTGGACACCATGCTCCCATAACATGTCCTTCTGAATGTCGATGGCCTTGTACAAGGGCCAGTCCTTGAGCTTCTGAATCACTCGTGCGCTTACCTATTTTTTTGACGCTTTCGGGTGTGACGCCAAGCCAATTCCACCACCGCAAGTGTGCGACGGGTCCATTATCTTGATTCGGAATGTATTTCTATTATATTCCTTTGATGCGTGAACGTGTCATTCACAATCACTAGCAGCGCATTTCACAGTGACTCGGTGTTTTTCGTTCTTTACAAATTTAAGTCAAAATTCCGTTTGATGGCAAAATTTTGAAGTGCGTCTCTAAAATGTTCATCGCCTTGAAAACATTGTCCGACATCCAACGACAATATTTCAGGTTGTTCTGACGAGGAAGGTACGCATGGGAGACCGTTAGGGTCGCCATGAGGTGGAGCAGAAGCGTTCTCAAATTCCGAATTTCTGCCAACACTTCAGTTCAAACGAAAATGATCAGGATTTAAGCATGAACTCCATTTCGTTAAACGGTAACTACAAATTTTAAATGTTATCAGAGATATTTAAACAGAGAGTTCATAATGTAAACGGTAGAGAAAATGTTTAAACGGTAACGTGACAACTTACAAGGGGAAATCAAATATTAAACGGAAACTTGACTAGTTTAAATAGAGAAGGGAATTACTAAACAATACCTAATATATACAACTATATAAATGTCTGGGAGTAACACATTACCACGAGAAGATATCATTTTCAGTAGGATGAGATGGCACGCCATCCGTCTTTTAAGATGGAGAAAATATGACACATGCGCTGGAAGTCGACCTCGTTCTCTATCGGGCAAACCGTATTATGTCCATCGGGTGTGATAAACTTCACCCTCACACGGGAAGTATCGAAATCCCATCTCTGACATATCTCAGCTAACACTGACTCCCAAGTAGTCAGCGCCGTGAACATCAGCACTCGTCCTTCCCCGTTGTATCTAGCAATAGCACAAAAACTCTCCATAATATCGGTGAACGGGCAGACCTCAGATCCAACAAACCAAATGAGAACAAAAAGAATAAGAACAAGATGTAATTCGCCTTCTAAACCTTTTTTCACAAAAAACCAGCATGAAGGGAAAAAAACCCCATAATTGTATGCATTAAGGGCGGATATGACATGATGTGATCAGGCGGGTTTTTTCCCCACTATTTTCAAAGGCAAAAATGGAATTTCATAACATGAACACATTTGATGTGACGGATAGGGGGTAGAAGGGAAGTAAACTATAACGGAGGGGCTGTCTGGGGTGTGCAAAAGTTTGAGGGGTTTTTAGAAAGTTTTGAAATTCGCGATGGATGAACAGTAATTTTCTTTTTTTTATCATTTTGTCTGTAAATAGTTTATAAACAAAATTAGATAATAACAACAAAATAATATTTTTGTAGAAAAAATTGAATGAACTACATTTATTAAAAGCAAAAGAAATATAACAAAAGAAAAAGAAAAGATATGATAACAAACAAAAGGTAGAAGAATGACTAACAGCCTACTATGAGTGTGGAATTGATGACAATGACATTGAAGCCACTAACAAAAAAGATAAAGAAATGAACCAAGGACACTAGGTAGCATAGACTAGGAATAGGCCAAGTAGAGCACTACCTAGTTGGCTAGTTGCTTATGTGTGAACTTAGGATCCCTATGTATCTCATGTTATTCAAGAAACTTCAAATTGCGCTTAACCGTCAAAACTAAATCTTCATATCTAACATTCAATGAAGCAAAAGCTTCAAGGGTTTTAATCCCTGTATTTTGCCCCAATATCCATTTCATTTCAAAATCCAATACATAATGAAAATTAAGAAAAAGTAATATAAAAATAAAAGAAATTGTGAGAAAAAATATTAACCAATCTCTAGGACCATGTTGGATGTAATAAAACGCTAGAATTAATAAAATAATATTAATAAATTATTTACTAACAAATGTTATTTATTTCTTACATAAAATAAGCTGGTAATTATCAAAAATTCTCTCTCAAGTTTTGTTATTTCCAAAAAGTTTATGTAAGTTTTAATGTTTATTTTAAGTCCTTTTTTTATAACATTTTTTCAATCATTCTATCAGCTAACACAGTTTGCTTTAGGGTGAAGTAACAAACATACCCCTCAACTATAAGGATGGCAAAAAATGATCGGATGTGTGGTTTCCGACCCTATCCGTGCCGAATGAGGCATTTTTTTTATTGGAGATCGGTGAATAGGGTGGGGCAAGAAGGGGATTTTTTGTGAGGGGCGGGGTGAGGCGGTTTCGGTTTTAAAATTTGCATATATGCCCCTATATATATATATAATTTAAAATTTTTTCAATTTATAAATCTAAATTGGTGTTATATAAATTATACCATTTTTTATTTAATGTAGCATGACATATTTTATAATTATTAATGTAAATAAACTAAAAATAGTGAAATTTTTTCTTTTTTATGGCAACTTTAGTAAAAACAGGGGGGAGGGGGGGGGTAGAGTGATTGCAAAAATCCGAGGAACAATTATACCATTGAGAAGATTAAAAAAAAAAAAAGCAGGGCAGAGTGGGGCTTAGGGCAAGGCATATTGTTAGCAGGGCAAGAGTGAGGCGGGGTTGCCCGGTCCCCACCCCGCTCCATTGCCATCCATACTCAACTAGATATGTTGCTTTTTAAGTAGTATCATGTACTATTAAATGAGAACGTAGAATACTAAACATTGAAGAAAATTATCAAAGTAGAAATTAACATAGTAATTGCAAACTTATGTGTTATGCATAAACACGTAATAGTAAATGAAAAATATACCTAGTAAGCCTTAATGTAAAGTTCATAAGTAAAACAAAATTAAAATTTTAGATAAAATAAACTGAGAGAGTGAGCTGCAGGGACTAAGAAATTATAAATCGTCTTGGAGCTAAATCTTCCAATCAAACATAAACCAAGAGCTTCAAAGGGTTTCAATTCCTATATTTTGGTCCTACATCCATTTTCATTCAAAATCCAATTGTCTCTACATTCATCCTAAACAACACACATGAAACATATTGATAATTAAGAAAAAAATATGGAGATAAAAGAAACTGTGGGGAAAAAATATTAACCAACCTCTAGACTAGGGGTGACAATAATCTGTCCGGGTCCGCCGGCCCGATTTTGTCTGACCCTGAATAAACCGGGTTTGGACAGAAGTTTTGTTAATACGGGTCGGGTCCGAACATAATCTAGTTGTCCGGATTTAAATCCGGGCCGGGCCTGGCCCAAGAAATCCGTACAACCGGGCCTTTGTACTTTAAAAATTTTGATATAAAGCCCAATTACCTAGGCCCAAATCCTTTTTTAGTTATTAATTAAATATTTAAATATTTATATAAAATATAATGAGAACATTGAATGATTAAATCATTGATTGTGATTTAAAAATTACTCCATTTTCATCCTCTTGATTGTTCACGAATTCCATCTCCGGTGACGGTCATAACTCCCGTGTTTTTAGGTATGTTTCTATACTCTTTATCTATCTATTTATTTATTTGTTTGATTATCTATTTCTTCATCTCCCTCCTCATTAATTCTTTGTCCATCTCATGAAATTAGAATACCTTAGTTTATTTCAAAAGCTCATTTATCTTTAGTTTAAATTCTTTATTTGCTTCACCATTCACCACTCTAAATTATTATTTTTTTAAATTATTTTGCAGAATTTGAAAGATGTCATCCAATAAAGAAATTGATGGATCTTGTAGTGTGGTTAACAATCAAGGTAATACTAAAAGGCCAAGAAAAAATGCATCAAATGTATGGAATAACTTTGTTCCTCTTCCTCCAAATCATGCTATATATGGTGATAATTTGAAAAGGGCTGAATGTCAACATTGTCATGTTATAAGAGTAGCTGATAGTAGCTATGGAACTAATACAATGAAACGGCATATTTTGAAATGTCTTGCAAGAAAAAATCATGATGTCTTCATTACTTGAAAAGGGCAATGTTGAACTTAGGCATCAAAAGTTGAATAAAGAACAACACCGGGAGAATATAGTGATGGCAATTCTTTTGCATGAATATCCATTTCAGTTTGTAGAGCATGAGGGTACTAGAAATATGATATCTTATCTTAACCCTGATGTTAAGCATGCGACATGCAACACAATTAAGGTTGATGTGCTAAAGTTTTATAAAAGAGAAAAAAAGAAGTTGTTTGACATTTTACAATTGTATCAGGGAGGATTAGTCTTACATTTGATTTATGGACATCCATTACGACTGATGGTTATATTTCTCTCACTGCTCATTTTGTTGACAAAGATTGGATATTACAAAAGAGAATTTTAAATTTCCATTACATGCCAATACCACACACTGGGTTTGCAATTTCTGAAATGATATCTTCTTTGTTGAATGAGTGGAATTTGGAGAAAAAATTGTTTTCCATAACTTTGGACAATGCTAGTTCTAATGATTCATTTGTTGATTTTGTTAAAAGTCAACTTTGCATAAGAAATGGATTGCTTCTTATTGATGAATTTTTTCATGTCCGTTATTGTGCACATATTTTGAACTTGATAGTTCAAGATGGGCTAAAAGAAATTGATAGTGGCATTTACAAGGTTCAAGAGAGTGTGAAATTTATGAAAGGGTCACAATCTAGAAAGAAGAAGTTCCATGATTGTGTACAACAAATGGGCATCAATTGCAAAAAAGGGTTGCGTCAAGATGTTGGCACAAGATGGAATTCAACATATCTTATGCTAGAGTCGGCTTTACATCATTGAGATGCATTTATTCATCTTTCATTGAGTGACTCTAATTATCTTCATTGCCCTACTTTAGAAGAATGGAATCACATTGAAAACATGGTCAAGTTTTTGAAAGTGTTCTATAATGTGACAAATATTTTTTCGGGCACCTTGTATCCCACTTCAAACTTGTACTTTCTTGGGATGTGGAGGATCCAATGTATATTGCAAGAAGAAGCAAAAAATCCCATTCTTTTTAGAAGTTCATCATTGTCAAGAATGCAATCAAAGTTTGATAAATATTGGGGAGCTTTTAATGCTATCTTGGCTATTGCGTTGATTTTGGATCTTCGTTATAAAATGGATATTGTTGAATTTGCTTTTATGAAACTCTATGGTGATGATGAAGGCAATAGCAAGGTGAATAATATTCGTGAGAAGCTTCAAAAGTTATTTGGAGAATATTGCAATATTGATTTACAAAATCAAGGTAGTTCTTCTACAATCCAAACAACTCAAGACCAAGTTATTGAAGGAGATCCAAATGATCCATTAATGGTGAGTACTTATGAGTCATAAGTAATTAAATTATTTTAATTATGTTATTTTTTTTAAAGACATTTGCTTTTTCATGATTAATATGTATAGGCTTATGAAGCATTTCAAAGGAAGCCTTTGGCTTCACAAGTACAAAAGTTAGAATTGAATTTGTATTTGGAAGAGCCACCATCTGATAGAAGAAAAAACTTGAATGTTTTAGAATTTTGGAGCTCTGTTCAATATCGTTATCCACGTCTTTGTCAAATGGTGTGTGATGTTTTGACGATTCCTATTACCACAGTTGCTTCTGAGTCTGCCTTTAATTAAGGATGTAGAGTGCTTGACCAATATCGAAGTTCTCTCACTTCAGACATTGTAGAAGCTTTAATATGTGGACGATATTGGTTACATGCATCAATGAATAAGTTTGTGAAATTATATTATGTCAAACAACACTCACATAATATTTATATGAAGACTAATACAAATATTTTAATTGTTGTGTTATTATCTAGGTGGCCATGGAAAAATGAAAGATTTTGATGATGGCACTGAAGGGATGTTGAAGGTCGACCTTGTTGCTCAAACTTCAAATCAATCTTCAAATGAAATTGAGATTAATTAACTTTGAAGATTGCATTAAAGTTGTGTATATGATTTTATATCATTAAGACATGAGTTCTTGGGTATAATTTTTAGCTTGTTATTTAATTTTGTATTATCAAGACATTTATTTTTATGTGATACTTATTAAAACTTGGATTATTGTATGAATTAATTTGGATTGTTGGACATTGTTTTTTGCATTTGATATGAATTAAATTATTTTTTATAGTTTAGTATTTTAATGAACTTTAAATGTATATTATAGGATTCAAATGAAATTCGGACATTTGGACAATCCGGTTTTGAAAGAAATCGGGTCTGGACAAGCCACACTTGTCCTAATTTAAAACCGGTTAAATTAGTTACTTATTAGAGTAGTTGTCCAGACCCGGTTTTGTCCGGACCCGGATTTTTGCTATCCTTACTCTTGACCTCTAGGACCATGTCAGATGTGATAAAACCCTCGAATTAATAAAAATAATATTAATAAATTATTTAGTAAGAAATGTTATTTATTTCTCACATAAATAAATGGAAAGAAAATAAATATTAAAAAAAAAAGAAAAAAAAAGGAAAGAATTTTGGAAATCAGCAGTTCAGCTATCCTGAGGCTTGAGAGCCTCATTGCCTGATCCCGCGCAAGATGCATTCTTTCTCCAAATCTTGAAACCCTCGTTCCCTTTCTTCGATCCCAATCTCTTTTCCAGATCCTCTCACTCCCTCGAACCCTAATTCCCATCCTCGGCTTCCATGGATAGTGAGGCTGGTCCCGCCGGCGCCGGCGCCGGCGGCGGTGGTGGTGGCAGTGGCGGCGGTGGAGGGCCCGTTAGATTGCCGACAGCGGCGGCGGGGGGGCCGACGGTGGCATCCTCTTCTGAGGCGCAGAAGGAGCGGGCGGAGACCGGGGAGAGGTTGCGTTTCAGGGTTGAGTTGATGCCCGGGGAGACCACCATCGTCTCATGGAAGCGGCTTCTCAAGGAGGCTGGTAAGGGTAGCCAGTCGCCTTCCGTGCAGCAGGTGCGTCCGGTGTTCCAGGACCAGGTTGGCTCTTGTGGTGCGGTGAGCTCTTCGCTTTTCATTTGTGTTTGCTGTTGTTGTTTTGATTCGGTTTAGGCTTTGCTTCGCTTGTTCTAGGTTTTTATTTCTGTGGCGATGGTTCTTCTTATGCTTTTGGATTGGGTTCAGTACTTGTGGAACTAGGAAACAAGGAAATTCACTTCTGTGAACAATGAAATGACACATTCTTGGTTGTTTTTGACATTGCAAATGTTTACTTCTTTTAAAGATGACGTAATGTTAAGGAAAGTCTAGGGCTTATCTATGAAAGTAACAATCACGACATAATTTTTATGTTTGTTTTGCTTTTCATCAATGTGGAGGCATGATTCATGGAATACTTATTCATTTATTTTGGCTTTGAATTTTAGTTGACATCTTAGTATGACACATTGATGTATACTTTTGAAGTTGAACATACTTCTTCAGTTTATTAAACCATATATCTTTGATTCAAGAAATTGTGATTATTTGACTTTGTTTTCTAGGTTCCTTCTTTAGAAGGTGAACGAAAAGATGCTTCAACCTCAAATCGGTTTAATGCTGTGATTGAGAAGATTGAACGTTTGTATATGGTAAATACTATGAAGTGCATCACATGCTTTATGAAAATCGATTATAGAAGATCCTTAAGGAGTCAAATCTCATTCCCAAAGTTCATTATTTTATGCTTTCTTCTATTTATGTGTTCAATCTTCTTAGCTGAGGCATATGTTTGATGACTTTGCTTACTTGACATCTCATGAGTTCAGGGTAAGCAAAGCAGTGATGAAGAAGAACTTGATGGCATTCCTGATGATGATGAATATGACACAGAGGATTCTTTCATTGATGATGCTGATCTGGTTGGTAATTCAATTTTGCATATGTTATTTATTTTTGTTTAACAAATCCATGGATATATTGAAGTCAATTATCTTTTCCAGCTGCTTTTTTGGTTCTCTTTTGAAAATATGAAAGTTTACTGAAACTTACCTTATTTGGCAAGATCTTTATTTTGGATGCTTACTTTTTAGACATGGGTATGTTTTCTTATCATGGGCACATGGCATAATGGAACTTGCAGCCCTGCCTGTTTCTTGATACAGAAATGGGCAATCCTTTTTCTTGGACAAAAGTAGAAGCTCATTGTTGCAAATATACATTGCCATTTGTCCACTAGCTTACTGTTTTTGAAAGTTTAAGGTTTATTTTTTTTTATCAAATTAAATCTTTTTCTTTGTCTTTTCCTATGCTTAGTTTATTGAATAGAATCTGTGGGAGAGATGGCTTATATTAGAGTTATGGTAAAATTGATACTCAATTTTTTTTAACCAAACTTGAAGCTTGCCACTGCAAATGCATATCACCCTACATCCATGAACTTGCTATTTCTGAAAGTTCAGGGTTTAAATTTTTGTGTCAATTTATGTCTTCTTGCTTGTCTTTTTCTTGTGCTTAGTTAAATGAATAGATTCTGTGGGAGAGATGGTTTAAATCAGTGTTATGGATAAAATTGATCTTAATTTTTTTTAACAAAAGTAGGAACTTTTCACTGCAAATGTATATTACTATAGTCCATTAACTTATTGTTTCTGAAAGTTTAAGGCTTAATTTTTTGTTCCCACTTATATCTTCTTGCTTGTCTTTTCCCTGTGCTTAGTTTTATGAATATAATCTATTGGAGAGATTGTTTAAATCGGTATTATGGTAAAAATTAATGACTCAATGACCACTGCCTTTTTAGAAAGGTATCCGCCTAGATATGAAGCTTTCTAATGGATTAAATTTGTTCATCTTTTATCTTTCCTAGTCTCTTCTGTATTTAGTCATTGTCACTGGTTTCATTTTAACCTATGAGAAGAGCAGATTATATATTTTACGGAACAATTTAGCAAAAGATCATGGACATATATTTGGTTTCTAATTGTCTTCTTCTAATGTATAATGCTTTATTTATTTATTTCAGGATGAGTATTTTCAAGTTGACAAGGCAACCACCAAGCATAATGGTTATTTTGTCAATAAAGGAAAATTGGAACAGATGTAAGTTTAATTGGTGGAGGAAAATGATTGCTTGGACATAATTTTGAATTGTCTTTTTCATCATTTGTGTGAACATTCTTCTTTGTAATCCGACTAAAAAAGTTACTCTTTTTGTAGCCATTACGGCAGCCTAACTCCTGTTTGAGTTTTAGAGTTGACTACTGCTAAAAACTTACATTAGTTATTTTAGGGTTACTGCTTGCATACAATCAGGAAAATAGGTAATTCTATTATACCCATGTAATAACCATATTTCTTATATATCTTTCCGATCATTGTTATTTGCTTATATAACTTTCTAGACAGTAGTCGACTAAAACATTTTATATAATTAACAAATACCCCTTATTCTTTTCCCTGCCTCCATCTTGGAAGAGGGTTAAGTATCAATTGTTAATCTGTCTTTATGTATTATTAAGTTGAATTTTAATCATTGTGGTATATTAGCGAATAAATGAGGTTGATGAGGATATGTAAGCTGATATGATTTTTTAGGGGGATACTGGCAATTACCCATTTTTCTAGGGGTATAGAAGCAATTTTCTCTTATTTTTATCATATACCATGTGGAATTGAGAAACCTTATATCTTAGGGTGTTACTATTTTGTTCATTTGCCGAACCAGTGTAAGTTGATTCAACTTACAAACATATTAGAGGAATTTACTGGCCTGTGCACTATGCAAATGTCCGAGTGACCTTTATGAAAAACAATGACCAGGTATCAACGATATAACACTGAAGCCAATCATAGTAATAATCATACTCAAGCTCTTTTCTTTGCCTAGCTATAAGGTTGTCAATGGTTCAGTCAGTTGGACTTAGTGGCCTACACAAGATGGCTGGCTCACCACTGACAAATGTCCCTGTTATGACCATTTCAAATCCTGGCTCTGGGACATACCTCAGATTGCCTTTTGTTTTGACGCTCTGAAAGTCCTGCTAAATCTGGAAAATTTTCATGTCTCATTAATGGGTCTGATCAAGATTATATGTTTATTACTCTTCTTGCTCTGTGCTACAGTGAACCAATTTTATCGCCAGATGTGGCACCAAAGAAACGGAGAAGAAAAGACTTAATACTGAGACATGACGAGAAGGATGGGGAGCTCATTTCAGAAGATCCTGTAAACATAAGTGACATGCGAATAAAGGCTACTGCAGGGAGTATCCCATCGGAGGGAAAAAAATCATCAGGAACTAGGAAAGTTTTGACTCCCTTTGGCGAGCATTATCAAGAAGATGGGCATCTCAAAAATAAACTTAATACCTCTGCTTCAGCCTACAAAAAGAAATCTGCTGATCTTGCCATAAATTCAGAGAATCCTTCACATATTAAAGCAGCACATTTTGATGCTTCATCTCTTCAACCAGGATCTAAGAATCTTAATAAGCAAAAATTAGTTCCACCCAAGGACATCACTTACAAATCAAAAGGCGGACGCGAATCTTTTGATGGCATGTATTCTGCACCTCGGGCGAAAGTTGCTACTTCTCAAGTCGAATCTCACTCGAAAAAATTCTTGGATTGTGAAAATAATATTGACGCATCTGCCAGAATAAGACACAAGGAAAGGGATGGACTTGGTGAATGTTCACTCCTGAATCCATCCGTGAGCACATACCCTATGCCAGTCGTGGTAGGCATTTTTTTCTTGCAAAAACCTTGATAGTTATTTGAATTGGGTATTCAATTCTCTGTGTTTTGGTTATCTTTACCTTCAAATAATTCTTCCATACACTCATGTCGCAACTCAAAATTCATATACCCTTCTTTTTTGCTTATAGTTGAAAAATGAATCTGAAATGATTCATGCACCATTTTAATGGCTAACATGTAGGAGCATCATTTGCAGTTAGTCTGGTCTACTCATGATTTTGCTGAACCATCCAGCATCCATTGGAGCATTGTATATGTGTGTGAACATTTATTTAGGCATTTTAATAGTCTTGATAGGATCAATTTAATCATGCCTTATTACAACTTCAGACAAAAGCATATGTTTTTTGAAATAACTTTGCATTTTAAATACTGCTGAGATATTAGTTTGTAACTTGTTTTCTGTTCTTTATTTTTTATTTTTTCTTTAAATCCTTATTATTTATTCCGTTCGTATATTATATCTCCATCTTTCCTTCAATAAACATATTTTCAACCTTTTGCAGCACCCATCATCCACACAAATAAAGGAGGGTTTTACTGTTAAATCAAAAGGCACAACACTTGAACGAGCCATTCGTGATTTGGAGAAGATAGTTGCACTATGTAAGTCTAATGATGATTTCAATACAAATTTCTTTAAGAAGTTTTGATCTAAATAACTCAGAAATTCCTTTTGAATAATATTTCTTTTCAGGTAGACCTCCTGACCTTGATGTTCAGGAAATGGATGTTACATTACAAGGAGTCAAAAGGAGACTGCCTCAAGAAGTAAAGCAGAAGCTTGCAAAAGTTGCTAGATTATCGGTATTGTCCGTCTAGCATACTTCATCATGTTTACTATTTGCATCTCTTTATTACTTCCTTTACAAGTATGTCAAATCGTGGAGATTTAAAATGCCTTTTGTGTGTGTGTGTGTGTGTGTGGAATCAGTTCAAGGTCACTGATTGAGTGAAACTGTTTGGTAACTGGTACTGCTGTATTCCATAAAATTGCTATTCATGTAAGGAAAATAAAAGAAATTGAATAATTGAATATTACTTCCTCTGTTTTAAATTATCTGTCACTTTTGAGCTTGGGACAAGGATTAAGGTTGCTGTTAAAACTCCTAAAATCTAGAAAGAAATATTGTGAGAGGACAATTTTACCCCTTTATTGGGATTATTTACTCCCTTTAAATAAACTTCATTAAATGGGAGAGGCAAAATTGGAAAAACGTGATTAGTGCTTTATAGAATTCTTAAAAGTGATAGGTAATTTGGAAAAAGTTTTCCCTAAATTGAAAAATAATTTGAATGGAGGGAGTATGATCCAGCCTGGCTTTTTTTTTGGGTATGCATCTGATGAGGTTTTAAACAGTCTCTAAGTTCGTCTGAACCATGAAAGAAGACATGACTTTTGCATGTATCTTAGTGAGCGATGGAAAATTTATTGTGCAAAACTCTCTAGGAATTTGAAATGTCAGCCTCTTTCTAGGAAATGGGAGGATGCCTTTTAACTAGATTTTCATTATTAACTACATACCCTGCCATTTTATGCATACTGATCACCTGACATACTGATTATGTTTTGTTGCTTGAAAGAGGTGCAAGCTTTTTAAGCCAACTAGTCTATCCAAATGGCTTTAGATCCATTGGATTGAAGATATTATTGGCTATGGGAATGTATATTTTGACTTACAATAGATAGGTGGCTCCAAGAGTGAAGTTAAAGACATGGACTTGGAAGAATTTTTTCTTTACATTTGGGCGTATGAAAGAGAAGCTGATCTTTAAGTTTGGGCCGGACAAATGGTTAGATTCTTAGAAGGTAGTGTTGCACTGATTCTCAATGGAAAGGAAATGACAAATACAAACAAGGGGTGCTTCTATGGTTGGTGAAGGGTAGGCCTTGTTGACTAGAATATGGTTTGTCAAATGTGATAATTTTAGCTGCATTTTTTTTCCACCTTTAGGTTCAGCAGCCATAGTCATTCATTTCCAGCATTTAATTATTCTCCCACTTAGGTTGGGGTTTTGTGCATCTGTATGCTTTCTACAATGGTTGCTATCTAGCTAGGGTTACCTTCCGTTTGAAGGAATATTCGTAGAAGTTTAGCTTTCATGTGAGTAAATAAAGCATGAATAAATTAAATTGATGGTGATGATTAATCTATTCTGGGTCGGATTATTTCATGCTATTTACTTCTGGCGTTCAATTCTTGCTTTTCTGCATTATCTCCTTAGATATTACTTGGCTGGTGTTTTCAACGTATCTACCTTACAGTGATTTCAGCAGTTGTACATGTATGTTGATGTTGCAGGCAAGCCAAGGTCAAATTTCAAAGGATGATTTGATAGATCGCCTTATGGGTATTCTTGGTCATCTTGTGCAGCGGAAGACATTGAAGGTAACATGCTGTAAAGTGATTTCATGCGGTGAACAGACTGCCATTGAATTTTAGGCTCTTTGAAATGTTTTTGAAACCAACAGAAAAATAAAACTATTATTATCATTGTCATGCATTAAGAATTTATTACCATTTAGAGGCTAGAATGCTGGTAGTATTTAGTTTTAATTTTCCTTGTGATGACCTAAATTTTTTTCTCAAATATTTTCTTTGATATTAACAAAAACTTTTTGTTGATTTAATTGTAGTTTGTCTACATTGTAGAAGCAATTTTTCTATAAACAGTAATTTGGCTTGAATTGTGATGCTTTGCAAAACTATGATTTCGGAAATACTTGTGTTAGACAACACCATCAAAAGAAAATTTCTTTTATAAAATTATTATTTGTGTCATGGCTGACAAATTGTGCCCTGGTATGTTTCTCTTTTAATCAAAACCCATCATCTTCCCTCATTCTCCCATTCTTTTCCAAGTTTTTTGGAACAGAAAAGGGATTTGCTTATTCCCAAACGGAGAATCGTTGCGTTTATTCTTCCTACCTACCTGTTTCCCATATTCTTCTAGCAGCTGAACAGAAAAGGGATTTGCTTATTCCCAAATGGAGAATCATCTCATTTATTCTTCCTACCTACCTGCATTCCATATTCTGCCTATCAGCCAAATGAATGGCCTGACTGCCAACATTTCTCTGTTCTGAAGCCAGTTCTTACTGACATGGTAATTGATATTAGGATGCAGTCTGACACATTAGTTACCTCAATTATGCATGTGATGTTTGGTAGAAAATGATTCACCTCAGTGATTTTGATATCTAACCTATGTTTCACAAAAAAAAAAATGATGTCATCCATCTGATATTAGGGATGCATGGTACTTCTATTATATTTATTTGTTCATGTATTTATTTATGTTAGACTGTATTTCAGTTTTTTTGAATTCTCAGAATGATATAGGCTGTCTTGGTATATGTTGTCACAGAGAAATATGAAGGAAATGGTTGAATTAGGTTTGTCTGCAAAACAGCAGAACGCTGACAGATTTCAAGAAATAAAGAAAGAGGTCAATGAAATGATTCAAGCACGTGTCTCAGCATTGAAGACCAAAGTAAGAACATCAGTTTCATGGATCTGTTGACTGCTAGTTTCTTGTGAAGTTTCAATGGCCAACAATGTATTTATTGAATTCCAAAGTAGAATTATGTCAATATTAGACGTGATGTTTACGAGCATCTTAAGTCTTAACACTGAGTCTTGTTCTTGTGCCTAAGATGTTCCTGTAATGCCATGGTTGAAACAAGAACTAATTTTACTGATATGCTATTTTATAAACAGGTTAGTGAACAGCAGGGTACTAATGATTTTCAGGATGCTTACATTAATGATGGAAAGAGAGCTCAAAAAGGGAAACATAGCATGGATAGAGCATTAGAAGACAAGATCTGTGACCTCTATGATTTGTATGCCGAGGTAAAAGATTTTTTTCGTATTCATGATGATAGTGTGGCAAAGAAAGGGGATGAGAAATATTTTTATGAATACTCTTTGCTTATTGATATTTTGGTCTATAATATTTATATATCAGGGCACTAAATGATATTTGGGATATTGTATTTCACACGAATGATGATTGTAATGAAAGAATGAAGAGCATGAGAAAGGCTGTGGGGGTAAAAGAGAGTGAAAGATTCATGCAAATAATCTTAATAGGAGATAACATAAATCATTCTCAAATAGGGGCAAATGTTGTTGCTGTCTTGGATAGTATTGGATGAAATAATGAAATATTTAAGTTGCAGGGGATGTTGGAAGTAGTAAACATATATATCTTATTAATATATAATGTACAAAAATGAAGAGTTTCTAGAGTTATTAAAGGTTTTAGGGTATTGAAAGTTGTGAGTTATTAATGTGATGTATTAATGAGTCATAATATGGGAGTTATGATGGAATGTGAAAGGTCTTATTCGAGCGTGTTTTGAGTTTTGTAAGAGGTTAAGAATAAATAGAAGTATTTCTGTATCAATAAAAATTCTTCCTCTTTTTAGTATCTTCTTGAGCTAGTTGTGCCCACCGATTATTTCCAACGGTTGTTTCATACGATTCATTCTATTTTGTGTGGTTATTGAGAAGTTAGTAATATTTTTCTTCTATGCTTAGAGCTTGAGTTTATATTGCTAAAACTGTATTGATTTTATTAGTATGAAATAATTTCATAAAATCTTGAGCCTTTAGCTATAATTCCCTGGGTTCTTTTATTTCCTTGAATTTCCTGTCCACCTGCAATCCTAATTTAGTGGGATTGTGTCCAGCTTGAAGTGAGAAATATCAGTTTCTGCCATATATATTATTTGTTATCTGAAAGCAAAACCTTATAAGGAGTAGGAAAGCTGGACAGAGACAATTGAAGTTAATGGTAGGTCTTTTTATGCTTTTAATTGTCTAAGAGGAGCAAGAAAGAAGTGTTGATGCCCCAGTCTGTGAGCTCAACTTTTGAGAGCAAGACAGGAGACTTAACAAGGCTTATCATTAGCGATTTGCAAGTAAGCACGTGTAAGCTAGCTAGTTTTGGGAGCAGTTTCAAAAGAGAGAATTGGAAAAGCAAACTTTTTTTACAGCTGCATTTTGTACCATTCAGAATCTTTTGTTATGAAGATGTAAGTTTAAATTTTCTTGTTGTGATTAAATGGTATTAATTTACGATTTAAACAATAACTTTTTTGAATGTTCCTGTGGTTTCATAATATTTTATATGTTTAGAATTCTTTGAAAATAATTTTACTAAATTTATTGTGATTATGATTAAACAAATTAGCTCAAGCCTATGTGAGCCTAGCTTGAGCGAGCAAAGGTTGAAGTTAGCCCACACACTCAAGCTTGGTGTGCTTACACTTTTATATGTTAGAACTAGTCCCATGTTTTTGTGGTCAAGCATTATTTGAAAACATCTGGCATGTGCCTTGATATGTATTACTTATCATTTCTCACAGGGAATGGATGAAGACAAAGGGCGTCAAGGTAGGAAGCTTTATGTGGAGGTAATGAACTCTTCTATTTTGATAACTCTTATGATTTAGTTTAACTTGATATTAGAAGCCTTCTATTTGTCATAAATTCTCCTTTGTCATTATGAATGTGATAAGTCACTGAATTGCTCATTTTGGAAGATTTTGCATGAAATTGTTTTATCTGCTGAGAAATAGTATCTGGATCCTTCACTGACCAAGTTTGTCAATCTGCGCATTTAAAGTGATAGTGTTATTTCTACTGATGAATGCGTGAGTTATTTTTCCCCTCATTAGTTGTTATGGATTTGATTATCTTTAATTGACAAATTTCTCATAACTGTCTATTATCTGAATGCATAAAAATAATATTCACTTGGTGAAGCATTTATACTCAAAGAAATCCGCATGCTGTACTCCAGATTGCGGAGTTGTGGCCAAGTGGTTACATGGACAACCTCGGAATTAAAGAAGCTATATATAGATCTAAGGAAAGGAAGAGAGCAATGTACAACCGACAAAAGGTCTTACACTCCTCGCATCTCATTAACTGTTCATCTTTTCTTGAATTGTTCTCTTGAAACATTAAAATGGCTTGTTTGTTTCTTTCTTCACTGGGTGCTACTACAAGTCTAGCATGAGTATCTTCAATGTTGATCTTGTGCACTTATCCATCCCACTAATCGCATGTACCCAAAGGGCATATCTGTTGATATACTTTTTTACAGCTCAATATTCTTTGTCATGAAGCATAATAGGTCTAATAGTATCTTGCACATTTAATCTTCAGTTGAATAGTGGGCAGTGCAATCACAAACCTTTAATCACAATCATATACTTAATCTGGGCAGTGCTATATCCTCATTTCTGTACTTAATGTCTTAAATTACTGACCAGGATACTTGTAGCAATCAATTATAGATATTTTCTGCACAATATATCACAAAACGTAATGTATTTTCTTTATATGAAGCTCAAATGCTGTATGATCAATTTCGGTTTTTCTTCATCCAAAATATGGTGATTCTTAGTGTCTCCAAATTTTCTCAAGTAGTCACCCAAAATTTTCAAATATTTTTAGTTAGGTTTTTATTTAATTTGTAAACCATTTGTATTATATTCAATGATTGCCGGTCAAGTATTTGTCATTCACATGAAATTTTTGATCTGTGTGGTCTGATTCTAGTTTTATCTGAATAGAAATTCCAGCTGCGCATAGCTTCTTGTCACTTGCTTTTGTTGTCTTCTGTTCATGCGTGCCTTCTTGCATGTAGTGGCTTGCCATTTAGGAATCCTCGCAAATCACCAGTTCTCTCATTCTCTTATTTTGGTTTATTTCAGGCTCGGTGTGAGGAGAGGATCAAGAGGAAAACTTTGGCTTCGGCTATGAGAGTAGATGAAAGCAATCTGAATGCTCAAGTGCGATCTGCACAAGAGAGACCTGCCATTGATTCCTCAACTCCTGTTAATGGCTTGGCTGACAAGCAAATAACCAGCCAACCAATGACTGATTTGGGCAATCATTGCGGTTCAAAACACTATGATAAGATAAGAGGTGATTCCAGCTTGGCCACAGAGGATGGTATCAATAATGCCAAGAAAAAGAGGAGGCCGGACTATGAGCGAGAGGATGTATACGCGCACTCAGTTATGCTCCCCCAACAAGATTCTAAAGAAAAGCACAAGCGTCACAAGCACAGTGATGATGCAAGTCTGAGCAAGCTCCCTAAATCCAAATTCCCCTCACCTGTTCCTCTGAGTAGTGACAAACAAAGCTGATTATTGATCAACCAACTCATGGAAATTTATGGTATAGTTTCTCAGCGTATTTGCCTCATTCCCAAGTTTGGAAGTCTAAAAGAAAAGAAAGTCACTGATGATGATAGGCTTGCAGCAGGTTCACAATCCATCTGCTGGATGACTAAAGAGACAGTTCATTTCGTTAATGCTAACAAAAATGGCAGTAGAAGTTGTCTTTCTGTTATTGTTCGATACAAGTGTTTTTGTATAGCCTGAAATAATAATGTATTTAGTTGTCTTTCTGTTATTGTTCGATACATTATTCTTGTTATGTTATGTATCGCTGTACAGTACACACATGTATCCTGCCTTCTGTTCTTATCTATGAGAATGTTAAAGTTTGTACTGGTGTTTTCCTGGGCTTGTACTTGTGTTTGGATTGAGATAAACAAAAAGGTGTAAAAAGAGGGGAAATTCTTATAAGAATTTTAGTCTGAGGAAAACAGTTCGGATAGCAAAAAGGATCATTTCAGAGTTATTATTACTATCAGTGTTATAATTTATAGTTTTTTTATACATCTTTTTTGAAATCCTATTCTCTGGCATTCCACCTGGACACGTAAATACTTTTCATGTGTTATACCATTTCAGTATATGAAAAGCAAAACCTGAAATTGCAGGTAATATCTAACTCAAATCATGGAAGATTTTATAATATTATAATAATATCAATAAAATGACCAAGAAAAAGGGCAAAAGCAAGTACATTTGGTGGAATTTGATTGTTTGTATTTGAAAATGCAGTGGATTTTCAATTACATTGTACTTGTAAATCCTGAATTTCAATATGCAGGACAGTCAAATTTAGTGTTTGGTTGGTTGTATTTGAAAATGTTGGCTTTCAAAGTTTTGTGTTTGTTTAGAAGGATTTGTAGATCTGGATTTTGAAAACATGTATTTGGTTGGATGTATTTCTAGTATAGGAACACCCATGATGAGACTACCCCCATTTTGGACAATCATTAAAGTTTAATTAATTATAATATACACTAATTAAAATTTATTAATAGTAACAAAAATAATTATGTATATAATTACTTAATTTAAAAATTAATTATATTTTCATTACAATTTATTATTATGTTAATAATTAATTAAAATTAATGATAAATAATTAATTTTATAGAATAAATAATTAAATATATCTTTACAAATTAAGATATACATGTTTTTATCCGTATTAATCTTTCAAATTTTTAAAATAATACAATTATTTTTATAGGCATCAAAATCAATTATTATATACGTCCCTTTGTTTTTCTTTCTTTTCTCCACCAGCTCTTTAGATTTGAACAATTAACTTGAACATGCAATTAACACTATCAAATAACATTGTTTTTGTACTGCTAGTTAGAACTGAACAAACACTTGAAAGCATGCGAGAATTATGAAAGAACCGTGAACAATAATAAATCAAACATCAACTTAATGGGAAACACTTAATGTATATTTGCATGCAAAAAATAACATACATAATAAAACAATCCAAGTTGCACACAGTCATTTAAGTCTTTCAATAACAAAATGATAGCATTCAAACATTCCAAGTTGCACATAGTCATTTAATAAATTATTTAGTAGCATGATAATGCCTCCCAAACTCATAATTGTGCACTCAACTCAATAATAACAAGAGGCTCTTGATGTCATATTTCTTCCTCTTCATCTTCACTTTTAGTGCTAGCCATATGCCAAGTCAAATCCAGCAACTGCAATGCAATAGAAAACATATCTATCAATTCAATTGAACCAAAACAACAACTTAACAAGCCATAGAGTAACAAATGAAAGTAAGGGGGAGTAGCTAATCATAATAGAGAATTTCATACAATCTCCAAACTTCAAAGGTCTCGGCCTATTGAAGCAAAGAAATCATCAGCCCAAATCTTTCGAAGCTCATCATCCATTCCAAAGAACATTCGACCTTGTGCAACATCTGCCATCAAATACTAGTACACCACTCCAACTTGTCATGTGGAGTAGCCATACTCTTTTAGTTTTTTACATTCTGCTGAAAGATCTTTTGCAAATCTTAGAGAACGACTAGATTTAATAGACTCAAATGCACTTTGATAGTGGTGGCCAATTCATGAATGGCATCATCTTCAGTGTTGGCTTTGAGCTTGGCTTTACCTTTCTTTCTTCGTGAGCTTGTTGCTGATGTGGGATTGGAATTACTTACAAGATTATGGATTAATGGCAAAGCATTAGCAGGTGCACTTGTCTCGCCGAACGATAATCCATCATAATGCTCGGTAGGGGGAAACATTTCTGGCTTAGTGTTGAAATCCATTTGTGTGCCAATAGTGTTTTCAAATTGAACAGCATGATGACCACTGGCTTGGTCATTACCACATATGGCCTTTATAGATCATAATCTTCAATTGGTTTGTTCAAGTATGGCTCATCTTAGGTGTGAATATGTATTTCAACAAATAAATGTCAAAAACATAAAATGAAATCTTTATTTTAAAATTTACAATAACAACATACCTTAACATACTCTCTGTATTCTGCTTCCTCCATTACAATCATTTTTAGGTTGTTATCCCAACCTATGCCACTCATGTCTTTTAATTTTTTTTATCCTTACCCATCTTCTCTGTATAGTCCTGAGATGGTTGGTCACATTAGCTTTTGTAACTGCCACACCAAATTCATTCCTCATAGCTCGAATCGCAGCATGAATTGCTTATGGTTTGAATCCCTTATCTACTTTCAATCCTTCTTCAACCTGGCTGGCCATGAAGCGTATGAAATAACGCCTTTCAGATGGTGTCCACCTCTTATGCCCCGATGTCCTCATAACTGATGATGCTTGGCTACCACCATGATATATAATATGATTAATGGTGAATTCATAAAAGCATTACAATAAATAATGATAACATGTAAGGCTTCAACATAAAGGTTAAACAATGTTAATATAAAAAAAATGAACATATATGACTAACAATATAAGATATGCAACTCCCTAAGATAACATGCAACATGGTAATTAAATTCATAAAAGCAAAGCGAGACATCATTTCAATTGACATGTAATAAAGATATTCAGTTTAATACTAAAAACCAATACCAAAATGTATTTCAATTGATGCTAGTGGCATCATTACGCTAAGATAAATACATGGCAAAATCAGTATACAATAAGACAATGCCAGGTTACATAGAAACAAATGGTGCTTTAGCTTTCCAAAATTAAAAAGATATATAACTATTTGTTAGCCCACATTTCCACTGCAATTTGATCACGACGAACAACCCACTCTCGTGCTTCTTCTCTTTGCTCCCTACCGGTGTTTTGTGAAGTTCGTTGCGGTATCCAATCATCCTCAGATGCAATAAGACCATCTGCTCCGCCAATAAGGATATAATTGTGTAAGATACAACATGCTAACACAAGTTCTGGCTGTGTCTTAAAGGGGAAAAAAGACCTAGATGAGAGGACTTTGAAGCAACCCTATAAAGAACTAAATGCACGCTCGATAGAGGTACGTGCCGATGAATGTCGTAAGTTAAAAAGTTCTTTAAGGTTTGCAGGTGTTTGTGAGCCAAACTCTTTTAGGTGATATCTAACACCTCTGTAAGGTGGTATAAGACAAGGTCTTGTAGCGTATCTGGCATGGACCAAGTAATATTTTCCTAATGAAAATGATAAAATAACTTTAATAAGTTGAATCATTACAATTACATGAGTTCTATGGCCTTTTATTTTTGAAATAAATAAGTTAGATACCTTCAGGGACTTTTAACCCATTAGGTCTTTCGAGTATATCACGGAGAACTAGAGAATCATGTGTTGATCCCTTCCAACCAACTAGAACATAAGTAAAACACAAGTCAAAATCAACAGCTGCAAGGACATTTTGTGTTGGGTAAGGTTTTCTTCCCCGAAATGTAGCTATAATAGATGATGCGACAGAAGCATGAATATGTGTCCCATCTAAGGCTTTGATGCAATTCTAACATCGGATACTATATGTTAAAATTAATCATAAAGAAATATAATTATTTAATGTCTTATGTAACACTACCTTGAAGTAAGGATGTAGCTTACTCTAGAGATGGGCGCGGGCCGTCCAGAAAACCAGCCCGGACTGGAACCGGCCCAAAACTGGCCTGCTGGTTCAATGACCCGGCGGGCTGGTTTATTGACCCGTAACAAGCCCATCCTGTAAACGGGCTGGTTTACGAGCCGGTTACGGGTTGGGCCTTCCCCAACCCGTGACCTGGCAGGTCAACACCCGCTGAGTTACCCGCAGGGTTGAAACCCGGTTTGGAACCCGGCCACCAACGGGCCCAACGGCTCTAAAATTTAATTTTGGAGCGTTGGCTCCCCAAAGACCCCAACGGCTATTAAAGCCGTTGTTTTTTTTTTTAAAATATTTTTTAATTTAAAAGTAAAAACAAAATAAAAAAATAAATTTCAAACAAACTTCTATATATACCCCTCATCCCCACTAGGGGTGTAAATGAGTCAAGCTGCTCGTGAGCTACTCGAGATCAGCTCGGTCCATGCTCGAATTCGATTCGACTTTTCACTAGCCGAGCCGAGCTCGAGCTTCTCGTTTAGTTTGGCGAGCCGAGCTCGAGCCTAAAATTACTCAGCTCGTGAGGCTCGCGAGCCTAAACGAGCTTATATATATATATACATTTATATAGTGTGGTGTTGTAGATATATATGAATACATAGAAAGGGTACTCTTAATGTTTAGTTGAAAGTTTTTTGGGATTATATGAGTTTATGTTTTGAGTTTGTTTTTATTGCAACATGAAGATGCTTTTTACTTAGCTTAATGACAGATTGGAGAGACCTCTTTGAATGATATCAAATTCTTAAACGAGCCGAGCTCGAGCTACTCGAGCTTTCCAACGAGCCGAGCTTGAGCACAAAAAACATGGCTCGAACGAGCTCGAGCCGAGCTCGAGCCTTTGAATATTATAAACGAGCCGAGCTCGAGCCTGGTAATACTCGGCTCGACTCGGCTCTTTTACAGCCCTAATCCCCACCCTATTTGTTTTTCACTAATTATCATTCTTCCCCAACTCTTTCTCTTAATCTCCCAACTCCCACTCTCATTCTCTCTTAATTTCATTAATTCCCAACTCTTACTTCGATAATTTCTAATTATTTGGATACTTGGGGTCTTAATTCTTGGAGTCTTGGAGACTTGATTCAAGGGTGACTGGTTACTCAAGGTAAGAGAACTACGTGGGCTTTGATTCCTCTCACACCATGGAGGATACGTAGACAATTTAATTCGACAAGTTAACGAATTAAATGGAAGCCATTTATTTTTGAATTTAGTGTATTTTGAATTTTTAAAATTAAATTACATTTTTTTGGTAATTAGTTTATTTTCCCCTATTTTTTCAGAATTTTTTTGGAATTTTTAAGGATTTGTTTTTAATTTTTTTATGGAGGGGCCTAAACCGGCCCGGCATGTCAAACCCGCGGGGTCAACTGGCTGGTCGACCCGGCCCACCGGGTCAATAGGGAGTCGGGCCGGTTCCGGGCTCAACTCCCCGTGACCCGGACCCTCCGGGTTAGACGGGCCAACCCAACCTGGCGGGTTCCACACCCCTGTCGGGCCCTCCGGGTCGGTTAATTGGCTTGTGCCCACCACTGGCTCACTCCTTGCTGCTATATATGGTTGGGTTTGTGTACTTGGTGGACGCACATATTCATGCCACAATTCGCTAATTGCCCACAATTCGCCAATTGAAGTACCTACTAACAGTCTCTCCAGACCTTAAGAAATTATGTGCGACAACACAATTGCGTTGGTTATAGCCTATAGTGTGTAAAAACATTAATAATTGGTCCTCCACGTTCATGAGAAATGTATCACGCAAAAA
This sequence comes from Dioscorea dumetorum, assembly GCA_902712375.1. Lineage (NCBI taxonomy): Eukaryota > Viridiplantae > Streptophyta > Magnoliopsida > Dioscoreales > Dioscoreaceae > Dioscorea > Dioscorea dumetorum. The sequence goes on along the minus strand of CACTHL010000115.1, from coordinate 31,801 downwards.
TCCTTTTCGACGTAAATCAGAGGACAATTTGAAAAAGTGGGCTTGTTCATACGAACTATATTGATGCTAGTTGCATCATTCCCATTTATCAACCTAGCTAAATAGTTCTCTTTTATTTCTAATCTTTCACGTGATGGTTCTCTATAAATTTTACGTCTTTTCTTCCGTAACCATAGTAACATGGCATAAGCCACTGCTAAAATAGTTATTTGCAATATATATAGCTCCTCATCATCTTCGAAATGATCCATCTAATAAAAAAATTTATTTAAATAGTCAACTAAAATAATAAATCAAACAACAACAAAGCAACAACAACAACCATAAGAAATTCTCTAAGAAGTGAATCCTGATTCACAAAAGTACCATGTCATGAAATACATTATCACACTAGTAATGGGCTATCAAGGCAACTATCATTAACAAGTTACTTAAGATTAAAAATGCCAACGCTATGTTTTTATTGTCCTAGTACACTTGTTAGGATATAAAAAAAAAATCCCTAGCTCTTTTTGTTTATCAGATAAAAAAAACATGGTTTCTTCAACAAATTTCAAACTATCTAAAAAGTTAATTTCTACTAGTAAATTTCAACTCATTTAAACTAATGTATCTTTCTATTAACAAGATTAGCTTAAGTACCCGTGAATTAAAAATTAAAAAGACCTAACAATCATCATCACTTTCATAACAACCGTTTAAATTCATAATAGTCATCACATTAACTCATAGGGTCCAAATCCATATTAAATCCATAGCCATCACATGCATAACATGATTTAAAACATATTTATAAATTTGGATAAAAATGTGAATCTTATCCCTTAATCCAACAACATAAGATTTTTATAATTAATTAAATTATAACATAATCATCCGAGATCAATAAAATAGATATCCTGCAAAGGTCTTCACCTACGAAACATTAAAAAACAATTAAAAAAAAAATCAAACTTGAAATTATAAAAATGGATAAATAGAAACATGGTAGTTTGTGGTGAATCTTTTGTTCTTCATTGATAGGGGTGTAAATGATACACCTATATTCGCAAGCTACTCGGGCTCGACTCGGTGAAAACTCGAACTCGGTCATGGTCGAGTCGAGCTTGAGTAATCGAGTTCGAGTATTTAGATACTTGGCTCGAGTGCTCGTGAGCCTAATCGAGTATATATATATATATATGATGAAATCAACGGAAAAAATTTTCCTCGAGCATAATATTTATGATCATTTCAACATTTTCAAGCTTAAAGTGTGTATCGACTCGGTCGAGCTCTAGCCACAATTTTTTTCTGGGTATCATTAGAGAGAAATATTTAACAGCACAGATTTTGTTGGGCTAATCTCAAAATAGATCACACCCTCCAAAGATTAGCGTATGCTGCTTCAATGTGGCGTGCACACGGTATTCTTTAGTAAAAGGCGAAAGAATAGTTCGCTCTGTGCACACCACGCAGCTGCGTGATTTTCGTCGAAGCCTTTGGATGCCATTATATCCTTGCCCCTGCCGTGATCTTTTCAACTTCTTCCGATGTGGGATTTACATGATAACACTGTGGTATCATCTTATTTATAGTTATTAATTATATCATTAATTTTTTTTATATTGTAATTTAAATACTCCCAGATTTTGCTTTCAAAAACAAACCCAAAGCTAGCGAAAAGAAGTGAAAACCCAACACCCCTCACCCAACCAAAAAAAAAATCTCTCTTTTTCAGTTGATGTTAATAAACTTAATAAACGAATATATTGTGTTCATAGTTTATTTTATTTTTATAAATACAAGTATTTATACAATCACCGGATTTGCCACTTGATTTTTTAATTTGTTATTTTATTTTTTATTTTCCTTGTAAAAATAAAATTAAGCCATTTGGGCTTTGGGCACTCTCGTTCAGGTTTGAAAATTAAACGGCTCAGCGGGAAAAAGAAAAAAAAAAAAAAGAAACGGTGGAGAAACCCTAGCAATGGTGGACGATGAGAAGAACAAGAAGCCCCTCAGCCTCAACGATCGCTTGCTCTTAGGCCTTTCTAACTCTCGTCAAGGTCGTCTTCTTCTTCTTCTTCTTCTTCTTCTTCTTCTTCTTCTCATCTCTCATCACTTTCTTTCGTTTTTTTCATCCTTCCGCAATCTCATTTGCAGATGATCGCGTCCACAAGGTCAAGATTGATGGCCGCCGTCGCCTCTGCAAGCTTTCTTCTGCCTCTGATGATACGAATGTCGACGAGAAATTGTTCGATTCGCCTCCGAGGAAGCATTCCGGGGATGGTGGAGAGAGCATCCGGGATATCCTTGATGATCTCAGCTCCCGGCTTGAAACTCTCTCTGTGGAGAAACATCGACCTATTCCCTTGCGCCGTGATGCTGAGCCGTCCTTTTGCCTCACTGGTTTCGATGATGATGAGGAGGTTGAGAAGAGGGAGGATAACAAGGGTAAGTCTGTGAAAGCTCCTTCCTTTGATGGTCATGTTGAGGAGGAGGAGGATTGTGTGGTTTTTAATAAGGATGAGGAGCAAAATGAAGAGTCTTTCTGTGATGGGGATGGGGATGGTGATAGGGATGATGTGAGGTTGGATGGGATGAGGATTTGCAAGTCACAGACATATGTGCTGCCAGGTGATATTGCAAAGAGGCTCTATCCGCACCAGAGGGATGGGTTAACGTGGTTGTGGTCACTGCATTGTGGTGGAACGGGGGGAATTTTGGGTGATGATATGGGGTTGGGGAAGACAATGCAGGCAAGTTGGATCAAATTGTTACATTTCATTTAAGTTTTACTTAAGAGCTTAATTTTTTAGGTCAGTCATGAAATTGATACTATTATATGATAAGAGAAAAAGGAAGAAAGTGAAAGAGCGGTTGAGAGGAGATATGAAGGTTGTTCCTTTCTTTTTTTGTTTCTTTAGGAAGGAATATTTTTGATTTAGTGAGTTCCTTTTTTCTTGTGAAAAAATTAAAAAACAAATAACATTGACTGCGATCCTTTTTCATCGTGGCGACCATTTTGTTTTTTTTGTTTTTTTGTTTTTGGAGGTATAGAGACAAGCAATATATGGTGCTTTGTTAGGGATCGAGTTTCTGAACATCTATTACTGACTAATTCCTAAATTATGATTAGGGTTTACAAATACCTCCCAATTTACTTAGTTTTGAATGAGATGAGAATATCCTTTGAAAATGCTTGCTATCCCTTTTTTTTCTTTTCCGAAACTTCAACATTAGAGTTATTTGGAAAATTGTAGGACCATGTTCTAAGGACACGTTATTTTCCCTACTTAATTGATGAAGCTTGCTTTTACACACATTCTTGTTATTGGGTTCATGTCAGAGTTCATCTGCATTATCTTTTTTGATAATATTTTCTGAAGCTATGTTGAAATGCATGCATACATTTTTCTGTCTGTTTGCCTTCAGGTTTCTGCCTACTTGGCTGGACTTTTTCACTCCAAATTGATTAAGAGGGCCTTGATTGTAGCGCCCAAAACACTTCTTGCTCATTGGATGAAAGAGCTCACAGTTGTAGGGCTTGCAGAGAAGATTAGAGAGTGAGTTTTATGTTGCTTCTCTTTTACTTATAAAATATTTGAAATGACCTCACCATGGTTATATTGTTAGATTCTTTTCTCTTTCATAGTTACTCTGGTGCTTCTCAACGACTGCGAGAATATGAGCTTCAACACATACTTAAGGTCTTCACGCTTCTTTATGGCCTTGCTATCTTCTTTTAAATTCACAAAAAATAAACCCTTAGTGTTACTGGTAGATTTGTAAATCAGTGGTGAGAATTGCTAAGAGACGAAGATAAGCACAATTCATTTTTAATTTGATGATGCAATTATTGGCTCCACTTGATTCCATGATTTTGTGTTGAGTCCATTTTGAAATGTAGTTTTTTCTTCAATTCTTATATATGCTAATTTTTTTTATTTATTTACAAATTTCATGGTTACAACCTGATAGGCAGGGGGCGTACTTCTCACTACGTATGATATTGTGCGGAACAACTACAAATCTATAAGGGCTGATTGGTATGCTCATGAGGAAAGTGATGAAGGCATTTTGTGGGATTACACGATTCTTGATGAGGTTAGCTTGTTTATTGATTCTACAAGAACTTAACATAAATTAGTTTCCCACTTTCACTTTGGCGTGGTATGTGTGTGTTTCTGTCATTGGCTGTTACTAATATTTTCAATGATATGTTTCACAGTTGATGAAATTTTCATTTAACAAGTGTATTATTTTGTACAGTATGTTATAAGATGTGATCTGGACTGGATATCACAGGCAATTTCCTTTTGTTATTTAATTGCCTCATTACCTGTTCATCTAAACTATTTGCAAAACCAACAAATTGGAAGCTATATTTTCAAGGATGGAATGCTCTTGGCTAAAAACTGTTTATTTCAATTGAATTGGTAATACCAAAGATTAAGAGCAGGAGTATAGAGATTTTTATTTTTTATTTTTATTATATTTTTGGCCATTGACAATTGCAACTCTTTGAAGATGAACACATAATAAGTTAGATGCGCATATCCGTGCCCATCTAACTTCTGATGCTAAACAGGATTCAGTTGGGCTGACATTATTGCTCCAGTTTTCTGCCCACCAGAAGATATCTGTTGTTATTTCTGTTCCATCATAAAGCTGGTTAACTTCAAACTTTCAATATGGTATATCTTATCCAGAATCGTTTGGTGTTTTCTCTTTGAATTCTGTCAACTTTTATAGATACATTATATTTTTTATTCTGTCTCTCATGTCCATTCTTCACCTTTGGTTGATAATATTTGTTTGCGCTGCATTTAGCAGCACTAAAATTTTCCTCTTAAAAGTTATATTATTTTGATCTTTTATCGTTAAGTTGAGCTGCTACTTTTTGCTCTTATGCATTTTCCCCCTTGGAAAAGATTCAAACATTTCGTACCATCTCAAGTTTGTGATCCTTTGGGGCTGAGATTTGATGAACTAATTTACATGGCTATAACAAATTTATTAATTGTGGCAATTGTTCTCAGCAAAATCCTTTTAGAATCATCTTGTAATTTCTTGTAAGTTGATTCGTTCAAAATATTTTGTGCTCTACAAGGACGCAAGATCCATTTTGATAGTGGTCCCTTGCTCCTTGGTTTCAACAATTTTCAGGGACATATTATCAAGAATCCTAACACCCAGAGGGCCAGAAGCTTACTTGAGATACCGAGTTCACATCGCGTTGTTATTAGTGGGACGCCAATTCAAAATAATTTGAAGGTAGTCTTCATCCTGCTTCTGTGGAAAACTTTTGCTCATTATGATTTACAAGTGTTTGGTTTGTGTTCTTGATTTAGGAATTATGGGCTTTGTTCAACTTCTGCTGCCCAGAAATTTTGGGGGACAAGAATGAGTATTGATGTTTCTTCTTGTTTTGGTCTTTTTCATGAAGTTGTTATTTTAATGAGAGGACAATCATTGTTTTTTGTTTAATTCATTATTAGGTTTAAAATCAGATATGAACTTCCAATTCTTCGTGGTAACGATAAAAATGCTTCTGATAGGGAAAAACATGTTGGCTCTACTGTTGCAAAGGTGAGGTATCTAGTGTATCATATATTTCAAGTTTTATGTGTGGCATGGCTTCAAAAACTGTCACATATTATTGTATTATTCAATATACATCTATCTGTGTTGATTTATTTGTTGTAACGGATTCTCATCATAATTTTCAAAGTAGTGTAAAGCTGCTTTGGATCATACTTTGCAAATTCTTCCCATTTGAGTGTTACACCATTTTATATTGTCTTTGAACTTTCTATTTTATTGCTATAATGCTTGAAAAGATGAGTCTCTGTATCAGATTACAGAAAGGTTGAATTAGTAGAGCTATCTGAATTTAATGTCAGCAGCAGCAGCAGATGGTTGACATAAGTACTAAGCACATACTACATGATGTAACCACAATATATTCTGCTAATGGTTCAAAAGTTGCCTAATTAGATTGTGCTTATTTTTGATGATTTGCGGGCAAATCTCTCAAATTTGTTAGGTTAATGTCGGTCAATCAAGGCCTATATGTGCTGAAATATTTTGCAAAATCCGTTGTGTGTTAGAAAGGACAATAGTTTCTACAGCCTACTATTCATGAAGGACTTCTTAATGTTAGAAACTTAAGATGAAAGTTGCTTAAAAGGAGACACCATATCTTCTCAATTCACTACATCCAGTTAGCATCAAGCTGCATAAACCTGCACAGGTCTCATACTACTGTGCATGAGATAATTAGTGTAGAGATGCATGTAGAAAGATGAGCAGCGCAAGATCCCTCAGCTGATTTATTACACAAAGATGATGGTTTATGCCAAATTGCATAATATTACTTAGTCAGATGCTTCCTTTTTTCATTGTACGTATGAATAAGAATTGGGGGATGCATGCAGCTGCCCATAATTATGGCCTTTTGATTATCATTCAGGTTTTAATTATTGTTTGAAGTAGGCTCAGTTTTTATCCTTTGTCCTCAGATCTTCTTCTCTTTTTAATTAACAAGATGAATCCAAATTTCAGTGATGGATGCATTTTATTTGCAGGAGTTAAGAAACCGTATAAAGCCTCACTTTCTGCGCCGTTTGAAGACTGAGGTGTTTCCTGAAGATGACACAGCCAAAGGTGCCAAGCTTTCCAAAAAGAATGAAATTATTGTTTGGTTAAAACTGACATCTTGTCAGGTATGTTTATCATTAGTTTACGTGTACCCCTTCGTTTTATTGTGCAAACTGTGTTTTACTCTGAGTTATCAGCATTAAACTAATTTTTCATTTCTTTGCAGAGGCAACTGTATGAAGCTTTCTTGAAAAGTGAGATGGTTCATTCGTCAATTAGTGGGTCACCATTGGCTGCATTAACGGTAATGAATATATTTGTGTGTCGAGAAGTCCTTGTGTCTAATGACTGTTAAATATGGCATTGTATTTGATCTTCTCTTGTGATATTATTCAAGGTGTACTAAGCTTTTCACTTCGCTTTAATTCAGGGTTCTCATCTTTGCGTAATTTAGCACTTTTGGGAGTGAGATAATCTGCTGAGTTTCTTCATTAAAATTATAATTTTTGTTGTGTATAAAGTAAATGGTTCCTTTCCTTGGAAGCGAATGTACTTCTCAAGGATTGGTCTATTTGTTAATTACTGGCAATCCTTTGCTGTTGTTTTTTGTTCATCTCTCCTGCATGGCATGTCAGCGTACGTATAGTATGATAAGTTTCACATATTAGTGGAGCGCTGCCATGACATTTGTTTCTCCTATCCTAAATAACTTCAAGAGGATGTTGTGCATGATTGATTGATTTAATGCACATTTTAACTTTCACAATGGATGATTATCATGACCATAAAAAAGTATTACTAAATATCATACACATAAGCAATTGAAAAACCTACAAAATAATGCTGTCAGTTTCATTCCTGACGTAAGTCTGTGCCACCACTTCATTGTTCATGATACTTTTTGAAGATAAATATTCTCCCCTAGTCTTAGTTTTTCTTATTGTTGAACTGTAAATTAAATGAACACCACAGTTTTGTGGGTGAAAATTGAGAGTGCTGGTAATTAGATGCACTGGTCAAATTTTTCCAGGTTGGATGATTCTCTTGCTAATTAGGATACTAAATGACAAATGGCTGAGGCACAAGTTCATAATGTCAAAACTTACAGGAAATTATTGAGTATATAATATTTGAATTTGCTTGTGATAGCATAATGTCTTTTTCACTTTTTCCTTCATCCGGTATGCTTTTATTGATTCTGTCACTTTTGCATATCGGACAGATATTAAAGAAAATATGTGACCATCCATTGCTTCTGACAAAAAAGGGTGCTGAAGGTATACTTGAGGGAATGGACTCGATGTTAAACCGTGAAGAACTTGGCATGGTGGAAGAGATGGCCACAAGTTTAGCAAATATGAATTACAATAACGCTCTACAATTGGACCACAATGTTTCATGCAAAATAGACTTTATACTGTCCTTGCTGGTTTGGAATTGCTTCTTATTGATATCTGTTTCAGTTAGCAGGTTAATAAACTTAAATCCTGAACGCTGTTTATTCTTTTCTGCAGAAGAACTTGGTTGAAGGGGAACACACTGTGCTTATCTTTTCTCAAACTCGTAAAATGTTAAATTTGATTCAGGTTCCTTTTTTTGTTTCTATATGTCTTCATTACTTTTATAATCCAATATGTGTGGATAAATATTTGTTGAATCACATGCTGTTCAAATGGAAGTGACCGACAGAATGAGATAGTCACCTTCAGGATAGTTATAATAAGCTCCACAAAAATTGCGCTACTCTGGTCTTAAATGCATAATAACATGTCAACGGACTACTATAATGGGTCTTTTATAGAAGTTCCAGCAAGCACATTTGTATGCCAAGGGAAATAATGCCACAATCCTTCTTGAAGAGGTTGTTACTAGATGGAAAATAATGTCCTAGTACATACTGAAAAAATCAAAGCATAATTAAAGGGTAAGTTTTCTATATCAGAATGATACACAAACTGACATAATCTGGCAGGAAAATTTTTCCACTTGTTCTTTAAACTGAAAACTTAAATTCAATTGAAAACTTTCCTTATTGAATTGACACTAAAATGAGCTGGTGCTCATCTCATTCTATTTGAATCTGGGACGCGGTGTGTAATTTTACATGCTAGTGCATGTGTGCTGTGATACAAGGGTGAGGCAGAGAGACCGGTTTCTCGTGTATATCTATGCGAAATTTGGTTCTTGTTCTTCTGTTATGGCCATACAAAAGAACCCAATTAGATGTTCAATAATCTTTGTTGCTGATGGAATTATTATATGCTTTTGTTTTAACATCTATTATAACATTACTGTTTTATACCCAGGAAGCAATAATCTTAGAGGGTTACAAGTTTTTAAGAATCGATGGCACCACAAAAGTTTCTGAAAGAGAGAGGATTGTGAAGGTTCATATTTCTTTATGCTTAGACTGAATTTAGACCTTTTTTTACATTTAAAACCTGTATACAGTTATTCATTGAACACTGATGCTATTTTATTTTTCAGGATTTCCAAGAAGGTTTTGGGGCTCCTATTTTTCTTTTGACATCTCAAGTAGGTGGACTTGGCCTCACCCTTACAAAAGCAGATCGTGTCATTGTGGTGGATCCTGCTTGGAACCCAAGGTGACTTGAGTAGTTGGCATGGTCTAGTTTGTGATTTGTGTTTATTGTTGGTGTTTGTTATACAATGTACACTTTCCTTTTAACATAGCCAGATATCAATCTGTATTTCTTCCTGGTCCAATTAAGGTAACTTTTAAGTCGTGAATCATTGGCATTTGTATCATGATATCCTCTTAGTATTTACAATGAAGTGTCATGATTGTGACTTTAACCTAACTGTGAAAATTAGGGGAAATGTATCTTTTCGTTCGAGAGTACATAGGTATATATTTATATATATACAAGATTACTTCCAAGAATAGGCGGTAAAATAGCTGACTGGATAAGAAAAATAGAAACACATCAATCTCTATTCTATTAGTGTCAATAGACAGAATGTCCCTGAAAATTAGGACCTGGGACTTCCATAATCTCAACCCATGATCTTCAAGATTTTAACAGATTTCAGCACTCTAATTTAAGCTGGTGAATCAATATTTTGCATTCCCAGCTTACCAATCAAGTTCAAAATCTCCTGGATGGAAGACCTTTGGCCAACACAGCTGCCATTTGTTGTTCTGATGAACTGAACTCTATACCGAGGATGCCTGCATGTATCTTTTCTTTTATGAAGTGTTTGTGAACCCCCATATATTTAGTATGAATGTGCTACATAGAATTATGAGCTATGTTGATTGTGTACTTATTGTCAAGGAATAATTCCGTAGTCTTTTTTTTTTTTTCTTTTAATCCTTACGCTGTATAAGATTGTGACAACAAAGCAACAATAAACATTGCAAAAGAACCCAGTATATCATGATAGAACAAATCATATTAAGATGATCGACATTTCATTTCAGAGAAGGCTAACAAGGAGATTGTATGGCTGGTCTATGTGCCCACAAGATCCAAAACTGCAAATATTCTTACTAAAGCTATCCCAAGTATAAACTTTGAAGAACTGAATTACAAGTTGGGTTTGCACAACATCTACAACCCAACTTAAGGGGAAGTGTTGCTCGGTCAAAGTTAGAGAAATTAGCGATTGTGACTACCTTTACTTAATTAACTTTATCACTTTTCTTTCTTAGATGAGGATTCTTAGCAATTGGTTAATTTAGCTGGATATTATGGCTAAGAATATAAGGGGGTGTTCCTTTAAGAGGAAGTGTCGGAAGTAGGAGGAAGTGTCGTTTCTTTGAAGTAGGAGAATTGATATCACCTCCAACACTTATGATGTTCAGTTGTCAAAAAGCGAGAATGAGGCTAGAGAGTTAGAGTGTTTGATGAACTTCTATGAGTTCAAAAAGAGTTTTAGAAGTGGGGGTCCTAGGGGATGTGAGTTTATATAAGGTGACTCACTTCCGCCACTTTAGTAAAAAATTATTGAACTGGATTTAATTCAAAACCCACTTTAATCTAAAGTGGGAGAAGTGTCACTTCCCCCACTTAAGGATAAAAGAACACCAAAAGTGGGAAAAAAAAGTCATACCACTTCCTACATTGCCCTTCCCCACCCCCCCAAACTTCCCCTAAAATGAACGCTCCTTTTACCTACCTTGTGTCCCCAACTCCCCTAAAATCCCTGACTCCCCCTAAAATGACGCCCCTTTTACCTACCTTGTGTATATATATTATGTTGTATTCTTCATTCAAGTGAATAAGAGAAACCTCTCTCTGAAAACATCAAGTAGTTATCCGGGGATAAATAGTCATTGCTTGTAATCACATTTCCATCAAGTATATTTTTCTATCTTGCTATAGATGATTAATTTGTACTTTGGAACTCTAATATCATAATCAATAGGTGTATCACCATCATTATAGGTTTAGAAACTTGAAATTGTTCTATTGGGAAACTTTTATATGGAATTGATCAAACATTGAATTAATTAGTATTGATTAAAATAAATAAATAAAAATTTACTTTTCTTAGTAATGCTAGATGTTTTATTAAATTAATATTTTTTAAAAAATTAATGGGCTATTGCTCTATTAGAGATTGAATTGACTGTACCATTGTTACATCATCTCCTAAATATTCCTGATCCTCAGTTTTTGATGCAGCATGGACAATCAAAGTGTTGATCGGGCTTACAGAATTGGGCAACTGAAGGATGTTATTGTGTATAGACTGATGACCTGTGGCACCATTGAAGAAAAGATATACAAAATGCAGGTTTGGATTTACATTTATTCTAATGGCTCTTCTAATGAAACCTCCTTGTTCTTTTTATTCTGGGTTAACATTTGAATGCTCCTGTCCATTCTTTCTTGATCTTGGAAATGTGGTGCTGAGATTTGACGGTTGTTTTAATATTATTCTTTTACAAATTGGTTAGAATTGTCTCAGATTGTTAACCTTTTTTTTTTTTTTTTTTGATTTAACACGGCAAACACCACTAAGTTTGATCTCTTAATAGCAGGCTAGTGATACTGATTATCTCAATTCTAGATTGAATCAGACTAAATTATGACTTGATTTGAAAAAAGGTGTGACATTCCTTGAAACAATCAGTTGTTAAGTAAGAAGAGTTCATCATCTATTGGAAAATAAGGAAATCAATTGAATATTTATATTTAAGGTGTTTCCACAACTGCATTGTTTGATCAACAAAAACTAACACTAGTGCCACCACATGAAGTATCTCATAATAACAATGCCCTGGTATGAAAAATGCATAAATGAGAGAATTAATTTGGACGATCGTTTGAAATATAATATTTTCCCATAATCTTTAGGAAAAGCCAAAATAAGCTACATGTCATAACACTTTGTTTGGTAACTGCATATCACTGAACAAGTTCGTGCACCAGCGTTATTCATCTGTATCATAACTAATATCTACTTAGGTTTTTAGTGATTCATGTAGCTTCTTTCTTTTTAGCTGTCCCTCAACCAAAAAAAAAACACTCTTTTAAGATTATTGGATCCTCCTGGTCATTTTATGACTAGAAGTTTTTCAAGGCAAACATACTTGTCGATTATGAATTACAGAATGTTTAGAATGTTACGTATATCATTGCTCTGATCTTTCAGGTCTTCAAGGGTAGTTTGTTTAAGACTGCAACGGAGCACAAAGAACAGACTCGATATTTTAGCCAGAAGGTGAGTTGATGGCATTATGCTTATATTTTTTATTGATTCTCATTTTCTTTTATATTTTGGAGCTAAACTTATTTTCCCTTTAGTTCACATAGTTTTGGAATTTATTAGTGTATTCTCATGATGAATAATTTTAGGATATTCGAGAGCTCTTCAGTCTTCCAGAGCAAGGATTTGATGTCTCACTTACTCAGCAACAGTTAAATGAGGAGCATGGTCGGCAACACACAATGTATAGATTCTTTTTTATTTATTTATTTTTTTTAATACTGTAACACGTACATCATGATGTTGTTTGGGATCCCATCACCAGTGGTTCTCATTGTTCTTCCTCAACTAACATGCCTTGCCTCTAACTTTTATACTCAACCAGACAATGTTCTTTTGTTTTTTCTGCTATTGAATTCTTTAAAACTTTTGAGTTACTCTTGATATCATCCTTGATTTTTTCTGGTTTGATCAGGGATGAAAATTTCACAGACCATTTAAAGTTTCTTCAAAGGCAAGGTATTGCTGGAGTTAGCCATCATAGCCTGCTTTTTTCAAAACCCGCAACCATACCTTTTGTTCAGGAGAACTTGGAAGTAGAAAGGTCAGTGAAGCTCACACAATAAACAGCCTAGCATTGAATAACTTTTAAGCTTTATTATTTTCATTCTATATTTTGTGTAACATCATAAAATTAATTGTCAACCATAACTTCATGAGTAGTTTGCTGGTGGCAACCTGGTATCACTTGTTAGAGACATGAAATAATTAAATAATAAGAAAAGCTTATACATGTGTGTTTAAGGTTGCATACGTTTAACCTTATAGATCAATGCAATTCAATCTTGTACACTCTGTTTTCCTTTATGTAACATCATAGAATTGATAGCATCATATACACGCTAGTGCACTATTATGATACTACTATAATACCATCTCTCATCATAGTTATGTGTCGGACATACTCTATCTTTGCTGATAGATTATTACTCTCGGGATGCATATATGTACTTAATTATTGCTTGCTTTTGTAAGCATTGCATTTTCAATCATCGGTTTCCCTTTCTGATTTTGGCTTAAATATTCTTCAAATCTTGTATGTGCCTGCTTGATGCATCTTGTGTAAGATTTGTGTCATTCTGTCCAGATTTGTGTCATTCTGTCCTATAGGTATGCCCTGGCTGAGAATTTATTATAAATGACAAGATTAGGTGGTAGGAGATGCAAATCTCATGCAAGACTCGTGTATGTCACCCTTGCTAGATTGAACTACGTTTTACTTGCTGCATACTTGAAGCAACTAATAAGAGAGCCACTGTCAATCATCTCTATTATAAAAGTAAACCACCACATAGAGCCCTATTTCCTCAATATAAGGGATATAAACCCCTGCTCTTTCTCGGTTTTATGCTTGAATTACACGTCTCATTCTTCTCTATATGCTTTCGTTTATAGGATTGTATGCATGTACACATTTGTCATTGCAATAAACATATCTTAAAGTGCCTTTCATAATCCAAACTTAGCATGGTTAGGACAAGCTTGTTGGTTTGGATGTCACTAACCCAACATCTACTGAAGCTGTGAACTGTATAATATGGTTTGAATGTATGATGGTGATGAAACCATATAATTACATTTATGACCCTAGTTTGAGCAGGAACATTATTAACTGCGGCACAATTCTGGTGCCATTAGTGAAATAGAGCATGCAAATTAACCCAATTCATAACCATGTCATTTGAACTTTGGTGAATTTTATTACTAAGTTGTAGAGCTTGTTCTATCCTCATAGTATTTCTGCATTCATTTTGACTTAGTAGCAGATTGTGAATCTGGAAATTTAGACTAAGCACTACTTGGTGGAAACATTAACACACCTTGTTGTGCCCCATCACTGATTTTATTCTGTATTTGTTTTATCTTCATCACCTCCTCAATGCCATACTTGAATTATTTTTGTTACTATGCAAAGCTTGTGCTGAGGTGCTTGCTTGGTGATTAATATGAAATTTCTTGTTAATTGTTTTATTACTAAACCCACATTCTTACATGAGGTTACCTTTTGCAGTAACACTAGAAATCGAGTTGTAAGTTCGTCTTCTCGTGCTTATGGTGAACCTGACATTAAGGGGTAAACTACTGAATTATCATAGAAACATCTCTTCTATTATGAAAACGATTTTGTAAGTCAGGATAAAAACCAAAGCATTACTCTAATGTGTTTTCATGTTTACAGTGCGCAATATGCATTTAATCCTAAAGATGGGAGATCTTTCTCTAGACCGGACTTTACAGCTTCACCGGATGAAGGCAGAGATAGTCCAGAGCAAATTGAAGAGCGAATCAAGCGCTTGTCACAAACGCTAGGCAATAAGGTATGATGCACTTCAAGTGCCTGAGCACCGGACCATTTACATTATGTATTTACATGTAAAGTTTTCATTTCAGGCATTGATTTTGAAACTACCAGATGGGGGAGATAAGATACGAAAACAGATATCCGAGTTAAACATGCAACTCATAAAAATTAGAGATTCTCCGCCCGTCCGTGCTACAGAGCGGAATCAAACTGTGGAAGTAATTGATTTAGATCGCCTTTCCGAAGACCTTCATGGAGTGGTACATGTTTGAATTGTTAATACAATATGCATCCCCCTCCACATTTTCGAAGTCATCTTGTGATGACTTGGACTTAAAAGGAGATTGTGTCACTGCTATATTAGTGAATGGTTAGTTTTTCATTACACTGCTTTTGATAACTCTGTTAAGTTCGTTAGATACAGACAAATATATTATTTAGTTCAATTTAATGCAAAATATTAAGCTAACTTATGTATTCAAATTCATAATTATTAAATTAATTGGTGTGGGATTACTAACTACTCTAGAATGCCCTTCTGGTATATGGTAGTCTATACATCAACTCCTAATGTATAAGCCCTTTGCATCATCAGTCTCCATTTATGTTGAGTCAGCCTCCATTTAGTGGGGGCCTTTCCAATAAGTGGGGCTCATTTTCACAAATTAAAAAAAAATAAAGCTATTCCATCAAAATGGATTAGTGAATCAATTGAGTGAGAGTTTATTAGGAAAGAAAGAAGAAAGGAAGAAGAGAAGAAAAGATTAGGGTTTGTTCTTTCAAAAAGGTTTGAACCAGATTTTACCCACATTTCAGGAAAGAACATCATTGGAAGAATATCTACAAAACTATCGGTTTGATTTCTTTCAATTTTCTTTGAAAACTTTGTGATCCGTCTGTGTAAGATGATAATGTTTGAGCAGTTCTTTTCTTGAATTTTTTTGCAATTATATGCCTCTAGTTAGCTAGAAAGAAACGCATTGTTATCCCATTGTTGACATAATGAAAAATGATTCTAAGTGGCCTTAGGATCCCATGGTTTTTCATCTTTAGATTGAAAGGGTTTCCATGCAAAATCATGAGTTTTGTTTGTTGTTGTTTGATATTTTTATTGTGCTAATTGGATCCCAAAAATTGTATTCAAAGAGGAGAAGATTTGATCTTCAAAATTCAGAAACAAAGAGTTGCATAGCTGCTCCAGTGCTTGTGCTTTAGCAAGTGGTGACCATGTTACAGCCCGTGCAGATTACAGGTTTCTGAATTTTTCGAGTGTTATAGTACTTTGATACAATACCATTGCTATAGTGTTTTTGCTACAATGCCGTGCTTCGGTGTTGCATGCCTGCTACAGTAACCGTGCTTCAGTCTTACACGACTGTGCTTCAGCTCGTACTTCAGCCCGTGCAGATTATAGGTTTTTGAATTTTAGAGTGCTATAGTACAAGCGCTACAGTATTGAACTGCAGTACTTTCAAAGGGAAAAGTGCCGTTTGGTGACTCTGAT
The DNA here is from genome assembly GCA_902712375.1 of Dioscorea dumetorum. NCBI lineage: Eukaryota > Viridiplantae > Streptophyta > Magnoliopsida > Dioscoreales > Dioscoreaceae > Dioscorea > Dioscorea dumetorum. The sequence continues at coordinate 15,671 of CACTHL010000115.1, read as the reverse complement.
CATTCCGTTTCTCTCCAACAATTTATGACCTCTTTTGACAAATATATCAAATATATCTTCTTCTATATTTCATCTATCAAATCAGGTGTGAGAACATGAAAACAATTATAGATCAGACAATGCAAGAAGCCGTTAAGGAACACAATTAGGTTGTGGTTTATTGTGAACTCATCAAGTTGCCGATGAAAAACTTTCTCCAAATGTAACATCGGTGTCAAGGATTCAAAATTCGATATCCATCTATTCATAACAATAACAACTTTGAATTGGGCAGATCGATATTGATGAAGTATTGTGATATGCATTTAATATTTATTATAAACCTAAAGTATTTAACTTTACTAATCATTCCTTAAATTTGATAATGTTTTAGATCCTTTGAGGTGTATTGTGATTTAAAATAAAAATGCAATGATGCATTGCTGCAAATTAAAAAAGAAATTCGACGTGTTTATATGTTGTTTAGAATGGGAAGAGTATGAAAGTATTCATTCTGATCCTTTCATTTAATCTTGTTGTTGATGCATGTTTAAGTGACGTGAAGATTTATCACATTGCCAATCACATATTTATATGATTTTTATTTTTTGTTAACTATTGATGTGTGTGTATCACACTTTGTTGTGCTATATTTTTTGTAATTATTTTTTAAAATATTATGATGGAATTTTTTCGTGTTATATATATATATATATATATAGTAATGTAATTTTAATATTTAATAATATAACAACAGATATTGCATGTTTTGGAACAACCGGTAAAAAGACCTAAATTTGAAGTATAACGAATAAAAACTATAACAATTTGTAAAGCTTCCCATGTGTAAAGCTTCCCATTTGATAAAAATTGAATTATTTCAATAAATAAATTTATGGTAAGTAATTTGTAAAAAAAATACTAAGAGGTTGAGTTAATAACTCACTCCGAAACTATAGAAAGAAAAACAGTTAAAGAAAATAACAACGGGGACATGTTCTTTAAGAAGTATATCCACAGACAAGACCTCGGAAAAATTAAACAAACCGTCTGTCAGACTGGCCGGAGCATTTTTGTGGCAGTGTTTTCCGACGACGACTTCAGACGACAGAAGGATATGGAATTGAAGAGACTGATGACCTAGGCGATGAGGGCTCGAGCTCGAGAGAGGTGGCCGCTGGATAAAACCCTAGATGGGGGGAGCCGAGAAAGATAGGGATTTTCATGGACAAGGTGAGCTTCACACTCATACGCTCACGTGGGCTGAAGTGAAAATAGGGAACTCTGTGCTTCAGGGTTTTTCAGCCTGAAGTCTATCACCGAAGTGGGGGCCCATAGAACTCACCACTTCATCATTTCCGGCCCATTTTCAGAAAAGCAAACACACTGAAGTGGGCTGGAACTTCCCACTTTAGTCACTTCATGCCACACTTCATGTAACCAAACGGGCTCTAACATTGATAAATAGTTTTCATTTTTAAAAAAAATAATTTTTTTAAACTTTTATAATATTTAATTGTTTTATTAATATTAAGTAGGTTAAATTAATATTGGCCCCTGCTTTTGTCCACGTGGCACTTCCTTCTGTGTCTCTCTCCTCTTAAAAGTAGGAATTCCACCACCCAGCACTCCCCATTCGCAACTCGCCGATGGCTTTGCGTCACCTCATTCGCCGAAGCTTGCTGGATCGCTTCTCCGCTCGTCTCTTCTCCTCCTTCGCTTCCGCTGCCCACCCGATCCGCGCCACCCTCTTCCCCGGCGACGGTATCGGCCCTGAGATAGCCGAATCCGTCAAGCAGGTAATTTTTCTTTGAGACTCTTATCTATTATCTTATCGACGATCAAATATGTGAACGTTTTTTCCCTTTAATTCTTTTTTTGTATCTGTGTTCTATGTTGATAGGCATCATAAGCTTCGGTATGTTCAACAAATTCTTTGTTACCATTGTTTGTGCGTGTTGTTAGGTTAAAATTATGTTTTTTTCCCCTTATTTTAACTTTCTATGTTGTTGTTGAGGAGGAATTAATTTACATTAGGGTTCTTTGGAAATCAATGACTTTGTTCAGAACAGTAAGTAACAAATGGAGAAAATGATAGTGATCCAATGGCAGGATGACGACTTGGTGATTGATTATATGTTTTAACAAAAAAAATGTAAGATTGATGAGGAAAAGATAAATAAACAAGAAATCATTCACAAGACGAATTTATGTGGTTCAGCTTGAAACCAAATTCCACAGTGAAGACAAAATCTCTGACGTTGCACAATTAATCAAACAATTGAAAATTACAATCTCTTATGATATACATGTATGTTTGCATTTGCGTATGTGTTCTTCTATAGTCAGAAGCTTCATTTTCTGTCAGGCCTATTTCTTTAACCGCAAATCATAAGTCTGGTTTATAGACTGTACTTTGAGGAACTAAGCCTGGGAAGAAGTTGCATAATGTTGGTAGTGGTTGATGCCATGGCAGGACACAACTTCATGTTGTATTTAATCCACCTGATAAGCAAATAGTATACTAAGACTGAGAGGTTTTTATGCTTACTGTTTTTGCATTGGATTATGTTGGAGAAACTTATAGCTGCAAGATGAGACATTGGGTATAAGGCTGTGCTTTGGTTAGTAAAATGAGAATGAATTTTTGCTAAAGTACCTTTGTGGTAAGGGAATTTAATATCCAAGAATGGCTCCTTCACTCACTTCTTTGGTTATTGATGCCAGTTTCCAGAAATTATTGTTTCTACTTACTAGATGTATGTGACATCTAATGAGGTATTACTAATCTTGCATGCATCTGTCTGTGAATACATTATCAGGGAAGAAGTGAATATAATTGCCTTCTTAAAATTTTATTTATTTATTTTTATTTACTTTTGTAGGTGTTCAATGCTGCAGAAGTGCCTATTGAATGGGAAGAACATTTTGTGGGAAACAAAGTAGATCCCAGGACAGAAAGCTTTTTGACATGGGAAAGTCTGGAATCAGTGCGGAGAAATGGCGTGGGCCTGAAAGGACCTATGGCTACACCTATAGGAAAAGGTCACCGATCTTTGAACCTTACTTTAAGGAAGGAACTTGGTCTCTATGCCAATGTTAGACCTTGCTATAGCCTTCCTGGCTACAAAACAAGATATGATGATGTCAATGTTGTTACTGTCCGAGAAAACACAGAAGGGGAATACAGTGGGCTTGAGCACCAGGTATCTCTAGCTGGTTGATATTCATGCTCATAGTTTTCTTATTTCCAAGCTTCTGTTTGTCCCTTCTCATAAGCAAAATGCCTGATAACTGTTTGACCATAGGTTGTAAGAGGTGTTGTTGAAAGTGTCAAGATCATTACCCGTCAAGCTAGTTCAAGGGTGGCAGAATATGCCTTTCATTATGCTAAAACTCATGGCAGACAAAGGGTCTCAGTTATACACAAAGCAAACATCATGAGGAAGACTGATGGCCTATTTCTCAAGGTTTTTTCAGCCATCAGTTAGCTGATGAGTAATTGATTCTAAGTTCTTATCTCAGAAAATGATATTTAAAGGAAGATGAAATCTAAGTTCTTATAATAACAAAACATATTTATAAGAATGACTTATTTGTGACTCTTTGTATTCTTTTCCTCAGTGTTGCCGTGAAGTTGCTAAAAATTATCCCGAGATAGCATATGAGGAAGTTGTAATCGATAACTGCTGTATGATGGTATATGCTTCTAATCTCTGATGTGGAGTAGATCATGCATGAAAACCATTTATGTGTTTTACTTAATTTTAATTTAGGGTAAACTATTTACTTGGTCACTAAACTTATCATGTTTTTCTATTTTGGTCACTAAATTTCAAAAAATTTGAATGGGGTCTGTAATGTTAGTGTTTTCTTCCAATTGGGTCACTCGTGTCAATGGTGTTATCTTTCTCACTTGAGTTATTGACGAGGTATTCCACGTTATCCAATAGCTTTCCACGTTATCATCCCTTTCCTGGCAATGCGAGTGAGAGAGATTTATCAAGTCAGCAAAGATTGACACGTGCGAGGTGATGTAACAGTCCATGTCAGCATTAGAGTAATGCCGTTAACACGAGTGGCCCAATTGGAAAAATACATTAACGTTAGTGACCCAATTGAAATTTTGTATAGTTTAGTGACCAAAACAGGAAAACAGGAAAAATTTAGTGACCAACCAAGTAGTTTACCATTTAATATATTTATTTATTTATGTATTGTTAGGTGCATTTGTGCCAATATTTATATAGGTGATTTTTTTTTTTTTGCTGTTGAGTTATTGATATTTCCGTTGAGCTTAAATTGGGCCTTGCTTTCAACAGCTCGTGAAAAATCCTACACTTTTTGATGTGTTAGTGATGCCGAATCTCTATGGGGATATAATCAGTGATCTTTGTGCTGGCCTAATTGGGGGTTTGGGCTTGACTCCTAGGTATGAACTTGTATTATCATCTATCTACTTGTACAATATTTCATGAAAATTTATTTGTCCAACTGCATCAGTTGCAATATTGGCGAAGGTGGCATTGCTCTGGCAGAGGCTGTCCATGGTTCAGCCCCTGATATTGCTGGCAAAGTAAGCAGCATCACTTCTTTCTTCATAAATTCATTAATCTATTCCTGCATTTCTTTTGAGGATCATAGCCTCTTGGTGTACCTCGGCATGATTGGATGAACTTGAAGTTTGCTCACTTATCCCATTGGTTTAATTGTTGGTTGCAGAATCTTGCCAATCCGACAGCCCTACTTCTGAGTGGTGTTGCCATGCTGCGGCATTTGAAGCTGAATGATAAAGCAGATCGCATCCATGATGCTATTCTCAACACCATTGCTGAAGGCAAGCATCGAACTGTTGATCTTGGTGGGACTGCAACCACCTCAGATTTTACAAAAGCAGTCTGTGATCATCTCTGAGAAACTTCATAGATGACTTGGCAGCTTTGATATAGATAAATGACAGGAAAATAAAGGCCACACTATCTTTTCTTTTCTATTCTACTTTTTATTTGGCAATTTTCATTTTCCTTCTCATGAGCTATAACTGCAAATGTTTTATAAATAATAATGAGCGGATGATAGTTCAATATAAACTTTGAATGATCAGATTTTTGGTCATTTTATACTTTGAATTGTATTTCTCTTGGATAATTGTTGTATTTAGAACTCAGAGCTAACTAGTCAAATTATTGGTAGTATTGCGGCAGGGTGGTTCTCCTTGGGAGAGGTCCAAACTCCAGGTTTGATTTCTTCTCGTCTAGCTGGCTTACTCTAGGAAAGTTAAAAAAAAAAAAAGACTGACAGGGTCCTCGAAGACTGACAACTGTGGAATATTATTGATTGATGTTGTTAGTTTTATAAACACCAAGAGCTTGTTGAATAAGTCTAGTTAGACTATCATATTTCTCTTGATCTGGTTCTGTGTCATTCTTTCCCTTTTTTCTTTTCATGGTTTATTTGTCAAGATATTTTCAACAAGCTCCTGATATTTTTTAATACATTAGACAAAGCTGTGATCACAATGCATATAATGTGACATTGCTAGACTCCTGGATGCTTTAACTTACAAGATTCTCAGGTTTCTCAAGGTTTTCGTCCTGATATTTCAAGCATTATATCATGTGCTACAAGAGAGGGGGGGAAGGAAGCAACAAGAGTCATAAGTAGCATGTGGTTCAGGTTTATGTAGAAAGATTTCAGCAAGAAGAGGAAAGTGAACGGGGTGCCAAAGATCAAGAGGTTTATCTTTATATGCACGGTGAGATTTACTGTATTTATTGTCTGCATTGCCAAACCTTGTTCCATTTTTTGGGATAGGATTAGAGCAAAATAATGTCGTTATTCTCAAACAAGAATGCTGAATCTTCATGCTTGTGTTGATGCTGCATCCAATTATACTTTTTTTAAAAAAACAAATTAAATGTTGCATCGTAGACTGATCTTACAGTTTTTGCATTCCGATAGGATAGTATTATTCATTAAGCAATCATTCTGGTTATAAATCAAATCATTCAATATTAGATTCTATTTTAAGATTTCGTCTGTTGCATCATTCATGAATGCTCTTCACCACGACATGTTCAATTTTCAACTAAAATAAATGTTCCCTGACAATGTCATTGAAGAAAGAAACTTTTTCTTCAATGACAATAACCACAAACACTGAGCAAACAAACATACAGTGATCAAAGAGTGCACCCACACACAGATGTGTGCGCAAGCACACAGACTCACACAATTGTTTCCTGTTAATAATTCTTTCATATGCACATAGCATGTATCTGCAAGTACTGTCAACCCCATGAGTCGGCTGTCTTTCATATTAGAGACACACTATCAAACTCTTGCAGGGTTAGATAAAAATAAAGACGTCCATAGAGATGAGAGGATTATCAATGTCCTCCATAGGGCATATCCTGGTGTTTGGTTTAGATAATCCACCTTGGCGTGCTCCAGGTTGTTGCTTTCTATTGTTATTCCCCAGCTGTGAAACTTTTTTGCTTGATGTCTCTTGTGAGCCTGAACAACGGAGCTTAGTCTTTCTAACATCCTTGTTGATCATCCTTCTGGCAGGTGATGCAATGCTTTGTCTCTGACATGAACGAGGTGTAGTCGGAGTTTGCTCACACCGAATACTCTTCCGTCGAGCATCTGTTACTGGTGGTGATCTAGAACGCAATCGCTTGGCATTTGGTTGCCTTTCTGAGCTCCAAACAGGTTTTATCTTTGTGTTGTCATACTTCCGTGAATCAAGTACGACAATATCATGTTTCTCCTCAATCATGCGTATTCTATGACTTATAGTTGAAGATGTGGAGCACGACGATGTGGCACTAGTATCAAAACTAGTAGTAGTACCACTAGTAAAACACGAAGATGACAACGATGATGGAGATGGAGATGAAGATGATACACAAGGATTGGTGGATAACTTGGATTGTGGATGAGCAATGGAGAATTGGGGAATGAGAGGTTTATCATAGGGAGGAGGATTGTTGTCATTTGATGACTTTTGTTGGATTTTGCTCATGCAAGTGCCCATGGTTTTTTAGAGAGGGAGAGAGAGGGACTTGGGAGCAGTTGTTGGTTTGTTTTTTAGGGTTTGAAGATGGTTTTTAAATTGGATGGGCGGGTTGGTCATCAACCGTTGCACAACGGATAGATGGTGAAGGTGCCTTTAGCCAGTGGTGTGTTGCCCTTTTCAGTAAAAAGCCAAATAAAATGCTAGCTTTTTTTGGTTATTCTTTATATATATATAATATTTTGATAGACTTGGTTTGATTTTAAGTAATTTAGAAGATTAACATTTAGGAGTAACGTTTCCAGGTTATGTATGTGTATGTTTTCATTATAGTGTTTATTTTCATTAACTTAAATATATAGAGGATTTTGTTTTTAACCATGCTTTGTTAACCTGTAAGTGTAAAAGAATGTGGTATAACTGCAATAATTAAGAGTCCCTTTAAAGGTATATAAGGTGAAAATTACTATACTTGATAAGGAGAAAGTTATCAAGTAAAGTAATAAACAATGATAATTCTCCTAAAAAATATGGTTAATAATAATATTAGTCATAGGCGACTATAAAAAGAAAATAAAATTAGATTGTCTTAAAAAAAAATAATAATACTATTAATAATAAAATTACATGATAAAGTCTAAATGAATCCAATACTAAAACTTCATACCTGTGAAGGCAAAATAAGAGGTGAAATTAACATGATGAGGACCTCTTGAATAATATATGAGCTTATAAATAACTGATGAGCAATTTATGCTATAGTCTATCATTGTATTTATAATTGTACTCTGGTAGTTTTATTTTTACCCATAACAAGAAAGAGAACTATTAAATTATGAATCAAATGACTTTAAAATGCTTAAAATTGTGATATTGGGGGAGACTAAAATCATTTTATATAAAATTTGTATAATAAAAAATTTAAAAAAAGATTAATTGAGTTAGTTAAAAATAAAAATTAACTTCATTTGAGAAAAATTTATAATTAAATTATCTATTAATTGATTATGAAGATATTCTAGAAAATTTTGAAAAAGAAATGTATTTGATTTCTTTCTAATAAATTAGCAATTATTAAAGGAATATTGATTTTTTTATAATTTATTCAATTATATTTTTTAAATATAGAAAGCATATGCATTAGATGTAATTAGTTCTTCTGTTTCAGTAGGTAATAGAAAACATCGGTTTTCATTAGTCATAAACATTATTCCATTTTCTTTACATTTTATAGTTCCAATACAAGATATTTATTTTATGTGTTGGTTGATAAAGCACTCCTCATATTTAACAGCATCTTCATTGTTAATGTAATATTTCAATTTATCATTTTTTTCATATATAAAATTATTCAAACCCAACTATCTACACTGAACCGAGTGAAATAAATAATATTATTTATTTTGTCAATTATTATAAAAAATCAATATATTTGATTTTTTTTATTTTTTTTATAATGCGTGCAGATTAACCTAAACACACTACCTCTCCGTGGTGACATATTTGATTAATTCTTTTAATCGTATTAGACTAATTCTACTTTTCAGCACACTATTTTATTTTTAACATACATATTAAATATAAAAATATAGATTATTTTATTTATATATTTATTTATAATGTGCACTGCACTCACCCACGTTAAATTTTTTATCATGGAAAGAAGTTAAACCTTCAATTTTTTTCATGATAAATGATATCACTACTTGACATATAACACTGGTTGTCCTTTATTTATTTTTTTTTTGCGCTATTTTTTTTTTATTGTTTTGTTATCCACATGGATTCTTTAGTATGGATTGAACTCTTTTTGATTGTATATCTGTTTTCTTACAACCTGAGTCTTGTAATTCTGGATTTTTTTAATATATTATAGTTTATCCATTTATTAAAAAAAATAATGAAAAATATATATATGTATATTAATTTTCTCCTAAGATCTGGTTTAAGTTTTGACGGATGTGACATAGTGTAAACATCATGTGAGTGATGAGGGATATGGAAACAGTGTTGGCCTCTCCCAAAGTGGGCCAATTGAGAAGGTTGATGTCTTGTCTCATATTTGATATTAGAGGCTGAGGGAATAGGGATACCTTCCTTTCAACTGCATTCTCTAGCCACTGTGGCGTTAATAATATAAGACAATAAGCACTCTTGGGTCTTATCCAAACTTAGTAAGCTTCTCTTTTGGGGAAAATCTACTTTGAAAAAACCTTTATTTCTACATGATCAAAAAGCAAGTACTTAATTACTTAAACATTATAAAAAGAACACTTAATTTTGTAAGGAAAAAAAAAGAAAAGAAAATCACAATATATATTTAAAAAAAAGGAAAGGACAAGAGTACTGAAATTGTATGATTGATTTGTAAGAGTACAAATATATAAGTAGTAGCTCAAATCAAACTAAAGGCTTATACAAACAAACAAAAAAAGAAAAAGGAGAAAAATCTAAGTAGTTTACAATATAATTAGAGAAGTTAAGAACTGAAAACAACAATAATAATAATGGATTGATTAAGAAAGGTGGTCCCACTGAAGGCAATGGGGTGAGAAAGAAAACAAAGTGGAGATGGACAAGAGAAGCCATGGTGGTGGGCATGGAGATGTCATTAGAGGTTTTGTCTTATGAAAGGAATAATGGGCCTTTTTCATTCACGTGAACAAACTCTGTCTTGTTTGTGTTGTGGTGCATGAAGCACTTGATGTAGGGTTTTTGGCTGTTGCTCCATCCATTTCTAGTCACTGTTTTTAGGTTTACTTTCATTTGCTATCAACGCCGCCATACCCGGCCCACAGTTATTTTCTACATCTTTATTTTTATTACTGTAATTGTTTTTTTTTGGACAAGTCACCACATAAGTACATATCATATTTACGTCTCAATCATGCATACTTCATACATTAGGAGAGAGTGGGAGAGTTTATTTTGATGTAAGTGAGAGGAAGTTAAAAATTAAAAAAATACCACTTTTCTGAAATAGTGGAAAGTAGTGGAAGTGGCATGATTTTCCTCACTTCATGTGCTCATTTTTTAATTTCTAGTATTCATTTCCGTGTAAGTAGTGTCACTTCTGAAGAGTCTTTAGAAATAAAGGCAAGTGGCAGAAAAAAAAAATATCAGAAGTAGAGGAAGTCGACCATTTCTCTTCACTTCTCCCATACTTGACCATTGTGACTATAATTTTATTATTTTATGTTGAAATATTTAATATAATTATTATACTTAAGAATTTTTATTTATTTTATTTTAGTTTTTGTATTTTTTTAATTTTAAATTTTGTAGGAGGGGGAGGTTTAAGAGAGTTAAATCTTCACCGCTCACAGCAGAGTTTATGTTCTAATATATATAGGGTGTGTTTAGTTCGGAAGTTGTTTACCGAAGTGATGGAAGTACGGAAGTGTGACTTCAATTGAAGTGAAATTTTTATTTGGAAGTATTTAGTTACGTGTGTTTGGTTGAGGAAAGTGTTAAATTATGAATTTTTTTTTTGTCTTTTTCACGATGAAAAAAATGAAAAAAGGGTTTATAAATAAAATCTTAATTTTGTTGCAAAATTAAAAAAATTTAAAAAAATAAAAAAATAAAACAAAATACAATAAAAATAAAAAATAAAACAAATTAGAAAAAAATAATAAAAGATTTATAAAAACATACCAAATCGGTGAAGTGGAATGCCAAAGTGCCACTTCGGAAAAAAAATTCCCACTTTGGCTTCTACTTAAGTGAACCAAATAAGTGAAAATGTCACATTAGCTCTCACTTTAGTTATTTCGGTCTCTATTTCAATGAACCAAACACGTCTCATGAAATAGTCGAAGTAGTATAAGTAGTATTATGTGGGATAGTAAAAAAAAACTTAATTTATCATTAGCTGGGCCATCTTGGTTTTTGGTAAAATCGAGTCATTAAGATAGATTTGGTCCCGCCCTCATATAGTTGCTAGGTAATTTAATTTAATTTAAATTGAAATTAAATAAATTGTTTATTTAAAATTTGTGAAGCACCTCTTTCATTATTTTTTATCCTTTGAAATACCAAACTTTTTTTCTCTTAAATTATGATTTAGTTTCAAACCTAGAAAAGGAGATTTGTTCTCTATTCTTCCTGTTTGTTCTACATTATAGTGACTATTTGATATATGACCCAAAACAACAATATAGCATATCTCATGATGAAAACTATATATAACATTTTAAAAGTATTAATTATTTTAAAATTTTAAAGATCAATGTCAAAGAGAAAAATAAATTTAATTTTTTCTAATGAAATGTGGACAAATTATGTGCGAGTCATGCAAAAACGTAAAGTTAATATCTCAACATATTTATCCTTTTAAGTGAACTGAGATTTGAATCCATATTTTTAATAAAAAACACAAACACCCCGCTTAGGTGATCCGGTACTAATAGATCAAAAATTACTTGGCACCTCTATTTTAAATGGATAAAATTAAATAATTAATATTTTTTTTTAAAAATAGTATATTTAATTATATACAAAAAGAAAGAAAAAATTGTAACTCATTCTCCTATCGAGTGAGAAATGAAGGGTTCACAATAATCAAAGGTTATGGCTTATCCATATTTATCAAAAAAAAATGATGGATAATAATTCATTTTTCTCATGTCAAATTAAGGGGTTGTTTGGTTACTCGTATTTTAAATTACGGTATAAGTCAAATTACATGTAATTAAAATTACCGTATTTTCACTTACATCATGGTTCTTTGGTTGCCTGTAGATGAAAATGCTGCATTTCCATTTCAAGTGTTTGATTTGATGTAAGTTGTGGGTTAGAATCACCATGTAAAGTAAGTGGTAAGATTACCTCTATTTTCTAAATTTTTTATATTTATATTTTTCTTTAATATTTCATTTAAAATATGTTTTATTTATTTAAACGAATGTATTTTATTTAAATAGATTTAAGTTAATGAATTTTATTTATTTAAAATCTGAAGGATACAAGAATGCAACCAATAAAACAAATTAAAATTTAAGTTGAACTCCTCCTTACATCCAATAAAATGCCACGACACCTAGCTTTGGTTAGGATTCAATTCAATTCTTTGAGCTAAAGGATGGTCCTTAAATGAAAAGTCCCACACTGCCCAGATTTTTACAAGATAGATCTTTATATTTGACCAAATTGACTGAAAATTAAAACTAATCATCAAAACTCGAAAATTCGTAGAAGTTTTCAAAGTTGAGAAAAGTCCATAAAATAAGAATCTTATCAATGAAGAAGCATAGAAATCATGGGCAAAGAGAGCATTAAAATTGTGAAATAAAGCTCAATTACAAAATGAGAATCAAACAAACCCTTACAATACATCTTGAAGCTTGTAAATACTCGGATCTACGAACAAGTAATCCACGAGATTCAATCTAACTCTCTCTCGGCTTTGATCAAATAATAAATTAACATCCAAAAAACTAAGAATATTATGAGTAGAGTCCCATAATTCAAAGAAAACCCAAAGAAACAAAGGAAAAAAAGATGCAAATAGATCAAAGAACCTCTTTAGATCTAGAAAAACTCCCCCTTTTCCTTCTCCTTCTCCTTTTTCACCTCTTCAATGGACCTGAGAGAGATGGGATCGCAAGAGCAACGGCGGGGCAACGAGAGGAAGATGAGATCGGAGGAGCAACGGCCGGTGGGCAACGCTTTGAAGAAAGGATGACTTGGCGGCCAAGCGGGGAATGGAAAAGAAAATGAAGAGGAAGGGCTCACGGGCTTGGCAAAAAGGTGATTTTAATCCAACCCATTCCCCTGCATTTTGACTTACGACCAATTTGGCCGTAAGTGCAAATGCAAAAAAAAAGCCCAAAATCAGTGATTTAAATCACAACAAATATCATTTCACGGAAATCAAATAACCTATATTGGTATTTTACCCGTAAGTTAAATTACATTACACCCACTTACGGATAACCAAACAACCCCTAAATATAAAATTGTTTTCTTTGATGGGCTACCTCTTTGATGGTTTTATAACAAAATAGAGAGGATTTATATGATGGTTGAGGTTATACCTACAATAACCTCTAAAATTTTCAAGTAGAATTGTATTGCAAGCCAAGGTGAAAAAAAGGATTTTATGGAAAGCGAGTTCCATATGTTGATTGTTGGTACAAATGAAATAATGCAAATGCAACAAATGACATGACCATTTTGGATGGACAAAAAAACTACATGATGGGATCTTAGAACCACCAACAAAGACCCAAACAGGAAAGGAAAGAAAGGAACAAGAAGAGAGTGATTGCCCCCTTATAATTAAAACCATATATATTTATTTTTAAAATTTTATTTCTAAATTATAATGTTTATTTAAGTAATATATATTGAATATCTAGAGTCGCATTTACATTTCAAGGCAGAAGTCTGGAGAGATTCAAGGAAAATTTTCAATCGTTGAGGTTTTGTGCTTATTCATATTTATTAAAAACAAACAAATAAACAACTATATATATATATATATATAATTTATTTTTATCCCTAACTATAGGAGTGAGGTGAGTGAGGTGATATATATATGTTATATCAATTAATATTTTAAAATAGCAAAGTTTTGCATATATAAGTACACGTTGCACTGCAATCTTCCATATGATATACACACCCTTATCTCACACAAACCTATCTTATTTACATTTCAATTATGTATATTGAGAGATAGTTTAATCTTTGACTTCCTACATATGTGTCAAATATTTTAATTGCTCGGCCATTGTGACATTGACAAAAACAAAAAAAAAGAAATAAATCCAACATAATTTTTATATAACAAAGCATACCGTCATTATTGTTGTACTTTTTTATATCATATAATTAATATATAATTTATTTTAATTACAGAAAAATAAAAATAAAAACAAAAGGAAGATGTACTTAGATGGGCAGTATGGCCCATGAACAGCCTTAGAGCTTCCCTAACTAAGTGATCAATCAAATCAAAGTCATAGATCTGGTCTCATTATAAGAAATTGCATTCATAACAATGTGGGAAAATTATTATTCCAAGACAAGTTGGTCACTCTCATGAACATGTACTTTGGGGGTTATGAGTTGGGACTAGGAATGGAAAGAACAAAGAAGGATGCATCTGATTTCCCAATCAACCCTTGTATGTCATTAGCCAATCAAGACATGACTCTTTGTGTTTTCTAGACTACACTGTTTAGGGGAAACCTACAATTAATTTCATTGTTATGGACATGCACCAAGAGTAACATCAATGAAAGTTCAACTAATAAATAGGTGTGGATTTTGAGAGTTAGAAAAAAAAAAAAAACTTTCCTTTTCAAAGTTTAATAGAAAAATATGAATCAAAAGTAGTTTATTGTATTGTATAATAATATCTCTTACTCTAAAACTCATTGTAACATAGATTGATAGAAAAAAATTATTAGTTGATTACCACTGGAAAATTTTTCCTTTTAGATGAACCATTAAAAATCAATAGAGTTTTTTTTTCTGTAATCTTTAAAAAAAAAAATATTTGGCTTGAGCACGGTGAAAAAAATTATTTGTGATAAATAAATTATTTTTTTTTTATGTGTGCAATTAGAACCAATCATGCTAATCCAAGGAGAATTAGTGGTAGTGGATAAAACCAGTCATCATCCAGAAGTGGATCGTTATTAAGAAGATTAGACCAAGAAAAAGACATGTCATAGATGATAAAAATCATATATTATGATATATCTTAAACCTTCGATGATGCTATTCCAGAATCCTTATCATCTTATGAGGTAGTGTTTTTTCTCATTTGTATCACTATCACCTGTCTTGTTGGAATGTAGTCTAATATCCAACTATTATATACTTGTCTCGGTTATTTATCCATTTTATTATGAAAAACAATGAATATATATATATAAATATATTTTAATAAATTGAGTATGTGTGCCCTATATTTTTTAAAAACTTTTCCTATTCATATTTCATTGTGGAGGCAAAGTTTCAGTTGTTAGCTGTAAACTAGAAGCATGAGAATTTATAATATATATATATATATATATATATATATATATATAGATGACAAGAGGGATAGAAATAATTAGAAGAGCAGCTTTCTCTCAAAAACATTAAACTTCTTTTTAAATTGATCTAATTCTAAAGCTTATCTTAACCACTCTAGACTAACCCTAATCAAAATGACATCCTATTTTTCTAAACCACAATGTTTATGTCAAAATGAAAGATTTTCATTCAAAATGGTTTTCATGTAAGAAAAAGAATTGAATGCAATGACACAAAATAAATAATCAGTCAAGAGCTAGCACAACAACATGGCTTGTCATATTAATAATTTATTTATTGAATTGATGTAGCAATATGATGCAATCCCTAAAGAATGCAGTGGGAACTACTTACAAAAATAATAATAATAAAATAATAATAATAAATCAAAATAAACAATGGGGAATCAGTGGCCAGATGAAGCCATTTCCTGCCAGAGTGTGGAGCCCAAATCAAGATCTGTCTCCATTCAGGTGCCAATAATAATAATAATAATAATAAATAATACTTCAATAATAGTATAATAATTATTATAGTTTGGCTTTTTTGGGGTGGGACCTATACTTAACATGAAGCCTCCTACTTCATCACAATTTCTTATAACCATTGCCATTGGCTTAGTTGTTTAGTAATGGTTTCAAAT